>OX421504.1:9890243-10472743 GCA_949126835.1 Anisus vortex | reverse complement strand
GTTTTCCTGGTTTGTTCAGGCAACCTATTCCATGCCCCAATGCCACTCGGGAAGAAAGAGTACTTATACTTATATGCATTTGTTCTCGCATAAGTGATAAGGAAAGTGTTTTTGTCTTTATGTTTATCTGAGCATTGCAACAGTTTGTTATTGGGGTGTATGTCTAAATTAGAGTTTAATGCCTTATGTATTATTACTACTTTACGCTTTGCCCTTCTGTTCTCTAGTGTTTCTAGGTTTAGTGATGTGACTAATGGTGTTACTCTTGTTAGTTGGGAACATTCACTAGTTATGAACCTTGCAGCTCTTTTTAATTTGTTCTAATTTTTTAATGTTTTCTTTAGTTGATAGGTCCCATACAGAGGATGCATATTCTAGTATAGGCCTAACTAATGGGAGATAGCGTTTTAGTTTTATATTCTTATTACATTTGTAAAAGTTCCTTTTTATGAATCCTTCATCAATATCAGGATTCCAAGATAAGTTATAATTTATTATTACTCCTAAGTACTTTGCATTGTTAGTTTGAGTTAGTTCTTTACAATGAATGAAGTAGCTAGTTATTCGTTTCTTCGATACTCTTATCAGTTGGCATTTTTCTGGGTTAAAAGACACACACCAGTTAACCATAATATGTTCACCATTCCTTCTTCCATAATTGCCCCCCCCCCCCACACACACACAATCGACCTGATTTTTTTGTTTCACCTATTAAAACGTAGTCAGCAAAAATATGTTAGTCTATATATCAGAATTATGGGTGTTAAAAGGAAAGGTAGGCTAAGTATTTCTAACTTCATGTGGCGGGCCACGAATTATTTTTCTGAAGTAAATATTTTATTTTAAAATAATCATGATGGATTCACACAATACATTTCGTCAGCAGAATTAGCGTATTACTACATATTTCGTTGTCTGTCTGTATTCTGTTACTGTCGTCTGCGCATAGAACTGTCACAAACGGGATATGCGCTATATAAGCACCGTTATTATTATTATTATTATTATTCAATGCTTTGCAAGCATTAATTAGGAGTATAGTCTCAGAGAGGGCCTATTGTTGTTTTTAGTTCTATTGCCAATCCCAGCCATCGCTTACATGGCTTACATAACGAACACCAGTCTCTGGCGCGTAATTTAGATGTACTGAGCGGCAAAAAACTGGATTTTTGAAGTACCCTGCGTACAGTTTGTTGGTGTGTTTGGGTTCCTTTGTTATTTCAGCCACCATGAATCGCTAGACAGAGAAGGTTTTCTACAGCTGGTCGGTCACTTTACCTGGCTAATAAGTGCATTAGTTTCCACCCATACATAAATCTACAAACCAACAAGATAAACACAAAAAGGACATATCAAATGTAGTTTCCATAATTGATATACTTGTATTAACGTAAAACCATGTTTTTACATGTTTGTTATTTAATTGACACAGGACAAATGTAGAATTTCGTAATAAATTTGTATCATTATTTATTTCATAAAAAGTAACATTGTTGACGTCAACTTTTCTTGACCTTCCCGTTAATTATGCAAATAGGCCAACGTATAAACGGTAATAAAAATTCAGACAAAGTATGACGACTTATAATATTGTTCAAAATATTGTAATCAGCTTTCACTTATTAGGCAATGTTAAACATAATTACAGGTTTTCTTAATGGGAGTGTCATTGTGCATTCTGTTGCATAGTCAATATTGTAACCCTATTTTGTACTTACGATAATGGCTATTAAAAAAGTAAATTGTATTGTTAATCTCATCAACATTATAATTATCATCAAACCCTTGACCGTTATGGTCGTTGTGTGGAGCAATAGGACACCTCAGCAGTCAACTTTCTCCATTTTTTGGCCTGTTTTGAGCGGCTGTCTACAGTTCTGTCAACTGCAGCCCTGTCCAATATTTTATATTGTCGAACCGACATTTCCGCTGACGGCCTTTCCGTCGTCCACCGTGGTTTTTGGCAGTTTAAATTTAGCCGCAACTCATGACCGAACCATGTCAGCTTGCGCTGTTTGATTGTTGCCATAATGGTTTCTTGAGGGCCCGCAATTGAGGATATTCTGTCCCAGACATACTCATTAGTCCTAAGGTCTACGTAGCAGATTCGAAGGATTACAAGGATTTTCTCTACACGCCCCACTCCGGCTCTAATGGGCTCGCTGACATGCGCTGGGGGGCCGGTGGGGTTGGGGGACGTAACGAGTATAAGACGTCGTCTCTTTTCTTGATACCTTAAAATGAATCTATTATTCTTAATAGGACCGAAGGTCCTGTGTTCGAATCCTGGGACAGGTTAGGATTTTTTTCAGGGTCTGCAGGGTGTGCCTGAGTCTACCCAACTCTGATGGGTACATATCCTTAGTTGGGTAAAGGCGGCTGTGCATAGTGCCGTTGCCACAGAAACTGGTGAACGCTACTTCTTGGACCTTATGGATCAATTTGGACCGTCGGGGTTACAGGCCGCAAATATACGTTGGTAGGGCGCAACATATCTATCGAATGAAACATGATGCACTATATAAAGGAACACCATGTCATTATATCTCGATACAAACCATTTCCCTGTCGCGGTGAAACGGGAGATCAAACTCCACATTTATATAATCCACTTGTACCCACCCCAGATACGCCTTTGCATGTAATATATTTAAAAACCAACAACGAACTAAATACACACACACACAAACAACAACATCAAAAAATCAACTGGAGTGTGTCGTTAAATTTCAAAGTGTGAGACACACGCTGGACACATAGCCAAGTGCAAGGATACTTAACTTTTTTTTTTAGGTTTGGCTATCAATTTTTTTTTTAAGTCATAATTCTTTTTTTTTTTTTTTTTTGTAAGCAAAGCAACTAAAAATATCAAACATGAAGTTAAACATTAGCATCTACTAGAAACATAAGAAAAATTATGTTACGTGTGTATTAATATAAAAATTAATTGACCAGGTCACGTGGTATAAAGAAACTTTAAAAGCATTAAAAATGTATTGATTTCGTTTCGTTGCTTTTTTTTTTAGACATAGTTTTACGGCAATGTTTTTAACGCCTTTAAAGTTTAAGTGTTCCTCTTTTTTTTTTGTGTGTTAACATTGTACAGTTTAGCTTGTGGTACTATTTAAGTTGTAATAAATGAGGGTCCAATGGAACTAGGGCCCTAGCTGTTGGAGTCTGGATTGAAATAACTAGCGGTAATATTAGTGGTGTTTGTAAAGGTAATTTCTAGTGGTGTTTGTCAAGGTAATTTCTAGCAGTGTTTGGAAGGAAATTAGGATGATGTCAATTTTCACAAATTTTCAGGCAAGTTGTATGAAGTTGATTTTAAAATTAAAATAGTCCTAATGTCCACGACGAATGTCTTTGAATTTTTTTTATGTAATTTATATGAACATATTATGTTGCTATTTTTTGTTTACTTACTTATAAGCGTTACAATTTTAGTAAACGAGTTACAATTTCTTATCTTATACAGATGCTCGTACCAAATAATCTATCTTATTATATACAGACGCTTGGGGGGGGGGGATAAATATATCTTATTATATACAGACGCTCGGATCAAATGAATCTTATAATATACACACGATTTGGCCTAGTAAATCTATCTTATGAAAATATACGATTTTTTAAATGCTCAAGTGTATCTATTTTGTTTCTTCTTCTTCTTCATTTTACTGTGGAGACCCCTTTATAACCGAGGAAAAAGTCCACAATGTAAGGATAAGTCCACAATGTAAGGATAAGTCCACAATGTAAGGATAAGTCCACAATGTAAGGATAAGTCCACAATGTAAGGATAAGTCCACAATGTAAGGATAAGTCCACAATGTAAGGATAAGTCCACAATGTAAGGATAAGTCCACAATGTAAGGATAAGTCCACAATGTAAGGATAAGTCCACAATGTAAGGATAAGTCCACAATGTAAGGATAAGTCCACAATGTAAGGATAAGTCCACAATGTAAGGATAAGTCCACAATGTAAGGATAAGTCCACAATGTAAGGATAAGTCCACAATGTAAGGATAAGTCCACAATGTAAGGATAAGTCCACAATGTAAGGATAAGTCCACAATGTAAGGATAAGTCCACAATGTAAGGATAAGTCCACAATGTAAGGATAAGTCCACAATGTAAGGATAAGTCCACAATGTAAGGATAAGTCCACAATGTAAGGATAAGTCCACAATGTAAGGATAAGTCCACAATGTAAGGATAAGTCCACAATGTAAGGATAAGTCCACAATGTAAGGATAAGTCCACAATGTAAGGATAAGTTGATCGCGAATGCTTTGGGATCAATAGTGTGCATTACTACTCATAACATTGATGAAGTAATTAAAAAATCAAACAAAACATTAGGATTCATAAAAAGGAACTTTTACAAATGTAATAAGAATATAAAACTAAAATGCTATCTCACATTAGTTAGGCCTATACTAGAATATGCAGGATCTGTATGGGACCCATCAACTAAAGAAAACATTAAAAAATTAGAACAAATTCAAAAAAGAGCTGCAAGGTTTATAACTAGTGAATATTCCCAATTGACAAGAGTAACACCATTAGTCAAATCACTAAACCTAGAAACACTAGAGGACAGAAGGGCAAAGAGTAAAGTAGTAATAATACATAAGGCAATAAACTCTAATTTAGAAATACAACCCAATAACAATCTGTTGCAAAGCTCAGATAAACATAAAGACAAAAACACCTTCCTTGTCCCTTATGCGAGAACAAATGCATATAAGTACTCTTTCTTCCCGAGTGGCATTCGGGCATGGAATGGGTTGCCTGAACAAACCAGGAAAACCAATAACCTAACATCATTTAAAACATTAATAAAAATGCAAGACTAGACTCGGACCACGGATGAGCGTAGGACGCAATAATCTTCTTTATAGAAGGAGCGTCTGTAATGTATAAGATAAGATAAGATAAGATATTTATAACATATAAAAAAAGGTTTTTAAGCTTGATTAAGCCGACGACGAAGTTTCATTTGCTAGTCAATGCTAGCCCAACCCTTCAGCGATGAAATAGGAATAATTCATTAATGGTAGATGTTTTATAAATAAGATTTAGTTTTTTTTAAGGCAGTGTCTATACGTCCGGCGGCCGGACGTATAGCGCGGGAGATATACGTCCGGCGACCGGACAAAATATTGCGGGAGATATTCTTCCGGCGAGCACGTCCGTCACGTGACCGCCGGACACATTCGGAATTTGGAAGATATTATTCCGGCGGGCTTGTTATTTGACCACCCAACTACAAGTACAAACGAGAGATGTAGAGCGTATTGATATTAACATATTTAAAATGAAACGGGCATTATGCCTAATAGTCTAATTATTAGTTTAATACTTTGAATGGATACATTGAATGAGATTGTTATGTCCATCCACATTCATAGTAGGCTAAATGAATGGCTTATCGTAATTGAAATTGTAGCGCAAGTCAAGATGTTTACTAATGACTTTATTAAACTACTTTATAAATTGTTTGGTAATGACATGTAACACGTTTTCTCAAGAAATAGGCTAGACATTAGGCCTAACAGTCGAATTTTTTATTTCTTTGATACTTTGAATGAAATTATTTCCACCCACATGAATAAATGAAGGGTATTCTCGTATTGAACTAAAAAAATATCTCATTGTACTGTATTTGAATTTTAAAAAAAAAAAAAATAAAAAAAAAAAAATAAAAAAAAAAAAAAAAGATGGAGATAGCTGGATTCGAACCTGCGAGACTCCGGTTGCCTGAACACGCTACTGACCATTAGGCCACGATACCTTGGTTATATTATACAATAAATAGTAATTAAGCAACTCGAACAAGAATAAACGATTATGCGCATGGTCAGTCACGTGACTTGGGTCGCCGGACGTATATCTCCCGCGCTATACGTCCGGTCGCCGGACGCGCAGACACTCCGTTTTTTTAAAGCGATTAGTAGCATACTTTTAAAAAGTTTTCATAAAAGATATACAATTTCAAAATTGTTATAATTTTGTTTGCTGTTGTTAAAGTTGTATAAAAAAAATTGAGTTGGAAAACAACAACACTTTTTCATATGATTGTAACAACGACTATATTATTATGTATGATTTTTGTTTTTATTTCTTGTTTTCAGGAATAAATGTAAAGGCCCACAAATAGAAATAGAATGTCAAGAATTTGGAGTTTCCCAACTTTCATCAAAATTTCAATCTCATCTCTAGTCGTGGCTGTTTGTATTCTTTTACTTGTCAACTTCAACATATTGGGATCCAACTTTTCTGAAGGCATTTTCTTTGAGCTGGTGGGTAAATCCGCCCAGGAAGAGTCAGTCGAGTTTACGCCAAAAGATGTATCGTCTGACGAGAATGTGATTTTCCACATCAATACCAACGGCGAAATTAGCGATGGCGGAGGGGGTGTGGGCGATATGGAGACGGTTGCCTCTGTTGAAAATGAAGTTGACATGTTGGGCAATATTCTGAAAGAAAAGCTGATGGCTATAAACGAGGACCACGGTATACCGCTAAAACCCCCCTGCGGAAACAAGTCTGTACTCGCCAACAGCTGCGGCGGCGGTCAGTCTTGTCTGCGGATTCAGCTTCCAGACGATCCTAGATCCAGGGTGCAGCAGCTAGTTGGGACGAGCGGCCTCCGACTGAGCCCGAAACAGCACGACGTCCTACGTAGGATGACGAAGAAGGTCTCCGGGTTCTATGACATCATTCTCCTTACGGCCGCCTCGTCCAATCATTTTAACGAATCCCAAGCTTTGCTGAGAACCGTCCATGAGCATTTGTTTCCAATATTGAAAAATTTTACCCTGATCTTTTACGATATCGGCCTAACGTCTCAGGAGAAGATGCTAATGGTTAAAAACTGTAGATGCCAATTCCTGAAATTTCCATTTGAGGAATTTCAAGATTTCACTCGTGAACTGCGATGCTATTCCTGGAAGCCTGTCATGATCAAAGCAATGCTTCAGAACGCCAACATCATTGTATGGATGGATGCCTCCGTTCGGTTCTCGGAAAGTGCGGAAAACATCCTCGTCGCCATTGGCAACGCCAGAAAGCGAGGGATTCAGATAGGTGGCAGCAATGTCATTTCCGCTTTCAGAACTTTCCAGAGCATGTACCATTACTTCGGGGACGAGCCGTGCGCTTACTTCCCGCTGGGGATGGCCAAGGCCACTTTCGGCATCTACCACAACGAGCTCTTCGTCGACAGGGCCATCCTGGAGCCCTGGGTGGCCTGCGCCCTGCAGGACCGGTGCATGTGCCCGCCCGACAGGTTCATGGGTACCTGCCGCCAGAGCAAAGACATGTATAAAAGCTGGAGGGAGAAGAACGGGCCGATCCTCTACGGCCTCTGCCATCTCTACGACCAATCAGCGATCAGTTTGATCTTGCATAAGTTATACCAGGAGCGTTACCGTTGGGTTTACTGCAATATGAACTTCTTCTCGCGCATTCAGCGAGACGATCTCGCCGGCTATTTCACGTAGAAAACATTACTCGGTGAACTAAAAATTGAACATAATAGGTCTCCACGTAGCTTAGTGCATGGGCGTCGCTGCCATGTTTCTAGAGAGTTGTCCAGGCTATATAACATATATAAAAAAACATTCATTGCGAGGAATCATAATTTACTTACTATTATACTTACTATTATATAGTAAAAACAAAAATATAATTCCAGTGCCCCGACCATTGTTATCACTTCTGTACGTCCATGAACCAATCAGAGTGCGCGCCTGTACATTCTGCGTCAACAAGAGAACGCCTACTGTGACCACACGGACAAACTTTGTAAGGGTTGATTTCCCACAATACCACATGCAGCGTTTGTTATTATATTTTTTGTTTGTTATTATGTTTTATACTCCTGACTCCTACAAGCAGAGGAGTATTTAGGCATTTTCCACATGTTTCATTGAACAGGGCCCCCCCCCACACACACACACAAAAAGGGAACCCCACACATCCCAGAACACAGGCTAACACATTAATGTTGGAAGGCAGGGACCTTGGGAACAGGGCCCTCACAATCCTAAATACGGTCCTGCATACCAGATTACTTTAATGAATGTAATGATTGTATGCCTCGTTTTGTAAATATATATATTCCTGACCCTCCCACCCCCTTAAGCCAGCGTCGCCGGATGGCTGGTCTGCACCAGTTGACACCCTGGCGAATGTGACAAAAGAGGGGGATTTGGGCCGGTATTAATATATCGGTCCTTCTTCTTTTAATATACATTGATCTCAGTCTAACATAATAATATTTATTTGAATTACTACGCCATCACAGTGGAGCGGTAGATTTACTTTGTAATCATACATAGTAGGTAGTTAATGTAAAGTTTAAATATGTACATATTATTTCTCCAGTCATATAATATTTATATAACTTTCAACTATATTTTATACATTTTCATTTTATTGATATAATTCTAAAGCTTTACATTTTTTATAAAGGAAAAATAGAAAACATTTAGAAAAATTAACGCACATAAAAAGGGCTAATAATCTCACTTTAATTAAATGAGATATGTATACAAGTTATGTTTGTGATATAACTAACATTTATTATTCATTTACATTTCTTAATTCAAATATAGCATTGTGATATTTATTTAAACTATATAGTAACTAGAGTTGTACAATTAATTTACGTGAAACAGTTGTAAATAAACATTTCCTGCATAACTGTTTAAGTCGATTTAAAGATTAATAATTACACTATCAACAATTAAATAATATATTGCTAGTATAAGTATATAAGCCTCTTATATTTATTACAATAATAAAATAAATCTTTTGGAATTCATTAGGCAATATTTATGCTTATTTAAAGAAGAGGGGCGTAAAAACTATTTTAAATGTAATAAAGTCCGTATTAATTGATGAACCCCTGGTCATTGAGTGCTCTTCGCTAACAGTTGTAAACTAAACCAAAAGCTGAAAGTAGAGGGATTGCCCAGCAGCTGAGAAAAGCACTCGACCTGCAGAGATTGCATTTAAAAGTCTACTTCTTGGAGGTATCTCGCGTGCCACTAAAAATCACTCTGCGTGCCAACTTTTTTCGCGCGTGCCTTAGGCTGCCGCTCCTGATCTAGAGTTTCTAGGTTTAGAGATTTAACTATTGGTGTTACTTTTGTCAGTTGTAAATATTCGCTAGTATTGAACCTTGCAGCTCTTTTCTGAACTTGTTCTAATTTATTTATGATATATGTCCATCCTGAAAATCAGCAGTATCAATCAATTTTGCAGAATTTTCCGCCACTAAAAGTTGCTCGGAAAAGAATCGTCAGTAGTGAAATAAAAACTGCAGTAATACACAGCGCGTGTAGCCTTCTCCGAGGCGCAGTGTATTCTTGTAAGACTTAATATATACGAATTCTTAGTTCTTCTGTTAATCTAGAAAAAGTGATATACACAGGGGGCCTTTTTCTTTAAAGTTCGCTCCCCCTAGCACAAAAATCTGGCTACGACGCTGAGTACTAGGGAAATCTAGAAACTAGTCCGGACTATGATACATTCCTATCATTAACTAAAGTGGCGGGGGGGGGGGGGGGGACATATAGAGTTGATAGAGCTTTAGTTTTTGTAGTAAAGAGTTAATTCCCTTAGAAAATTATATATATTTTTTTGTAATAGGTTTCTATGATTTCTAAACCCCAGCCCCCATTTCCCTAATTGTGAATAGCTTGAATATTTTTAAATCCTTTATAGGCTATTATTTTTATTTCTTTGATTGGCAAAAAAAAAATCCTCGGAAGGCTGATTTGGCCCACTTCCTGACGCCCTAATTTACTGAAACCTGGCACATAGCGACGTTGCCGACGGCAACACATTCTGTCACATAATTTTCAGTCCCATTCCCTTCCACGCAAAAAGTTTTCCTGTTTTTCAAATGGTAATAATTAATAAAATTGTCTAGTGGATATACTCAAAAGTTTTGAACGAAATAATAAATATATGCAAAAAAACAAACAAAAAACAAAACAAAACAAACAGAAATTAAAAAAGTAAATAAAGGATTTATAAGATAAACTGTGTTTTTATGTGTTGTTGATTGTATAAGTTAGTTTATGTGTTTATGCAAATGGGCCCGGCATCCTACGAAACGCGTTCCGCCAGACATGGCACGCAGAACGCTTTCCAATGGCAGGCGGAAGACCCCCACCAAATGGCCATTCGAGTCTCGTCTGCTAGAAATTGAGTGCTAAAGCAGAATAACTTTAAGGCTGTTGCCACGCTGGAAAAAAAGAAGAAATTCTACGTTGGTACACTATCATTTAACGTTGACTGGCCCCTGGGTAGAGAATATGATGACAAATATATATATGTGTGTTTTTGTGTGTGTGTCGCAAAATGTCACATGATAGCCACTCTACAAAGATCGGCATCCATATCTTTTAAAACAAATTGACAACTCTTAGCTAATAACGGAGGTGTAGGTGTGCTGGCCACGCAATCTCCGATATGCCATTAACCAATGAAACTTGTGATAGTATGACTAATCCTGTCCCGCATGTAGGTCTGCAAAAGGATGACCCAACATAGACGAGAATACGCTGTTTTATTTGCAGCAGTAGTAAATGACTCATGCAGAGTGCAAAGGTCAAGTACACAAGACATATTTAGAAGACGCACGAGTGGGAGGGTAGACAATACTTCCGGTTAACTCTTCAAACCAAGTTTTGTCTTCAATCAGTATGTATAAAGCAGTGAATCTCGAATTAGTGTTCGACGAACCCCTTTGAACGGTAAGAAATTTCAAGAGCTCCCGAGTGGCATCCGGGAATGAAATGGGGTTGCCTTGAACAAACCAAGAAAACCAGTACCATAACATCATCTAAAACAATTATCAAAATGCAAGAACACGGATGAGCGTAAGTAAAGTACCATTCGGGCCCATTTGATAATAGGGCCGGTGAAGCAGCGTTCACCAGTTTTTGTGGCCACGGCATACTAGGGGATGTGTGGCCAGCATAATACCCAGCCGCCTTTACTGTAACCCCAACTAATGTCGGGTATCCATCAGAGCTGGGTAGGCTAAGGAACACCCTCCAGCCCCGGGAACAAATTCTAGCCTTGACCAGGATTTGAACCCAGAACCGTCTAATCGCCAGTTGCACGCGCTGCCGCTCGGCCACCGTGCCCATCCGGATGAGCGTAGGACGCATTCATCTTCTGTATAGAAGGAGCGTCTGTAATATATAAGATTATAATATCTGACACTTGAAACTTTCAGTTGTTTAAGTTTAAGCATCCTGATAGTTTTGAGTTTCGATCAAAGTGGATGATTAGCATCAACAAGGAATTGTATGGGTTTTGCCGAATACCCAGAATATTAGCTCACATTTTTTTACAAAAATGTTAGCTATCCTGGACAGATAATCTGGGAAGAATGCTAAAATGTAAGAGAGTTGAGGTTGGGGGGAGGGGCTGATGTTGATTTTACAGTATTATAATAATAATTATTATATGTGACACTTTACTCGAGGATTCGACTGATGCGCTCCCTGGCGATGGCAGTTTTTATGTACGGCTGTGAAACAAGGACACTTACAGCAGATCTCCAGAAAAGAATCAGAGCCCTGGAAATGAGATGCCTACGTACAATTTTAAACATCTCCTACAAAGATCGAGTTACAAATGAGGCTGTGCGTGAGCGAATCACCAACGTCATCGGCCCTCACGAGGATCTACTCAGCGCCATTAAATCCAGAAAACTTTGATGGTACCTGCATGTGGCAAGATCCAAAGGCCAGGCGAAAATCATCCTGCAGGGCACAGTGCAGGGTGGAATAAAGAGAGGCAGGCAGAAGAGACTATGGGATGATGACATCAAGGAGTGGACCGGCTTGTCTCTTGCACACTCCCAGAGGGCGGCGCAGTACCGAGACAAATGGCGCAAAATCATCCAACTGTCAAAAAATGGTGCCCCAACGACCCTCGCCCGGGTTATGGGATAGAAGAAGAAGATATCTGTACAGCTCTACCAATAAACATATTGTTAGCTCAGAGCGCATTTAAGATTGAGCAACAAACCTCTTAGAACACGGATATAATTTTCTAGGCTAAGAAATATAAAGCTAATTAATAATTTAAAACTTTACAAACATAGGACAAAGCAAATAAATGTAGCATTAACTGACCTAATATACAAGTAAAACAGTAGGGCTTCTAAAAAAAAGGTTTAACGAAGGTAAATATTAAAATAATACACAATAAACAATATACAAAACTATCGAGTGGCATTCGGGCATGGAATGGGTTGCCTTAACAAACCAGGAAAACCAGTAACTTAACATCCTTTAAAACATCAATAAAAATGCAAGACTAGACTCGGACCACGGATGAGCGTAGGACGCAATAATCTTCCTTATAGAAGGAGCGTCTGTAATGTATAAGATAAGATAACATGCTAGATAAAAAAAAACGAACAAAGGGAAGACCCAGCGCCACAACATGGGGTCAAACAGTCACGGAGGCAGATCTGATAGGAAGACGGTGATGAGCAGGGGCGAAGCTTGGGGGTGGGTATGTGCTCACACCTCCACCCCATGGAATTAATGAAAATGATTTTTTTTTTTTACAATTCTTTAGCTAAATCTGTAGTAGTACTAGATTCGCGAAAAATAGGGTACATGTTTGGCGTGCAAAACTTCAAGCCCTGCTCCCCAACCCACCCCTCTTAAAAGAATAATCCTTTGCTTCGTTCCTGGTGCTGAGGCAGGCGAGAGCCCTCCGTGGGCAGTTGCTCCACGATGATGACGTGAGTTTTGATTTGTACATTTTTTTCCTTACGTTCAGCAACAAAAATCTAAGACACGCCAAACCATTTGATGGTTGACCACGATATGAAAATGTATGTGTCGTTGATTAAACCACGAATTGGAAAATGTTTGCTGTGAAAATCATGTACTTGTGTCTATAGCAAATAAAAAATTAAAAGCAATTCTAATAACATTCAGGAAATTTGGTTGAACACTTTTTCCACCTGTTTGGGTTTTGTTGGAAAAAAAAAAGAGTTGTATATAGATCTAGGTAAGTTATATAGGGTTTCCAGGTGTTCCGTTTTGTGTCGGACATCCCGGAATTTCAGCAAACATGTCCGGCATAAAATAGGCTAAAAAAAAAAGAAAAAATACCGAACAGGTATAAAATACCCAATTTACACCCATGGGCGGAATACTAGGGAAGAATGGGAAGATGTCCGGTATTTTCTGAAGGCGTCCGATTTTTTATGAAGGTGTCCGTTATTTTCTGAAGATGTCCCGTATTTTCTGAAAATGTCCGGTATTTTCTGAAAAGGTTATCTGGCAACCCTGATCGTAGTTCCGTAAACGAAACAAGCAATACAAAAAGTTTTGGGTAATATTGTCATAATAATAATGTTTCCTGTAAGTGCTTTCGGTAAGTGAAAATGTATACGCCATAGCTATGGCGTAGTATGACCTTAAAACTACCCAGGCTGCATGTAGTTTTATGTTATGTTTTTCTCTTTTTGTCTTTTCACAACCAACCTCCGCATTATTATTTTGTGTGTTCAAGTGATGGTGAGTAATAGCACTGACCTATATAAAGGGGACAACTGTATAAATTGCCTTTTTACACACGATCGCTTCTCACTTGGATGAAAAAACAGAAAACAAACATAACGAAACAAATTAAAAGACAAAAGTCTTTTTCTCTATTTTATTTCATTTATTATAATTTATTTATTCAATCGGTTGTCTATTGTAAATATTAATTTATTGTTTTCCGAATAATTGTTAGTGTTGAAATATAATGGTGTTACAGTATTGTGTATCTGTTTGGATTGTATTGATAGCGCTGGGTAAGTAGTTTGACACATACAAAAAGTTATGTTTAGTTTAAAAGTGTTCTTAAAAAAGTCGATCAAAATTGATTCAAATTCGAAACCATACATTAGTATGAGTTATGTTTAGTTTAAAATAGTTTTTAAAAAAAAGTTCTATCAGAATTGATTCAAATTTGATGCCATACAATGTTAGTATGCTATTTATATACTATGTCTTAATGAGTAATGGTTTGGTTTATTTGTTTACTTTATACTTTATATGAATCAAAGATTTACGTATACATCTTTTATATGCATTATTTTTTCTTGTCTTTTAAAGATATTGCCCTCTGTCTCCATCCTACTTAGCTAAGTTACACAAGTGAAAATAATATAAAAGAACCTAACTAGGAGTATAAATGAAAATATCAGCCCAATCCTTAGTGATATAATGCTGTCGATAGTTATGAACAAAAAAAAAAACGTATGTCTATTGAGAAGTCTTCAATATATAATGCATGCTTAAAGGTTGAAAGTGTAAAACATTTCCGTTCCCATTCGTTCATTTGCTTCAAAACATGTATGTGTGCTGCGTTACAGGCTGTACTAAAGGATGTAAGGGATTAAATTTTATTTAATTTCCAAAAGATCTTGCCAAAAGAAAACGGTGGATTGTGATAATATCAGACGTAAAGAATCACCTATTTATAATCGCAAACTTATTGCTTGATGCAAAAGAATTTTTGCTTCCTACTCCCTTTATTTTAACTTGTATTTTCTGTCTGTCTGCTTGCTTACTTGCTTGCTTTCTTTCTTGGTTGTTAGCAAAACTTTGCATCGATGTTTTGACCACTTCCCGTCGTACAAACGAGCTGAAACTTGGGCAGCAGACTTGTCCCGACTAACAATACATTCTATCAAATTTTCAGTATCGTAGCCTTTGGAATAGTCACGAAATCCTTCGACCAATTTACGAATCGTAGATAATATTATGTACTATAGTGTTTCTATGTTACGTGATTTAACTATTGGTATTACTTTTGTCAGTTGTAAATATTCGCCAGTAATGTATGGTGTGTAGTCAAATGTAAGGTTAGATCTGCTGTGGCAACACAGTTGACACATAATTTATTTTGTACAGACTCAATACTTTTGTCTAAAATTATGATACTTTCAATCTCCCCTCTTGGCTACCGGACAGGAAATCATTAAAGTGTAAAAGGCTCGACTAACTAGCTTTGACTGCCGTACTAGTATGTAGCGACATAGAGTATTTAGGTCTTGGTTACTAAGCCAACAGAGAGAACTGTAACTGTAAGCCTGTAAGGCTCATAGGTCTATATTTGTAAGTGTCTCTGAAGAAAAATAAAAAAAATATACCCTAAAAGCTATCGAAAATAATTAGGCCCTATATTACAACTAGAGGCTTCTTTGCGTGTTTAACTAAATGTTCAAGTACACCAGGGAGCGGCAACCTAAGGCACGTTTGGCACGCCGAAAGATTTTCAGTGGCACGCGAGAGACTTCCAAGAATATTGTGAAAACAACGTATGTCAGCATAATTAGTGGGTGCTGCATGGCGAACTACGTGGGAATCACACTGGACGTCAACTGTTTTAGTGCAGGAATGTTTGTATGCAAATCTCCCATCATTGGACTTGCGATCTGTGTTTGAATCTATTGTTACGATAGTCAAGTCTTAGTGTATAGTTTCACAAGTCTCTTCTAGAAGAAAGTCATACGGAGTATAGGTAAGTTCTGGGATAAATTCGTTTCTTGTCTGGAAGCAATAAAGGTGTATATTAATGAAAAAATTACATTATTGAATGAGGAGAACTGACTGTTGAAGCCAATGTTTCTGAATGACATGGCGACACGTTTCAGTGAGCTAAGCTTCCATTTACAGGACTGGGTCCAAAAGCTCTTGAAGTGTTGGGCAACTGGAATGGATTTGCATTGAAACTGGACATATCTATCCGTGAATTTCAAAACATTTAAACTATTTCCCTAATTTAAGGCAAATTAAAATAGATGAGCATTGTCAGAAGTACACTAGTTATATTAAAACAATTAAGTCGTTTGGTATTATTAGCATCAAATTTAGATAATTTAATTGAAGGGAGATAATTAACCCGTTTTCTTTACATTAATATTTCTGATATGTTTCTTTTTTGTTTCCTTTTAAAAAAATAAATGGCTTACAACTCTAAATTAATAATCAAATTACACATGACAGTTGAAAATTATATAAATATTGTATGACTAAAGAATGTATATATACATTTTGAAACACTACAATAACTACCCAGTTTGTATTATTATTACGTATCCCTTCCGCTCGACGTCAATTCTGTATTTTATCTTGTGTTCCATTTGGAGTAAAATCTCAGTTATTCTGAGATCAAATAATAAACAATTACTTTAAGCTATTGATACCAATTATAACTCATTTTGTACAGCCTTGAAATAAAAGGCTTGAAAAAAATATATGTTAACATAAATCTCAGTTATTCTGAGATCAAATAATAAAGACTTTAAAGCTATTACTTGCGTAATTGCCAATTTAATTTTAAATTTTAATATTCATGGGCCCCCTAAACGCTTATGGGCCCCGGTACGGCGTACCGGTTGTACTCCCCTCTCGTGGGGCTGCTCAGCAGTCATCTTTCTCCATTCTTGCCTATCTTGAGAGGCTGACAATAGTTCTAGTCAACTGCATTCCTGCCCAATTTTTTATATTGTCGAACCAAGCATTTCATTTCCGCTGGCTGCCTTCCCGAAGTCAACCTTCTACAGTGCCTTGGAAGATGGTCTTTGGCAGGTTATTATGCCGCAACACATGACCGAACCATGTCACCATGCGCCGTTGGATGTTGCTATAGATGTAATGGTTTCTTGAGGGCCCTCAATATTATTACTGTCTATTTATCTGTGCTCAAAGACTCATTATTTTTTGTCCATATCTTTACTTTCATATTAATTTCTTTGTGGATCTTGACTTAAAGAATAACTTAGTCTGTGTCTTTACTTCAGACTACTCTATGTGTATCTCTCTGGTATTTAATGACGCGGCTATGGAGAATATAGGGCGTTTGAAATGACGTCACTAAAAAAACTTAAGCTCCGCCCATTGCAAACGCTCTATACACTTTTTATGCGCATTACGATAATGACCTAGCCGAGCTGTCGGCAATACACGTAGCGCGTGCCAGACCGCGATTCTCAATGGCACGCGATAGACGTCCTAAAAAAAAAAAATTCAATTCTCTTCCACAAAAAAAAAGGACAGGATAATATTTGGGCATTTGGCACGCTGAATGCGTTAGAAATTCTTGTTTGCCAACGCTATTATCTTATAAGTTTACAGACGTTTCTTCTAGATAGAAGATTATTACGTCCACTAGGCCCAAAACTCCTGCAGGAGACAGGGATCCGTCGGTGCAGGGATAGAACCCGCGACCTGTCAGTTGGTATTTGGTTGACAGGCCGGTGAACTAACCGCTGGACCAGCCGGCTTCACAAAATATTATGAAAGGGTTGCCGAAAGCCGTACATAGCCTATACCAGTAATCGCTGCGGCAGCTGGCACGCATGATAAATGGTCGGGGAGGGGGAGAGGCGAGAGGGAGCAGTCACTTTGTCT
This sequence comes from Anisus vortex, assembly GCA_949126835.1. NCBI lineage: Eukaryota > Metazoa > Mollusca > Gastropoda > Planorbidae > Anisus > Anisus vortex. The sequence goes on along the minus strand of OX421504.1, from coordinate 10,455,276 downwards.
CTTTTTTTTGGGAGGGGGGTGGGGAGGCGGAAGTTTTAAACTAGTGTAGGTGCAAGTTTATCTAAATAAAACCAAATTAAATAAATGTTTCAACACAATCATCATGGGTGCCAGTATTAATTACAATACAAAGCACCATACGTATTTATTGATGCGCTAGCGCGCTCGCATTGCCGTATTGAATATCTTGGGTTCGAATTTTGGTTAGAGCCAGGATCTTTGCCCGAGCCTGTAGGGTTGTCCCTGAGTCTAATACAGTTTTGATGGGTACCTGGCATTAGTTGGGCAAAAGAAAAAAACGCGGCTGTGGCGTTGTCATGTCCACACTATCCCATTGCGGCCAATGAAACTGGTGAACGCTGCTTCATTAGCAAATTGGTATGACGGGGATACTTTACATTAGTTTTTTTCATTGTATTAAATGGAAATAATTTGATATAACTGTAGCATATATATAACGCCGGGTAAGTTAGCTTGTATATATTTAAAGACTATGTAAACATATAGTCTACAGCAACTATGACTAAACCAAACAAATCTAAATAGCACCAAAAATATATTAGTCTATACTAAGCCAAACAGAGCCAGTGCGAAAATACAAATAGTAATTAAAAAAAAAAGCCCAAATAAACAAACAAGTCGAGAAACAACAACACCAAGCAAATGACGAAATAACAACAACAACACAAAAAAACAACAAGGATTAGCTAGTTATAAGCCAACTTGGCATCATTGTGTTGCGTGTATAGCGTGTATAGCCTTCATTTAAAGTCTGCTTCCAGGTTTATGGAAGGAAGGGGGGGGGGTAATGGTGGGTGTTAGGAGGAGGCCGGTGGTGGGTGGGGGGGGGGGGAGTAGGGGAGAGACTATGAACTATATCAATATAATATGTATTTGATGAATTGTGGCGGGGGTGGGAGGGCGTGGGGGCCTCGAGCAATTTGTCAGAACGCGTTCATGAAAGTGGACGCCAGCAGGTAATTTCCAAGAGAGAGAGAGAGAGAGAGAGAGAGAGAGAGAGAGAGAGAGAGAGAGAGAGAGAGAGAGAGAGAGGAGAGTAGAGAGAGGAGAGAGTAGAGAGAGAGAGAGAGAGAGAGAGAGAGAGAGAGAGAGAGAGAGATCACTGCGAGGTATAGTTTCTATACAAGAAGTATTTCTAGTGTAGGTGGTGCGGGTCGGGTGCGGTGGGAGGGGGGGAGATGTTGGGGCGTTTACCAAAAATAGTTACTACGTTGTTTTTTTACTCTTGCCGGGACGTAAGCCTACCAGAAGTCCCTTAAGCACCGTGTTGTCCCCAGCACTTACCCCCCCCCCTCCCACAAAAAAAAATGTTCCGCGCCAGTGATGAAAGATCATAAATGTCATTAACCTCAATTTACCCAATGTTTTGATGTTTTGTGCATGTGCAATTTGTATGTGGGACGCTGGGAAAGTGCTTACTGGTTGGTAGCGTGTGTTAGTGTTTGGTAGTATACAATCATATGTTTTTGACAGATAGAAAAAAAATGGTTGGTTGGTGGTACGAGGGAAACGACGGATATTGCTGGATGGTAATATAAGTATGGTATAAATGGAGCACTGCGGCCGAGTAGCAGTGCGTTCGACTGGCCTACCGAGGTCATGGGATCGAATCCTGGGTGAAGGCTAGGATTTTTTTTTCTTAAGGTCTGGAGGGGTGTCCCTGAGTCTGCCCTACTCTGGTGGGTACCTGATCCTAGTAAAGTAAAGGCGGCTGTGCATTGTGCTGGCCAGGGAATCACCAAGTATGCCATGGCCACAGAAACCTGTGAACGCTGCTTCACTGGCCCTATGATCATTTTGGTCCGAAGGATACTTGACTTATTATGCATAAGTTATGTTTATTTTGATAGTTACTTTTGTTATTATCCTTTTACTTTTATTATTATCCTCTGAAGGTTTTCTCTTTTATTTGTATCCCAACAATTAGTGTACATGTATGTATTGGCTTAATGTACATAATTAATGTACATGTATGTATTGGCTTAATTACAGTATTTTCGTAATAGCAGCAAAGAATTAGTAATGGGGCAGGGTTAATTATGATTACTACCCATAATGCCTTTCATTTCCGCTTTTCAGATATAAAAAAAACACAAGCACCCTCCCAACCCATGTATAATAAAAAGGTAGATACAACTTAGGACGCACTAACAAACAAACAGACCTGGTAGAATTACAAAATGGGAATCTAACTGAGCATATATTCTGGTGCAGCTAATGAGGAAAACTATTGTTAGTCTCGATGTTAAAGCAACTAAGCTTAATAAACGTCTATTTTTATTAATGTAAAACTCAATGTTTTAAAAAAAAATGCAAAATACTAAACGGTCATTATAATTGAATAGGAAAATATCAAGTAAGATCTATAATTTTGAAGACTTTCACAAATTAAATAGAAAATTAATGAGTGAAACACATTAAATTGGACTAATTATTTACTTTGCTTTCAATTAACAAATAAATAATATACAATGTTGTTACTGTGTAACAATGAGACACGGTGGTGTGCGACGCGTTTGTCTGGAGTATCGTACTGGTACCGAATTTCCTGGACTGTATGCCATGGTGGCCCGCAGAAATTGTTTGATCGCTGCTTCACAGCCATATGGAACAATTCGGTCCGACGGGATACTTACTTAGCCCTGTACCATGGAACTGTTTCCATTATCAGTGAGTTGAGCCAGTAAGGAATATCAACAGTACTGTGGCGAGATTCAGGATTTCTTACCTATCCTAGCGTTCATCAGAACATTGCAAAAATGTCATAAACATGTGGGTTTCTTTCTCTCCTTTGTGAAGTTTTCATTTAGGTTAAATTAGCGCCCCCTGACGAGTTACATTAAGGTTGATTTGATGCTTCCTATAATATTCGTTCCGTTACTTTAAACTTTTCATAATACAGCCGCACTTAATGAGCTTATAGCAACCATGCCAATGTCAGTTCTTTAGCAAAATACAACGACATAACTGAAGATCATTAAAACATCAACACTAATCTACACAAGTGAATAACAAACAGCCCATTAAGGTCACGCGTAGTACTGAGATTGACTGGTGTTGTTGTTTCCATTCTAAAGTTACAAAGTGGTGCGTAAATCAATAATTTGAAATCCTGATAAAATAATATTTTTTTTAAACATTGGGGCAGTAAACAACAATAATGATACAGTTAGACAAAGTATATTTTAGAAATACGTCACTCGGTGACATTTCAATTAGAATCAGTGTCTCTGTGTACACGAAATAATGTCTACAGGTAAAGTAAGTAAAGTACCCGTCGTACCAATTGATCCAAAGGGCCGGTGAAGAAGCGTTCACCAGTTTCTGTGGCCACGGCATACTAGGGGATGTGTGGCCAGCACAAAGCCAGCCGCCTCCCCCCCAACTAGAGTCCGGCCTTACCCATCAGTGTCAGAGCGTGGACTCAGGGGCGCCCTCAAGTCCCGGGAAAAATCCTAGTCTGCACCAGGATTCGAACACAGAACCTTCGGATCGCAAGTCGGCCAACGTGCCCCATACGTCTGTAGTTTACCAGATACAACTGGAGTGGACATCCTTTGATCCAAAAATGTGCCACAGCAGACCTGCGGGCAGTCCTCCTGTCTCTGCGATTTAAATTCCGTCTATACGGATTGAATTCAATCTCTATAAATCTAAGTTCGTCTCTGGGAATTGAATTTCGACTCTACGAATTGAATTTCGTCTCTACAAATTGAATTTCGTCTGTACGAATTGAATTTCGTCTCTACGGATTGAATTTCGTCTCTGTAGATTGAATTTCGTCTTTACGGATTGAAAAAATGAAATATTATTTTTCATCGGAGTTTTCGTTACGGGTGCGCACACAAATAACAAAAATAACTGTGTATAGGAAAGGGGGGGGGGGGGGAGGGCGTCAAATAAAAAGGGTAGGTTGTTCGAAATAGATTACTCTAGCCTCCCCCCCCCCCCACATCCCAACGTGGACGACGATGCTACATTCGGTTTTTCGTTAATTTTTAGGTAAGTCCTTACCATGGAGGGGTGGGGGTGGGGGAGAATAGTGGACCTGAAAGCCTCGAATTCTCTAAGGCCCAGAGTTTGGATGATAAGTAGAAGGGCATAACTTAGACCCGTCTCTACATCTGTCTATCCATTCACCTCCATACCCCCCCCCCCCAACCTATAAAAAATAAATAAACAATCTAAGATACATTTTTTTTAATTGACGAAATGTACAGACAGAACAGAATAGAAATTTCGGCCCTTTATATGAGAGAAAAACGGTGTAGTCTAAAAATAGTCAAAGTCCAAACTTTGAGTGAGTCTTTAAGTGTGGCTTCCGTCTGCTGAAGCAAGGAGTGGATGGCAGAGAGAGATGATGATGAGTGAGTGGCCTTATTTAAACTTTGGTTTATATTTGAATTGGTAGCTGGGATTGAATTTTGATGTCGTCAATGGCCGCCATGTTGGTTATGATGGACAGAAAGGTCAAAGTTTAGGAGAAAAAAGACCATAGGAATGTGTTTCACGTTTTTTTTTTAAAAGATGGGGGGGGGGGAGATTTGTTAAGAAGAAAAAAACAAAGAGAAAAAGGAAAGATGGAGAGAAAATTGATACGGAGGGAGAGAGAGAGAGAGAGAGGGAGAGAGAGAGAGAGAGAGGAGAGAGAGAGAGAGGGAGAGAGAGAGGAGAGAGGAGAGAGAAAGGGGGGGGTGAGAGAGAGAGAGAGAAGAAAAGAAAAGGAAGAGATGATATGGACTGATGGAAGAAATAAAAAAGACCGCATTAGCAGAAAGAGACAAGAGAGAGAGAGGGAGAGAGAGAGACAAAGACAAAACTAGGAGAGAGAAAAGAAAGATAAAGAGATAGGAAGAGATACAGCGAGGGAGAGAGAGAATAGAAAGGAAAGAGAGTTAAGGAAAATTGTAAGAGACCTAAGAGAGAAAGACAGACTGAAAGGGAGAGAGAGAGAGACGGAGCATAGATTGAGATAAAGATAGAGATAGCCTAGGCTACTCATAAGAAATCGAACGTTATCAACTTCGAGACTGAGAAATTGAAAGTGAGAAAAAGAAATCATAATAATAACGACAATTGACAAGTCTTAATTAGGTGTGACCTTTTGAACTAGTATGATCGTGAACTTCCGGTGAAATTTACCGCCATTTTCGTAAACAAAAGCCATGCGTTTGGTGCTGTTTGACAATTGATTTCAACATCGACAGCCAGTTCTTGTCTTTTAGAAATATACAACGGCTACAAGATTAGTTATGAGGAATCCATTTTTAACATCAAAGTGAGTAGGCAATAATTAATACTCAAAATGTTAGTCGCGTTAGGCAAAATGTAGCATTTGTTTATAAAATAAAGTTAGTCAAGAGTTGCGTCCTTGGTAATTAAAAAATACAATGCGGAGATTTATAAAAAACAACAACACGAAAATTCTTTTGCATCAAGCAATTAGTTTGGGATTATAAATAGGGCGTTTGCAATCCCGTGACAAAAAGCACGTGATTTGTGTTTACTTTGAGTAATGGTGTACAATTAAATATGGCCGCTGTATTAATAAAGTTCCATATAGACTCGAGCTTTTTTTTAAATGATGTGTTGTGTTTTAAGTCTTATTAAGATTTAAGCTGTATTATGTATGTTAAATAAAATAGGATATTTTATTATTATCATAGACATAGATCATAGACGATGTGAGCCTAATAGTGACTTGACTAGATAGCCTGTTCATCAACACTATCACTTGACATCGTAGCCTAGCCTACGAAACATTAAAAGTGTAGGCCTATAAAGTGAAATTGAAAGTGTAAATAGGTCTAGCCGGCCCTAGCCTAATCACATTAATCAATTAATCTACAGTACTACTATTTACCTCCTTATTTTTGAGTAGGATAGCCAATATTCAGATGTGAATTTTGCATGATAAAGAAGTAATTTACTTTCACCACGTTATGTTTGTACCTCAAGTGGGTTCTATATTTACACAAATACGTCACTAAATGTACACAAAAAACTTAAGCTCCGCCTACTAAGAACGCTCTATAGGTGATTCTTCAAATCTGACATTCACAATCCATCGTTTTCTTTTGGCGCCATCTTTTGGAAATGAAATAAAATTTAATTCAGTACATATTTTCGTATAACCATTAACGTAGCACACAGACATATTTCGAAAAAAATGATCGAATAAGACCAGAAATGTTCTTCTTTTTTACATTGTATGCATGCATAATCGTTAAGACTTGTCAATAGTCAAGAAACAAAATAATTAAACCCTTTTGAAATTAGTTTAACCAAAGACACTGAAACAAAAAATGTTTATAATTCTTTTAATGTATGAAACACCTCAAGGCAAAGGGTAGTAACATATGTTTTTAAATGGGGTTTTTTTTGCCATTGAGTCGTATCGGGAATTTGACATAAAAACATATGCCCATTCTGAAAATGTATTTACATTCTAATTAGAATAAATTCACAAAACTGCATTGAGAAGTTCTGTAAGGCCGCAATAAAAGGCTTGACTGGTCGTGTTGTGGACTTGCCTTGAGCTATGAATTTTTAACATTTGTATATTACTATTTATTATATAAATAATATTTGACCGATTCGATTATTTTAAAATTTACTCAATGTAGCATTAATGTATTATTTAAGCATTTTGATATTTCCCTGCGGAAAGTGTATGTGTTTCGGTCGTTAGTTTGTCGACAATAATATAAAAAAAGGTAAATAAACACCTCATGGATCGTAATAATGTGCCAATGTGTTTTAAACATTTCATACATTATTCACGGCCTACATTTTGATACTACTGTATATTTACTTCGCTTTTTTGTTCTTACATTTATTTTTAATTTTGTGGGACAAAATCTTCAGAAGGCTCATTGACCCACTTCTCATCATCCTATCGAGCTGAAACTTGGTTCATGGACTCGTTGCCGATAATACGTTTTCAGCTGCACCTCGTCACCATCCCTATAAATGAAAAAAAATTCGTTTCTGTTTACTTTTCGAGGGTAAAATGATGAAGACAGTAGTTTTCAAAGTTTCGAACAAAAAAAAAACAGTCCAAAAGAAAATCTATAAATGACATGGTAATTAATATAACAAAAGTTATTTTATGTAATGAATGTGATGCTAGAATAGTAAGAAGTATAGTACGTCAATAACATCTAAAATGTAAAGTTAATTAAACAACTCATAGGCCTTTAAATCATTTTAATATATATATAATATGTTATATTGTTTAACAATTCTGTGCATTTATCTATGTATCTATCTATTTCTTATACCTATTGTTATCTAAAGATCTGTCTAGCCCCTTTATCTATTCTTTGTATCTATTTATCTATCCTGTCAATGTGTGTATCTCTATCAATATATGTATATAATATATATATATACCAATAATTTAAGCTATCTTATGAACTTTCTATGTAACTATATATATTTAATTAATCTATCTATCTATAAATCTAGCTATCCTCCGATTCAATGTACATAATCTATGTAGTAAACAAAAAGCAAAGACAAAATTAGGAGAGAAAAAAGAACGATAAAGAGATAGGAAGAGAAATAGAGTGAGGGAGAGAGAGAATAGAAAGGAAAGAGAGCTAAGAAAAATTGTAAGAGACTAAGAGAGATAGACATACACAGAGAAAGAGAGAGAGAGAGAGACCAGAGATAGAGATATAATAGAGATAGACACAGATATAGGCTACTAATAAGAAAATAATTATTAATAATTGTAATAAATAATAATTGTAAGTAATCATCTATCTATCTAATGTATATTCTGTTCACCAGTTCAAAACAGTTTCCCTGCACGTCTGCCCGACAAGCACTACGTCTGCACCTATGACCCGGTGACGGGGCATGACTTATGCAAGGAAGATGTGGACGAGACCAGCACGCAGGACGTCTGCGACTACAGGCCCTGCTACAACCAGTGGACGTCGCTCCTGAGCACGGTCCACTTCAACGTTTCCAGGGGCGTCCCCATTGAGACCGACGTGATGCAGTGGCTGACCATCTGTGACAACAGGTAGGCCTAATTTAAGAGATGTTAAGAAATAAAACACAGATCTAGGGATACAAAAACATGTTATCAACAATTGTGTGTATACGTAGACTTTGCAAAGAGGTTTTGGTTATGGAATAAGTTTGCGTTTAATAAGTTAACAAAAAGGGGTGTGTGTGCATTTGTTTATGTTAGCATGGGTAACGACGGTGATAAGTCGGATATGATATACTAAATAAATATATATATATACTGTAAATTAGACGTAATAATATAGGTCTATAGTCATCTAGTCAGGCAGCTTAGATTTTTTTTAAACTTTCACTTACGGTACACTGTGCCTTACTTTCTCCTCAATGCTCTAGTGCCATGGAGGTAGTACAGATGTGTGTGACTGAAGTTGCCAACCAATGCACGAACAATCTTGCCAGCGATGAGGTGCAGCTGTCACTGCTGACCAACTTTTGCCAGTTTGATGGACTGAAAAGTTAGTAAAAGGCTCATACCACAGTCCCATTTTTCTCTCTCTTTATTTCGTTAAACAAAATTATATCTTAGTCTCTAGAGCATTTGGCTGGTTTATTGTTGTCAATCTTGGGTGTAAGTCTCCGATATATCATGTCTCTTTGAAAAAAGAATAGCAGAGAAAATAATATCCGAATCTGCTATGGACGCAATAGTCTTCTGTAGTGAAGGAGCGTCTGTAACTTATAAGATGATATTATATATATATATCAAATCCTTCTGGAGACTAGTCTCTCTTCCATAGGCGAGAGCGCGAGCGAGACTCGGTCGGGAGGAAGAAATGAACACACCAAGCCCGTCTCGCCAAGCCCGGCCTCTGGATGACCAGGGGTATAGTCTTATATTTGTGCTTACCGGGCGACAGTGCAGCAATTATGAACAATACCGCTTCGTTAATGATCCAAGTGGGAGGGGGGGGGAGAGATTCGGCAGGGTGGAAAAAGTGCAGTGCATGTCCTTGTGTGGATCTTACTCTACTGTATGCGTCATGCCTCGGACAGGGTCATGGTGTGCCTCTCCCCCCCCCCCCCCCCCCCCCAGAACCCACCCTTTCAATATTACGCCATGGACGTAAGAGAGTGAAGCCGGCATTTAAATGTAGACATGGCGGCCCAGTCGATCGGATTGAAAATGCTCAAGATCTCTGGTTCGAATCCAGGTAGGCCTATTGTCCTGGAGAAAAGAAATGTGTCCCTGGAGTATTCTCAGCTCTGATTAGTTGTACTAGTTCTTCTACATGTGTTTTCTTAGTCTTTTAGACAGGGAGCGCCACAGACGCCATGAATACTTTCCTCTTCCGTTCCTATCGTTTTTTTTCTGCGCGTTCTTACCTCATCGCCCAGATTTATTCCCGCCCAAGTCTTCCTATCTTGAGCCCTCTCTCTCTCTAATTGGTACCTGACATTAGTTGTGCTGGCCACACAATCCCCCATGTATGCCACGTCCAGACAAACATAATGTGGAGCGGCGATTCACAATCCCACGTTTGTGAAAAATATAATACAAAAGTGGAGACTTAACGTGTTCATTTCGTTTACAAAAATAAATTGAGACAATTTCTCTACTACACCGTACATGACCCTTTCACGAAGAACATATTTACAAGTTTTTTCGCCCTGCCTTTACTCAACTACTGTTCAACATTCTTTCATTCCTTAGAAATTTGAAGAAAAAAAAACACTAATGTTTTGAAAACGAGTTTTTGTTTAATCTTGTATGAGTTTTTTTTTTAAATTATCTACCATTGACTTCTCGCTAAGCTAGGGATTATCTTAACTGTACATCACATCTCGAGTGTGTTGACAAGGTTTAAAGGGTTTGGCTGTCTACTTAAAACACCTTACATTTTTTTGTTTCAATAACTGGTGTGTGTAAGTAGGGCGTGAAAGAGATAACATCTCACCCAGAAATACACATCAAGCCAAACGATAAATCATTATTGAAGCCTTGCTTCGATATATTATTATTGGATTTATACGATTTTATAAGGCAGTTTCACCGCAAAACTACTTCAGAAAATATTTGTATTAATTAGTAGATTGTATAAGTATTAGATAAGTTCTATATATTTGACACTGCTTTTCTGTGCTTCTAAAGGTCGGATTCGGCCCCCGCAAGCCGGCACTTGATAAAGGCCTTATTCTTTTTTGATAATTTGAGAGAAAATCTGCAACATGTTTCTCTTGTTCTCTTTCAGCTTATATTCTACTTCAAGGAGTTCAGTGTCACCCCAGGACCGATGAGACGAACCAGTGCCAACACCAGGCAGAGGTCCAGATGTCCATGGCCAATAAGAAATTCAATTCAGCTAAAGACCAGCTATGCCTGTAAGTAGGTCACCGTCTTGTGAAAAGTGGCCGGGGAAGTATGGTCAAGAAATCGACGACCATGCCTACCTGAATCATGAATGGCTCTGGTTCAATGCTGTAGATAATCAGCCCCGCCCCCCCCCCATCAGTTGTTGCAGACTATAGGATCCTACATTCAATCCATTCAACTTGTAAGCTTACTTATAGGGCATCAAGTATCAAGGCATGTTTTATATATCTTTTAAGATTTAGGCTACAGACGATCTTTCTAGATAGAAGAGATTATTACGTTTACTAGGCCCAAAACTCCTGCAGGGAGGCAGGGATCAGTCGGCGGTTGGGATAGAACCCGCGACGTGTCAGTTGACAGTTCGGTGATTTTGACCTGAACACCATAACTAACTCTTTAGGAAAAGGGGGTGAGGGTGTGTTAAATAATCTCCACTTTACTTTTTAAGACGATCATTTTCTGTTAACATAAAACCAACAAACAAAAACAAATTAAACCAATAACAAACAACAACACGTAATGTGCAAATGTTTTTCTTAATCTTTGCTTAACCATCAGTGTAATTTTACACACGTATCAGGATTGACAGTTATTAATGATGTCTTTTATTTGATCAAACATCCACCAGGTTTCAACGTCTGTTTCGAGATTGTTTTCGACGTCAACTGATGGAACTGTGCAGTGAAAACTATTTGAATTTTTACGACTTCACGCAGAAGGTGCAGTGGGACGAGATGACCGCCATGTGTAATTACGACGACAACAACAACATAAATTGAAAACTATGTACAACAACAACAAAATATCGTCTGAACATTACATTTGTTAATAACAAACAACAATTGACAAGTCTTAATGAGGTCTGACCTTTTCAACAGGTCAGCGTTTATCGTGTTCATGAACTTCCGGTGTACTTCCGTCAAAACAAAACTTGCTTTTTATTTTAACCACGACAGCCAGTTCTGGTCTTTTAGAAATATACAAAGGCTACAAGATTAGTTATGAACTTACGAGGAATCCGTTTTTAACATCAAAAGTGAGTATGCAATAATAAATCGTTCACGTCTGCCGTTCACAATCCATCGTTTCCTTTTGGCAATATCTTTTGGAAATGAATTAAAATTTAATCGCCTAACCCTTTTCTTCCTCGCAGTAAAAGTAAAACCAAACACGCAGCACACAGACGTGTTTTGTTAGTAAATGAACGAATAGGACCGGAAATGTTGTTACACGATATTTTTAAGCTCACTATGTATATGTTACGGCCAAAGCCCGAAGTCGGCCAGATCGCGATCTGGCCGGCCAGATCGCGAAGTGGCCAATATCACCTCACATTTGACCGGCCAAAGCCCGATCTGTTCTTGATTTCGGACCTTGACCGGCCAGATCGCGAAATGGCCAGGGGCGATCGGCCAAAGCCCGATTAAGAGGGTCATGAGCAGATTTTGAGTGTTTGTATACATTAATTATCACATTATGCTTATATTGATTAATAATTAAGCTAAATTACAAAATCAGTCAAATTAGTTTATCATAGTAAATTAACAATATTTAATTAAAATAAATTAAAAATTCAGTCAAATTAGTTTATTATAGTAAATTATCCATCTTTATGTATACTAAATTACAAAATCAGTCATGTTCATCTAGGGTCCGTCAATGGGTAGGGCTGGGAGGGTGTTTTCCCGGTCGTCGGTGTAGGTCACGAGAACAAGGATGCGGCCCTGTCATGTACAGTATTGACACTCCCTCTCTAAGCTTATCTTTTTTCATAAAATCAAACACGCTCTTTGTCATGGCGACTGGCGGCCCCACCCATGTTTATACAACACATGAAACTAGACCGCGCGGACAATGGCTAGATAAAAATACGGTCGCTCCTGCCTGACCTGACCACCTTTGTGGATTATCAAAAGTCAATCCTCTACCCACAGACACCATCCAGTCAATTTATGACGCAAATGGTGTTTTTATATAGGTAGATAGTTTACTAAATCGTGTGATAATTAATTTCCTTGATAATTAGTGACCACTTCGGCAGGACTTTCTCTGAAAAGCAGAAGATGAACAGAAAATTATCGTCACAGCGTATGTATCACTGTCAATAAACAATTAACAATATTTATTTGCCACAAAGTACATCAGTACTATAAAGGCATAATCAAAGACAAACATTCTAGCATCAGCACATCGGACATTGGCCAGGGATTGCCAGCCACATCGCGGTGTGGCCGGCCAAAGTAGCGTAAACACTGGCAATTTCAAGCACATCGGACATTGGCCAAGCGCCTCGGCCAAAGCGCGATCTGGCCGGCCAGATCGCAATCTGGCCGCACTTCGGGCTTTGGCCGTAACATATACATAATCATTAAGACTTGTCCATGACAAAAAAAAAATGCACGTTTACATTCAGCAGAGACAGAAATTTACAATAACTTTACAGTTTATACTCTTGTGGTGTAGTTTGTTCCATGTGTAACTATTTTATGAATAAAATATGATTTAATTTAAATTGTACCATGGTCTTCTATGCTCTTACTGTATTGAGTTTGTATTAATAATATAGCCTAACTGCGATTTTACATCGATAAACTATTCGCGCTTTGAGCTGACAAAATGTAGGCCTACAGACAAGTACGCCCAGGCATTATTAGGTACTTATATAAGGCTAGGTTGTTTTTTTTATACTTCCTTTTAATTTAGGATTGGTAATATGGTGCTTGTCTATGTAAAATACACAAAATATTGTCATTGTCTCTGTAAAAAACACAAATTATGGTGCTTGTCTATGTAAAATACACAAAATATTGTCATTGTCTCTGTAAAAAAAAAACAAATTATGGTGCTTGTCTATGTAAAATACACACAATATTGTCATTGTCTATGAAAAAAACACAAATTATGGTGTTTGTCTATGTAAAATACACAAAATAGTGTCATTGTCTATGAAAAAAAAACAAATTATGGTGCTTGTCTATGTAAAATACACAAAATATTGTCATTGTCTATGAAAAAAACACAAATTATGGTGTTTGTCTATGTAAAATACACAAAATATTGTCATTGTCTATGAAAAAAACACAAATTATGGTGTTTGTCTATGTAAAATACACAAAATATTGTCATTGTATCTGTAAAAAAACACAAATTATGGTGCTTGTCTATGTAAAATACACAAAATATTGTCATTGTCTATGAAAAAAACACAAATTATGGTGTTTGTCTATGTAAAATACACAAAATAGTGTCATTGTCTATGAAAAAAAAACAAATTATGGTGCTTGTCTATGTAAAATACACAAAATATTGTCATTGTCTATGAAAAAAACACAAATTATGGTGTTTGTCTATGTAAAATACACAAAATATTGTCATTGTCTATGAAAAAAACACAAATTATGGTGTTTGTCTATGTAAAATACACAAAATATTGTCATTGTATCTGTAAAAAAACACAAATTATGGTGCTTGTCTATGTAAAATACACAAAATATTGTCATTGTCTATGAAAAAAACACAAATTATGGTGTTTGTCTATGTAAAATACACAAAATAGTGTGCTTGTCTGTGTAAAACACACAAAAAATACCATTTTTTTTACAACTATTTGCGTTTGCCAATGAGACATAGGGCCTACACTTTTAAAAAGTGACATTTAACGCTTATTAATTGCATATGCTTAATAATATGTGTGTGTATGTGTGTATATATAGAGTTGCCAGTATTGCATCTCACCATACAAATTATATTTAAAGAAAAAGACACCATCACTTACTCAGGCTTATTGCAATCATAATGATGGTTAAAAATAAACGGTTGGTAGTTTTGCATCATTACATCAGTGGTGTAACTAGGGAGGGGCAGGGGGGGGGCATATGTCCCCGGGCGCCACGTTAGGGGGCGCCAAAATGAGTATTAAAACACTAATTTTTTAATTTTATTTTGATGTAAACTAATGTATCCCAAATAAGTTTGCAAGATTGAATTTAGGAGCCCCACAAATATCTTTATTACAAACCAGTTGGCAAGCATGATTTTAGCGCCCCCATTGAGCATTAAGGGGCGCCATTCTAATCATAAACAAATGACATATCCACAATGTAGAATTGCTGATGGCGTTTTTTTTAAACAAAGATCAGTTTGGGTTCAAATATTATTCTTCATATACTGAAAGTGGCATCTGGTTTTAACAATTATACAGGTTGGATAATTTCGAGTCGAATATAAGATTTTACTTGAGTGTAAGAATTGATAACTCTCAGATCTATACCTTTTCAGCAGAGAAGCAGTCTATCGTCAGTAGCAGGTGAACTTTCGATTACTGCGTCATGGTTTATACGACGACTAGCAAATGGAGAGGAAGTAAATCGCTCGTGGCTATTATATTCACCAATTAATAAAGCTGCTTACTGTTGCTGCTGTCTATTGTTTATATCAGGGGTCGGCAACCTATTGCTAACAGTGTGCCAAACTAGGTTTGCTAAATCATTCAGCGTGCCAACAGCCTAAAAGTCAACCGCTCTATTATATATTTTTTAGTTGTTTTTATATGACAATTAATTTAACTCTTTAGCAAGACCAAGGCCAAAAGCAAAGGAGATTTATATAGAAAATGATTAAAGCGTCTTATATTTAATACAAAATTAACGAGTTTGTGATTATCATTTGTTTAATTTGCATTTACGTTAAATACAATAATTTATTACTAAACTTTCAAATTCAATGGTAATTAATGTCTAAACATTATTCTTTGTTATTGAAGTTGAGGATTTAACACATGCAAAATGTATTATATTTTGATCTCAGTTATATTCACAGCTTAAGAAATTATACCATTGTTAAAGGGAATAGATAAGTTGTAATCATACAAATTGGGTAGTTAATGAAATGTTTGAAAATATAGATTTACAATCTTCAGTCATAGGATACTTATATAGTTTTCAGTGGTTGTTTTTTTTTACAGTTTTATCATTTCAAAGTTATTAATTGTAAGCTATTTAAAAAAAAAAATTTTTTTTAAAAGAAACATATTAGAAATATTAGCTTAAATAAAACGGGTTACTTATCTCCCTTTATTTAAAAACGTGTCAACATTTCAAGACATTTGATTCAATAGTGATGCCAAACCAGTTATATTTTGTAACATAACAAATATTACTGACTAATTATTATTTCTTTATATAAATCCTACATTATGGTATTCATTACAAGATTTAATTATTAGAGGATTAAAAAAGTGTACGTTATAC
This sequence comes from Anisus vortex, assembly GCA_949126835.1. NCBI lineage: Eukaryota > Metazoa > Mollusca > Gastropoda > Planorbidae > Anisus > Anisus vortex. The sequence goes on along the minus strand of OX421504.1, from coordinate 10,439,652 downwards.
ATTTCCCGCATTGTCTGTCCATTTAAGGAGTTTATATTTTAAACATGAATAATTACAGAAATTACATAATATAGTGCCATTAAATAAGTCTCTTATATTTATTCAATTGATAATACAAATATATTTGTTTTAGAATTGCTTATATTTATGTTTAATTTTATTAAAGAAGATGAGCATAAAAAACTATTTTTAATGTAATTAGTCTGTATCAATTAATGAGTGTATGTGACCTTTTTGAATGCTTAAAACCGCTTTCATGTGCGATAATATCTGTTCACAAGTGTAATTTGAACCAAAAGCTGAAAGTAAAAGAGCGAATGCCTAGCAGTTAAGAATAGCAGGTGACTTTCCTAAGCAGCATCCTTCCAGATTGTTTCCGCAAATGGGCATATTTGGATACCCATTTTTTAAATGTTTTAAATTCAACTTTCTGCATTTTAAAATCGCCAATATCCCTCCACTTAAAAAAAGATTTATATCTAAGAAGGTTGTAGTAATATCAAACCAGTTAGGATTAATGTGGTATGAAAAAATGAGTCCTTCAATTTGAAAGTCTTGCCTTTGATAAAAAAAAAGGTTTGAGTGTTTCGATGTACTTCTTAAAAAGCCCAACTATCTATCTAAATATATGCCTTAATATAGGGTTGTACATGAAGTTAAATGTTTTGAAATTGATTTCACGGCAAGATATGTCCAGTTTCAATGCAAATCCAGTCCAGTGGTCCTTGTAAATGCAACTGAAATGTGTCGCTGAGTCATTCAGAATCATCGGCTTCAACGGTCAGTTTTCCTCATTCAGAACCGGAAAATGTTAATATTTTTAATCAATACAAAAACACCTCTTGGAGGTGTCTCGCGTGCCATTGAAAACTGCTCTGCGTGCCAAGTTTGGCACACGTGCCTTAGGTTGCCGACCCTAGTTTACATCATCAAGTTCAAACTCACGTTCTTCATTTGAGTTAACCAATGGTTTCAACAAATGGAGAAAGCCCAAAAAACTACAGGCTAATGAATACAGTCTCGGCCACCGTGTGAAACTGGTGTCCGCTGGCGAACGAGCATTCCCATACGTGGGCCCGTCCGCATGGTATGCCCTCCCACTACAGCTTCGACAGAGCCCTAGCTTTGACACCTTCAGGAGTCGGCTGAAGACCCACCTATTCAAGTAGCAGTTTATTATTTTTCATGTATACATTTTTGTCTTTTATTCGTTGTCTGTCCGAGAAGGGGTGCAGACTTTGTGTCATGTCCCCGGGCGCAGATGGCTCTAGCTACGCCAATGCATTACATAATCAGAATCAATCATTATAATTATAAGTACTTAATAAAAAGAATGTATTTATGTATTATGATGTTTCCTATAAAGGAGTGACTCATTAAAATAAAAAAAAAGTAAATGTTTTTGGATATCGTCTGCATAATAAAATTATAAGCAAATATAGCTCGACTTTAAATACGCACTATTACTGGTATGCTATTGAATTGTAACAAACAACATACCGACGGCACACGAAAGTCTAACTCTTACAGCATGAGTGTGCCAAGGAAAAAAAATTCGTCTAAATTCAAAAAGCGCCACTAATCTGAACTAAAGAATTTAATAAACAAGAGAATGGATCTTCAGATCGTATTATTAAAAGATGCCTCTGTGAGAGTAAATAATTTTTAATTGACTCTTCAATCTTTTTACCCATGATTCATTGAACAAACACAACGGAAGTCGTCTGCTAGCCCAAGGAACGGCAACCTAAAGTCCGCGTGCCAAACTGCGCACGCAGAGAGATTTCAATGACACGCGAGAAACCTCCAAGATGTGTTTTTTTTAATTGATAATAAGACAACATTTTCACGGTTCTGAATGAGGAAAATTGACTGTGGAAGCCGAAGTTTCTGAATGACATAGCGAAACATTTCAGTGAGTTGCATTTACAAACATAACTTTTTTTGGAATCACTATTGAATCAAATGTGGAAGTCTTTTTTAATTAAAGGTAGATAATCAAAACCCATTTTTTGCGCTAATATTTCCAATAAAATATGTTTGTTTTTTTTCTTTAATAAAAAAATAAATGGCTTACAATTTATAACTTTGACATGATTAGACTGTAAAAAATATTTAATTATTATAAGACTAAAGATTTAATATTTTTAATTTCAAACATCACATTAACTACCCAGATTATATGATTACTACCTATCTATTTAGCTTAACGATAACTGTTATATGTTACATGTAAAAAGTATTAGATCCTCATCTTGACTACCAAATGATAATACAATAATCACTAAAGTATGAAAGTTTAGTAGTAAAATATTGTATTCATTAGAAATGCAAATAAAAACGATGATAATCTCAAACATGTTATTTTGAATTAAATATAAACCGCTTTAACGATTATCTGTATAAATACTCTCCCTTGTTTTTGTCCTTGGTCTTACTACGGAGTTCGAATAATTTTCCTATAAAAATAATTTTTTTAAAGTATAACGAAGCGGTTTGACTTTTAGGCTGTTGGCACGCTGAATGATTTAGAAATCCTACTTTGGCACACTGTTAATTAGACTCTATATGTTAGAAATATTTTCAGTTTTGTTTATTTTCAGTTTTGTTTGTTCAAGTTTACAAACAAATCATTTGATAATACTTGACAAAAATCTATATACAAATGCATGAAAATACATGTTTAAAAAAAATGAACACAACACAAGTAACAACAAATCAATTTTTTTAATTTCAATTTTTCATTACATACAACACTTTTCTTGACCTAATAAATTATCCTTATAAAAAAAATGAATAAAGCTGTAAATAAACTGTCTCATGAGACAAATAGAACAAAATAATTTTTAAAGATTATAATTAATTAAAGTTTTTTAAAAAAGGCAACAACTTTGAAAAACAAAAAGTGCAAACAAAGCTTTAAAAAATCAGCCCACACATAAACTTATTAAACTGTTATATAGAACAATTGATTTGAACAAAATAATCACACAAGTTTAAATAAATATTGCCAGGTTGAACTGGAAACTCTTTTTTTTTTACTTGTGTTAAAGAGTTTTGCCCAAAATTAGAACATTAAAAATTGTGAACATCTGGATGTGTTAATGATTTATTGACAAATTTAAGTTTATACTTTGATGTGAACATCTGGATGTGTTAATGATTTATTGACAAATTTAAGTTTATACGTTGATGTGAACACTTTCTTGTATAACTGGCCTATATAAAATTAACTGATGTATTAGTGGAAAAAAAATCTTGAATTGAAAGTTTTCAACTGCTATAACTACAATCACCATGCCCTAAAATACACAGAATGGGGTTCTAGTATGTTGCCCTAAAATACACAGAATGGGGTTCTAGTATGTTGCTAAATGTCTATCAACTATTTTAGTAGTCCACTTGCAAATGGTGCTTTAAAGCCAATTAAAACACAGAAATCAATTTCTTTGTGTTTCACAATTTTGTATCTTTAGATAGGTATAAGTCATGTCATGTTTCATTTGAAATATGTTAGAGAACTAAGAACTTTTGGAAGGTTGAGCTCAAGCTCAGCTTAGAAATAAAAAACATTATCTTGAAGACAGTGGGAGATAACTCATAAAAAAAACAGACTTAGCACCTTCACCTTTTGAAAGTGGACCACCAGGTACCAATTTCGTCCCCACAGTATTGTCTTGTTCTATGTCGTCAGACTATAGTTTTGAGAAAAATGCATCTGCAGTTTTTAGAAGACTGAAAGATTGCAGTTACAACAAAGATAAATTGATAAGGTGTTGAAAAAGCAGAGAAAATATTACTACATAGGTAAGTGGAGATGGACATAGTCTAGAGTAGTTTTTTTTCCTTATAAAATAGGTTTTTGGAAAACATAAAAAATGTGTAGTTAGAACAAGATAATACTGAGTGGGCGATTTATTCCATTATAACTTTGATGCCTTTTGGTATTTAAATAGCAATAACTATAAATGCAATCACACTCAACAGATTTTCTAATCAGGTTTAACATAAGGATAGAGCACCAAGTGGACAAAGTGGTCAGAGAGACAATTGAACCATATATCATATTAGATACAAAACTACAGCCAGCTAAATTCAACTAGATATATAGTTTTGATCTTCTGAAGTTATAAATGAACAATACAGCAACACGAGCTGTTCATCCATTATTCTGCCATTCTACTTTAAAGCTGATATACACGCAAATTTTCGGCGTTAGCCACACCAAAAAGGATTGGGTTCAAAACTTGGTAATAAAAAAAATAATTCTCTACTCAGAATTTGAATTGTCTGGGTCTGGAGGATGTGACCAATTCTAAACATATCTAGTGAGAAATTCAATCATAAGGAGGTCAAAAATAAAAAAAACAAAAAAAAAAACAACAAAATGATAAAGCTGCTACTCCTAGGTGGTCCTATAGAGTCGAATAGCCACAAAGGGCTACATTCTTTTTCAAGCAAAAAAAGGAGAGATAAATATTAGATTTTCAACTACTCTACAATCAAGAAAAGTTTCCACTTGATGCTGTAGAATGTGAATCACTCAGTTGGTTTTAATGTTTTTAAATCTTTGAACTGATAACAATAACAGCAAACAAACAAAAAGAAGCAAATAAAACTACAATAACTCAAATATAATGTTATTCTCATTTCATTCCTCAACATAACATTCTATCTCTTGCAACGCCAGACACAGAGAGAGAGGGATCTCACAAGAAGAAAAAAGTGCAATGGAAATTAAAATGAACAATATGCACCAATTAAAGCATCCCCCAAAACAAATATATACAACTAAATAAAACCATGATGTGCAAGATGTGTTGTAGATCACACTGAACATTGAAACACAGAGGAACAAAAAATAGATGAAAAAAAAAAGGGTGTATCAATAAATATGGAAATTTCTGGTTTTTTTTTTTCTATTCCTTTTCATTACTGTAAGGTTATATAAATGTTTCAATGTACATATTTACATTGTTTATTATATAAAGGAAACACATTAAATATAGAAAGCTGTTTTGTTTTTTTATATAACATTGTATACAGAAACAGCATTTGGCAATGAATGCACACAAAAAAATGCCTACCCCAGGCATCTTACACCATACAGCATTTTATTGTCGAGTATTTTCTAGGCATAGCAAGCACACTTCCTAGCTATATTATAATATCTAAATATAGATTACACGGAGGACTATAAGGCCCTAAAGCTTAGGTCTTGTTGTATTCTGGAAGTAAACTGATGATATGTGCTGGAAAGACTCAGAGACACCCTCCAGACCCAGGGAAAAATCCTAGCCCGCACCAGGATTCGAACCCGGGACTTTCAGTATGCAGGTCGAACGCGCTGCCGCTCGGCTACCGCGCCCCAACTTCAGAAGAGGTCTCTGGCCTATATTCCGTTAGCAATGCAAATCTTTGGGAGAGGACCTCTCCACTTCCTGTGGACAATGAAATCAGGAAGAGAGAGAGTTGATGAGGCTGGGTAGGGTGCACTCTTTGTCTATCGATGTGCAACATCACTATACAGGGGTTTCCTGTAATCAGGAAGAGAGAGAGATGATGAGGCTGGGTAGGGTGCACCCTTCATCTACACCCTTCGTCTATCGCCATGCAACATCACTATACAGGCGTCTAAAGCTAAACACTAGAGCTGAGGTGCCATTGAGGTCAACACCACCCACATGGCTTACACTTGATAGAAAAATTGGCCCAGACCCCAACAGGGGTGATAGGGAAGTAACAGTCAGAATTGTATGGACATGAGTAACCTTTGAATAACTCAAGAAAAAAAACAGTCAATAAAGAACACATACAAAATTTCATTACTTAATATTTATAAATCATGAATGATAACAAATGTTATAAATTATATGATCAGAAATCCTGGTGTCAAACATATAGTATACCGGTACCGGTACACAATCCCTGCCAAAACAATAAATTAGGTCATGTCCTTGACCTCTTGTCTGAAATACCGGGTATAAAATAATAAATAGCACTACTGCTCTGGTCAATATAAGTGAATAGAAAAATACAGATATAAGCCCATGTATAACTTTTTTTTTTATCAAACCATTTTTTTTAAATACCGTAAAATGTACAACCATAAAGAAACAAAAATTCTTAGTATTGAGGCTCATTTCAACGTTCACAATCTGCATGCAAACTACTGATACCTCATCAGCTAATTTAGTGTTTAGATTAAAATATTTAAAAGGTCCCAGGAGTTAAGATTGTGTTTAAATAGCACCCATTTAATGGTAAGAAATCTTTCTGATAAAAGCCCGTAGTCCATCCTCCCCCTCACACACCCCTGAAAGAGTATAAACACCTCAAGTACTGTACTGTCATAGTATGCAAAATACAATGAATAATGGATTCAATTATGCTCATCCTACATACAAAACAGCACCATAGCGTGTAAAGTATATTTCTGATACAAAATACATTGTGTAAGTGTAATGGCTTCCAACACTACTGCAGTTGGCTGCAAGCAATAGTTTGTGTGTTTGAGCCATTCTTTGATCCCCCAACCTGGAATATTCAAAACCCGAATCTAACTTGTTTTTCAAAGTCTGTCAACCGTTTACTAATAAGAAAAAAATATCAGTTTTAGCATTTCTTGACAACAAACTGGTGTGACATTAGTCTTCTTTGTGAGTATGTGCACACAAAAAAAAACAACTGACAACACTGTATGTGACAGTAACCGGCCAACACACTGCACTGGTTTGTGGGTAAAGTATAGTACCCTTCGGACCAAACTGATCATGAGGGTGGTGAAGCAGTGTTCACCAGTTTCTGTGGCCACAGCATACAAGGGGATGTGTGGCCAGCACAATGCCCAGCCGCCTTTACTTTACCCCAACTAGTGCATCAGAGCTCGGTAGACTCAGGGGCACCCTCAAGTCCAGGGAAAAAATCCTAGCCTGCACCAGGATTTGAACCCAGAACATTTGGATCGCCAGTCGATGCGCTGCCACTCGGCCACTGTGCCGTGGTTTGTGGGTGCCTTAAATACAACATGAGGCATACAGCGATATTTCCTAAAGAAAAACAAAACCCATTGTTAAAATCCTATGAATGGATCAACACCTTAGTAAAAACAAGACAGCAACAACTACTGAAACAAAGCCCCACAAGAAAAAGTAAAAAAATTGTCATGGCGCATCACTTTGTAATACTGTTGTGAATGGTTAAAATATTCGCCCGTGGAGACAGAAGGCTTTGCACTAATATAAAATGTTAAAAAGCCACTATGATGCTGAAAATGTTTCCTTTGAGATCTGTTAATGTTTAAAGAAAAACTTGTACAATAGAATAGATTACTGAGGGAAAAAAAAAACAACATATTACTGAAACATCCAGTGCTCAGTGTGTACATAGAGACAAGTGCTAATTAGTTCACAAAAAAATGTGCTCGTTTTTCAAATTTAAATAACAAAATAAAACCCAAACACACCGAGAGAGTTTTTCACACAGGTAAACAATGTCAAGGGTTCAATATTAATAGTGAACCAGGCAAATTAAAAAGTAAAAAAAAAATAAAAAAAATAAATGACAACAGAAAGGTACATAGACTTACACTGAGTGAGAACCCCTATATCACAATTGAAGCTTTGAGAGCATCACAGAGATGTCCTGGTAGCCTATAGTGCTATCCAGTATTACAATAACACACAAGCACACACACTTAATGATTAGATGTATACAAAATATAAAACTACAAAATAAACCAGGTACGATATTTTACTATACACAGTTCGAAGGTCATTGGTATTTTAGATATATTTATAAATATATACAGTAAAAATATGTATATCTTGTGTAGCATAGCCATTTGATTTATTTCTTGAGTACTTTGAAAGAGAGAGAGAGAGAGAGAGAAATGAGATGAAAAGTTTGAGCAAATAGAGAGATGGCAAACTGAAATAAATAAAGCAGTCGTAGAAAACTGGGGAAAAAAAAAGGGAATGCCGAGATACTATTGGTCTCTGTGGCCCTGTTCACAAAGGGGAAGAAACCCAAAAGGGGCATCACCACCACACTCAGAGAACCATTGGCAGATCAACAACCTTGCTATATATATATCATATGTGCATACACATATATATATATACTGTCAGCTGCCATTAGTCAGGACTTCGTGGGGCTTAGTCCGGGAACTATACTAAAATAGTGTATAGCTCTACCGACTTATATGGGTCAGTGCACAAGTATATTCTGACCTACTGATTAAATACAGCCAGTACTTTACTGATCAAGTACTTCGCAGATTAAGTACAACCCTTTAAGGGTTGCATGGGGCTGGTTCATCTAAACCCTAGGCCTACATCATCGTCAAACATCTGTACTCTTCCCGTGGGCCATGAGCTGGAGCCTGGGCGACTGCTCCCGGGAGCGGCCCTCCGGCGGCACAACGCCCGAGAAGTCCTGCACGACTATCTTGGTGCCCAGCATGTCGCCCGGGCCCCCCGGCACATAGTCCCCTGGGCTGCCGTGGCCGCTGGCGTGCCTGGATGCCTTCTTGCCCTCCCTGCCGTGCGGGTCGTGGGTGGACAAGCGGAAGTTGGACTTGCGCAGGAACATCCGAGCGTTGCCGACAGCCGGGCGGGTGAAGCCTGGCGCCATCAGCTGTGTCAGGTGGACAGAGTAGCCGTCAGACAAAATCTGCAGGTGATACAAACACATCAGGACTGATCCTCATTTTTTTTTTAAACCAATAATGTTTCCATTAAAACTAAGAAAAATAATGTTAAATTTCCTGATGTGAATAATTCCCATAATTTTTGCATTCATGATTTGATAATTTCATGTGAATGAGTTAATCATTTTTAGGATTTTATATAAATAATTTCAGAATTTTATGACAATAATTTAAGAAATTTTATAAGAAAAATGTCAGAATTTTATATGAATAATTACAAAATATTATATGAAAATATTCCGAATTGTGTGTAAATAATTTCAGAATTTTATGTGAGAAAAAATTATAATCTTTTTTTTTTGTGGATCAATTTTATGCATATAATTTAATTATTTTATGTGAGTAACCTCCAAGTTTTTTAATTAAGAGGTTCATGTGAATAATTTAAGAGGTTCATGTGAATAATTTGACAATTGTATGTGAAGAATTTTGTTATTTTTTACAAACATTAATTGTGTGTGTACATTACCTGTGCTTGACCAATTAATTGTATGTGTACATTACCTGTGCTTGACCAATTAATTGTATGTGTACATTACCTGTGCTTGACCAATTAATTGTGTGTGTACATTACCTGTGCTTGACCAATTAATTGTGTGTGTACATTACCTGTGCTTGACCAATTAATTGTATGTGTACATTACCTGTGCTTGACCAATTAATTGTATGTGTACATTACCTGTGCTTGACCAATTAATTGTATGTGTACATTACCTGTGCTTGCCCATGCTGTTTCTTTGACGCCTTGCCCACAATGAAGATCTGGTGGGGCAGGAGCCCGAGGTCCTTGTAGATTGAAATGTCCTTGCTGGAGCCATAGGCTGCCTTCAGTTCTATCTGAGCCTAAGGGGGAGATGAAATAATTTGTGTTTTAAAAATTTGTAAACCTTTACTCATCAAGTTCTTATTATCAATATATAAAAATTATAATTATCGTGAGTTTGTTTAAATATATACAAGTTTATATGTTTTTTCTCTATAGGTTCCTAGTTTAACTTTTAGGGACAAACGTTAAAAGTATGAATCGGAAACGTAGTCCAAAAGATATTCTTTTTCTATAAACAATATTGCTTAATTCGTTTATTTATTTTTAAAATAAATGTAGGGCTATTGCTAATTATGTTAAGGTTAAAATTAGAGCGTCGTTATTCTCACTACAGTTTTTATTGTCATTTTTTCTTCTTTCTCTTTTAAGAAAACACATTGTAATCATTCGTTACTCCATCATTTTGACAGACATAACTCGTAGTTTTATCATATTCTTTAAGTAACAGTTGCTACTTCTATTTAGAAGTTTAAAAAATCCTTCTGTTGTTCTGTAGTTTAATTTCTAATCTAGGATGCTTATGTTTCCTGAATGATTCTAAGTGTTATTTCTTTCCCCTCACTTCTGTAATGTCTAGATGTAATTGATTATGTAATGACTAGTCTCAGACATTAGCATCCTTTGTAACATCTTGATGTAATTGTTTACATAATTAGTCATTTCAAATTTTTTTTAGCTAACTCTGTATGTACTAGATGAAGTTATGTAGTCATTGGCTACCTATGTAATGATTGGATGTAACCTGACAATGTCATGAGTGACTATGGGTCAAGAGATATTAGCTACCTCTGTATGGACTTGAGGTTATGTAGTCATGGGCTACCTTGTAATGATTGGATGTAACCTGACAATGCCATGAGGTGATTATGTAAGCCAAGAGATATCATTTACCTCTGTCTGCAGTGACTTGATGTAGTTGAACTTCTGCTTCAAGGGATCCTTGGACAGGCCGTCCATGAATGCCACCATCCCGTGAGGGAAGTTGTGCTGCGCCAGCCAGGCCACCACTTTCCTGTGCTGGAGGTCAGGTCGAGCCGACACGTACAGTATCAGATAACCGAGGTCTTGCCACTGCCTGAAGATATAAAAAAATGTGATGGGTGGCCCAGAATGCACAAAAAGGAAATGGGCGAGCAGAGCAAATAGAGAAAATTGAATGAAATGTACAGGTTTTATTTTGATCCTTTCAATACCCACCACCAACTTTCTTAGCCACTCACGCACAACGTACTTCCCGCAATTGTTTGAGCATTTAAACTTTGACAATATTTGCCTTTATGCAAAGCAGTGTGTTTGGCAATTACAAGTGATCGCTCGATTAAAAAAATGCATCAGAAAATTTGACTTATCCTCTATCGAATAAGCGTTCTGCCCAAGGCTGTGATGAAAGGTTATATTCTTATCTTATTGTTAAAATTAGATACCATGGCAGCCATATGCGACTGGTCATACAGGACTAAAGTGAACTGACGGAACTTTGAACTGATTGAAATATATAAGCCTGGACCTGCAAAAGTTAAAATCCAGTTATAAAGAATAAAATATATTGACAAGGGTTTCAATCAGGTCATGCTGCAATTGTGGATCTTAGGCACATTAGCCATTACTTGAGGACACTGCCACAATTTGCAACCACATACCAAATCCATACCGCACTGACACAACGGCACTGTGGTATGGGGGGTGATGAGACTCTCTCTAGGAGCACGTACCTGACAACGTCCACAGCTCCGGCCCTGACCTTCGGGTCCTTCCCCATGATGCTGACGCTGGCAGTGAAGGATCCGTCGATGCTGAACACCACTGTCTCAGTTTTGGGTGGCAACACGGCCAAGTAGAAATCCACTGAGGTATGGTCACCTCTACAAGTAAAACAATAGAACTACAGATGTAACATGTATTCATTGCTCTTCATCTGACATGCCAAATATCTAATTTTACTAGAGAGAATATAAAATACAAAAATGATAAACTGTCAATTTCTAGGATGAATATATAACATTGAAATGATAAAATAAGTCTATTTACAGACTTCATCTTACCAGAAGATCTAAAAAAGAAATTTTGAAATATTTAACATGCAAAATGTATCATTCAATACTCCTTCACTAAGTCATTATCTAAAATTTCTATATTTAGAGAATGTTTAATGCAGAAATATGTTTATTCTAAAAGTAATACCTAACACGGATGTATATTTATATTCTCAAGAAAATATCTAACATTTTAAAAGATCTATTTTCTAAAGATATATAAAATACACATTTCACAATACATTTCTCTAAAGAAACTAAAGAGAATATCTACAATAGACAAGCTCAAATATACATTTTTTAAACAACATAATTTTTATTTTTTAAGCTTCTCTAGAACAATACCATGTACAATATTAAGGCTCCTGTGTCCCACACTGCCTCGCATGATGTTTACAGTCACAGCCACCCACTCACCTGACCACCAGTTTCACAGGGTACAGTCCCTGGCTGATCCTGTGCTCTTTGGGAATGGTGTAAGCGAATCTCCCGTGACTGTCCGTCACCTCGGTGCCCAGCTGGACCCAGTCGCCGGACGGAGGCTGCTTCATGATGTTCACATCCACCTGAGGGAGAAAATTGTAATGATATTACTACAGTGTTCATTAAACCCTAGATGCATGCAGCACAATTGCACCCAACCGCCTGGCACTTGTCATTCTGATTGCAGTAGGAAAAGACATTTTGCAGTTAAGGGGTTTGAACAAGCTGCGTTCATATAAATATTTAGAATTCCATTTTTTTTGCTGTTAAAGAGTTATTCATCTCATGCATTTTTAGCATTCAGGTTTACCTAAAGTGAAATGAACTGCAGTTAAACAGGCAACACAAAAAGAAACATTTTGTAAAAGTAAATGGTAATGACTGATGGAAACCACAAGAGCACTTTTAAACCCACAGATACAATGGTAAAGCTTTTCATGTTTTCAAAGGTGACTTTTGAACTTTGTATTTTTTATTAATAAAAAATTAACAATTATAATAATAGTAGTAGGTCACTTAGCAGGGTTGTTAAAGGAATGAGTTGTTAAAAGTTTTAATAGTGCTTATTTCACACGGAATGGAGAACAGCTGTATAGCGGAAGCATGCTCAGAATGCTGTTCCTAAGGAGCAAGGTTCGAGCTCTGATAAGAACTAGGATAATTTTCCAGGCCTAGAGGATTCATTGAGTCTACCCAGTTAAAGCAGATGGGCATTTTGGTGGCCACACAATCCCCTTGTACTTCATGGCCACAGACCGACATGTTCTGAAAGGGATACTTAACTCACTGCCCTTTTTTTATAGAAAAGAATGAAGACTGCCTGAAAGCTGCTGAAAACCGGTGAACACTGCTTCACAGGCCTATGGATCTATGTTACCCCACATGATTATGTCATGACGTTTGCCTATTTTCTTCCTGTCAGCTATCAAAGACCAAAACAAAGTTACTCACCTTCTCACCAGACAAAGAAGTAATGTCCAATGAGCCGTACATGAATTTGGCTGTCAAGATTTGAGGCATGTCCTCCAGGACTATAACATCATTGGCTCTGTGGTTGGGCTGCAGGTTCTGAGACAAACAAAACATAAGAACAACTAAATTAGCTCTTCATTGCACAAGATTTTTCCCGAAATACCCACATCTGATTGGGACCACAGAAAAAATATAGAACAAAATGCACAATCACATTTTTTTCTGTTTGCGGAAATATTACTGACGCCATAATGTTTATGGTTAATGACTCAGAGGACCTATATATTTATATATATTATGCTTATTTACAATGTCTTTTTCATCAGATCTACAAGTTTGAACACCCAAAGCTAATGTTTCAGGCAAAAGGTACAAAGGCTGTTGTGTAATAAAACTGCAACAATGATGCGAAAACGATTGATTATCGTACAAATAAGCATGTCATTCTACATGGCTTTCCTGACCCCGTAAAGGATAAACAACTGCAAGTTGTAGATCCATATTACTTAACAGTAGTAGCCTTGCTTTAGTCGGTAGATATCGGTAATAAATAAGCCTTTCTCATTTTACTATAGTAGCGTCTCTAGTGACTGCTGCCTTGAGTCAAAAGAAAATGGCAGAAGCCGAGCTTCACTTTAAACGGTTTGCGCATTCTGTTCTATACCTATTCTGTGATTGGGACTAAACTAGAGTAAAACATTGTGACACTCACTCACCCTGACTTTGATGGTCGTCCTTCTCTTTATCCACTTCTCCCTGGGAGACTTTATCTTGAAGCTGGCCATGGAGCCCCGAGCCACTCCGTGCCCAGACTCCACCAGGACCTCATTCTGTCTCAGCACCTGGAGGAAAAACAAACAGATCACAGTGGAAACAAACAACATCGTGTAATGCATGACTCACAGTAGTCTGTTACACGTGCTAGTTCTATACAGAAGATTATTGCATCTATTGCTTATCAGTCTAGTCTATTACTAGTAAGCATGGGACAGTCACATGTTCTCCAATGAGAGGCACATTCCTGTTCATCAATACTAATACTTGAACATTTTAAAGTGCCACACCATTATTACATAGCATTAAATATGAAATAATTTTTATTTTTTGATTACTATTTACATAAGTATTATGTAAATTGCACATATAAGATATTTTAATTATGAGTTGTAAAATACAGAATAATTAGTCTAGTTTAAAGTTTCTATTATAAAAAAAGTATAAAACAGTTGTTGTTTTTTTGAGACGCACTTAACTGAGAACTGCGTCAGGCTCTTATCTTATACATTACAGACGCTCCTTCTATAAAGAAGATTACTGCAACCTACGCTCATCCGTGGTCCCAGTCTAGGCTTGCATCTTTATTAATGTTTTAATTGATGTTAAGTTACTGGTTTTCCTGGTTTGTTCAGGCAACCCATTCCATGCCTGAATGCCTGAGTACTTATATGAATTTGTTCTCTTAAAGCTGCTCGTGCCAACCAATGGTGTACAAATTGTGATCAAACCAGATGTCCTGTTTATTTAGATTAATAGAAAACGTTGCACTTACCTGTCTGAGAATGAATGCCACTAGATCTGTGGACTCCCAGAAACTTGAGTGAAACAGGTGTGGCAGAGCATTCGTAGGGAAGGAGTGGAGAGCATCAGGACAGTACAGAACGTAGTCCATTCTCTTAACTCCCCACCAGTTATTGGTCACTGTCAATATTGGAAAAACATGAATTCACAAGGTGTACTGATAAAACATAAAAAGTAAATTGTCCATTTTTTTTAAAATTCTCTGGTTCAATGTATATAGCCATCAAATGCTCACCACTGGTTATACTGGACACAGTGTTCTCCCCTAGACCACTGGACGTGCTGGTCACACTGGACAGGCTGTTCTGCCTCTGTAGGAGCCTGGGGCCCTCGGAGGTTGATGTCTTGTGCTCTCGGCTCTCCGTGGCAAAAACCTTCAAGTATTTCTGAATGGTCTCCACTGAAATAGAAATAGTAAGTAAGGCCAAATAAGCAGCAAATAAGTTTTCTACGAAACTCTAATTAGAATCTCTTGTTTTTTTGTTTTTTTTTTAAATAAGAGTTTGGGGATGGAAACTTCAACTGGCAGAGATGATCTTTTCATATTTTTAACCCTTTAACTCAATAGCTACCATGGCATTTTCCCCAGTGTGGCCAGCCCGTTTTCATGACCTTCTTTTTTTATATAGGCCCATCGCAATCAAAGCTTATTTTACAGCTTTTATTATGAATGAAGCTCTAAGTGTTACATATCAAAAGAAGCAGAAATAAAAGCGTATCTACAATATGCTAATAGAACATTTTTAAATTCTAGAATAAGTGTGAAAGTAAAGGTGAAAGTAAGAATGTTGTTTTAGAAACAAAGACAAACAAATAAGAAATATTCAACTTACAGTCTAATAATAAAAAAGAAAGTTTGCGATCCTATTTAGAATTAATTATATTAGAAACACTCCCTTCAAATTTCATTAATTTTTGTTCACAAATAACAAAGATACACACAAAAAACTAAACACAAGTACAGTAACAATACTGAGGGAAAAAAATGGAAAATTAAATCACTTTTAAACACAAAAAACATGTTTTCCAGTTAATATTTACATTTGAAAAAAAACGAATACGGAAGTAGACGATTCAACACAATGACGTTAGTTTATTATTTCAAAATCTTGGATTGGATTTTGACAAAAAAAATATATAAGGGTTTCTGAGCCGCAAAATGCGGCTCGTGGTCTTGCGAATCGGCTGGCTTGAGCCGCAAAATGCGGCTCATGGTAGTTAAAGAGTTAAAGCCTGAATTTATAGCATAATAAATTGTATTCTATACAGCTCTAGGCTGCTTGACTAGAACCATCCTATAATGCAGGGGCTGGCAACCTAAGGCACGCTTGCCAGACTTGGCACGCTGATGGATTTTCAATGGCACGCGGAAGAGGCCCAAAAAAGTCTATTCAAGTCTCTTCTACAAGAAATTTAGTGCTACAGCGGGATGACTTTGAGGCTGTTGGCACGCTGAATGAATCAGAAATTCTACTTTGGCAGACTGTTATGAAAAGGTTGGCGACCCCTGCTATAATGGAACGTTTTAAGAAATGTACCCACCAGCTATAGTTTTAGGCATATCATTAAAGCATATGCACACCAGTTAGGTACGCATGAGGTGGTCCAGTGCAATTTTTGCAACATGAATCATATAGGGGTTAAGTGTTTTCAGGGGTTCAAAAAACACAATACTACTGGATTTCTAAGACAAGTTATCTCAAATGAGCTATAAAAGTACAAAGGTAAGGTCATGCTAAAAAAAAAAATTGATTTTTTTTAAAAGGACGCATACCAACATGTACAGGTTCACCGTCACCCAGGGGAAACTTCGAGTAGCGGCAAACGTTCTGAGGTGGGACGTAAGCAAAGCCGTCGTGTAGCAGCGGCTCGATTCTCAGCGCCGTCGGGTCACTCGAGTGGAACAGGTTGTAAACCTGGTGGCAGGATGGGCGCAAGACTTGACAAAGAAAAATACAAAAAAAAGGGTCATGAACTTGGCATCTGGAAGAAAGTTGGCAAAATATATAGCGTACATCAAGTTACACTTTAATATGCGAGTGTTCAAATATTTTTAGTTTGATTTATTTACTACAGATGGGGCATAGTGGCCAAGCGGCAGCGCGTTCGGCTGGCGTACCGAAGGTCTTGGGTTCGATTCCTGATGAAGGCTAGGATTTTTTCTTTGGACTCGAGGGTGTCCTTGAGTCTACCCAGTTCTAACGGGTACCTGACATTAGTAAGGGTGAAGTAAGGTGGCTGGACTGGGCATTGTGCTGGCCACACACCCCCTAGTATGCCATGGCCACTGAAACTGGTGAACGCTGGCTTCACTGGCCCTATGATCAATTTGGTCCGAAGGGTACAATTTACTTTTTTACTACTGAGCACTAAACAGATAACAGCTTCTTCACATTCAATTTTTTTTATTAAGACCATAAGTACATTCTGTGATATGTTTTGGCTTTTGGTTATTTAAAAACAAAAATCCAAATTGTGTTTACAAAAAAGATTTGAAACAAAAGAGGACAAATCAAATGCTAGGACAAGGTATTGAATGAAAATATTTCTCTACTGATATTTATTTCTGAATTCAACGCTGGTACTATAGTACTGAGTTTGGAGACTGAATAATGAGAGTGTTTATAGAAATAAACTTACAAGTAATCTCATCAGCTCTGTGCAGCTTTCTGTAGGCCAGGACAATACCTAAGGGGGCTCCGCACATAAAGAAATCCGAGACATCAAAGTCAAACTTAGCCAGCCCGCCCTCGTAATGGCTGCCGCTGCTGGTCCGCCTGGAATCCTCCCCCGAGGTGCACAGGTGGGCCGAGTTGTGTCTGAAGGAATGTTTCCTTGAGCCATGTCCAGAGGAGGCGGCGGGCAGCTCTTCCTTGCAGGTCTGGTAAATCTCAGAGGAGTCGGGGGGCACGATCTCACTCCTGCTGCGCTCGGCCTTCTTGGGCGCTGGCAGGGACCCTGGGACCTGGTTCTGGTTCAGGGCGGGGTCGCTCAGGCTCAGCTCCCTCTTGCGGCTGCAGAGGCTGGCGGAGCGGTGGGCCGACTCTGTTCCTATGGCGCTGCTCTCCACGCTCTCGTGGCTGCCATAGCGTGAGCCACCCCTCATGAAGGATGAGCCTGAGGTCAAGGCATCATAGGCGAGTAGAGAGCCAGTTGCGTCAGCGAGGAAACAAATCTGAAAGTACATACAAATTGATATCTAAATATTTATCAAACAATGAGGATTGAGTAAATAGTATATTTATATATTGCGCTGCCAACAAACATATGATATTGTAAGCTCAAAGTGCATTCAACAACAAACTACACAAAAATACATTGAGCTAATCTGTATGCAAGAACAGAGCTATAATTCTCTATTATAATAATATTATATCTAATACTGCTAAAACGTCTTTTAATTAGAACTCCTAAAGATACAGTGGCATTTTTTAAATAAGTACTTTGCCTGATCCGGGTAGACTGCATAAGTTAACATCACATATAGTTTATTTCAAATTTTAGATGTATGAAAATAAAATTCTATGTGTGATGATGTTGGATATATTTGCATATCAGAATTAAAAAGTCCTTGGCAACTAGTGCATGGATAATTCACCAATAATCTACAGTCTATATGCATCAAGCGTTGCACTGACCTGGCCGCCGAATCCCATGCCCTCTTCAGACTTGAGAAAGTCATGGTACACCTTGTTGGCGGTGGTGACCATGGCGTTGACCTGCTCCTGGTAGTCTGAGCTGGATGTGGACAGGACTGGGATGGCTCCCAGTGGGACCAGGTTCTGGTTTCTGGCCAGGTTAGATTCCACGGTGGCGGCCCTGCTAACCCTGTCTGTGTTGAAGGGGGACAAACTGTAGAGAGTAGAAACAAAATAGAAAAAGGTCAGACTTAGTGTTAGTGAAACAATGCAACTAAACCATCCAGTATCTGGAGCTAAACATTAGACCCACCTATCAAATTAAAAATATTTTCCAACTAAAAACAAATATGCATTAAGCTAGTAATGAAGGGTGCAACACATGAGGCCATCTGCTGCACACTCTATTAATAACGTACTGCATATTAGTCAGTTTCACAGACAGCTCCAGGCCACAACATGGCCCACCAAGACTTTTAATGTAAGACTTTCAAAGCTTAAAACTGTAGGCTTATGAATTCATTCTATTAATAAAAGTAAAAAGTAAAGTATTCCGTCTGACCAAAGTGATCCTTGGGGCGCGGTGAAGCAGCGTTCACCAGTTTCTGTGGCCACAGCATCATAGGTTATTGTGTGGCCAGCACAAATTAAGACATTAAATAAGCTATTAAATGAATAATATGTACCCTGGTTCTAGCATTTAACAGTTGATTTGGCTAAGAAAAAGTGTATCCGAACGCTTATAAAATCATTCATACAAAATATTAAACATAAGTTTAACTAGTTAATTAGTTAAATAAAGTAAATTACCCTTCGGACCAAATTGATCATCAGGCTGGTGAAGCAGGTTTCTGTGCCCATGGCATACTAGGTGGCCAGCACAATGCCCAGCCACCTTTACTTTACCCCAATTCATGATAGTTCATATTTTTTTAGGAGTTAATATAAACAAATGGAATCAATAATATGATGGGTTTGCTATATTTAGGACTTAACTTATATTAGATAAACATAAGGTTAAAAAAACACTTTTCTTATCCCATATGCATGAACAAAGGCATATATTTACTCTTTCTTCCCGTGTGTTAACTGGGCATGGAATGGGTTGCCTGAACAAACGAGGAAAACCATTAACACCATTTGAAACACTAATCAAAATGCAAGAATAGAATCAATCCACGAATAAGCATAGAACGCAATAATCATGTATTGTAAGATATTAGTGTGATTCCCCCATCGGCAATTAATTGATTGGCCAGTGCCTTTCGTTTAATTTTATAGTACTGACCTGGACAGCAGGGACAGCGTGTCCTTGCACAGGGGCGGGCAGGGCACCAGGCGGAACTTTATTCTCTGGCACGCCGTCTGGTAGTGTGCCAGGATGACGTTGTCGAACGTGGCCCTGAGGTTGGTCAGGTCCCGCCGCTTGGAGATCCCGTCCTGGCCAGAGTCCAGAATGTTGCCTAGGGAATGAGACGTGGACACTATTATCTCAAGCAAACAACTTAATAAAGCCCATGACATGCAGGACAATATGATTTAGAAAAATATTTTATTGGTATTGAAGCCAAAGATATAAGGTTTAAACAATTGTCTATTTTACAGGGATCCCACTCTAAAAACCAGTGCCGTGGAGTCGGAGGAAATTTTGGGTACCTGGAGTCAGCAAACAATGCACTGACTCCGACTAAATTAAGATTGGAATTTAAAAAAAAAGCAAGTTTAAATGTCCCAATTGACAAAAAGTTTTAATAAATGACTTAAATGTTCAATACAGCAGACTGTTGGAGCGTTGGCTTCCCAGCCAGTAGTCCTGTGGTAATGATATGTATGTTGCCTTTCTTTCCATCAAGGAATGTACAAAATACATTCGCATATTAATACAGAGGAGTCGGAGAGACGGAAGTACAAGAAACTGAGGAGTCGGAACATTTATCTACCGACTCCACAGCACTGTTAAAACATTTCCAAACTTAAGAAAACATTCACAAACCAATATACAGTCTACTGATATAAATATAGTCGACTATATAAATAACCATTACTATTATATGTGTAAATTATCATTACTGGTATATGAGTAGTCTAAGTTGAACATTTTATTTGTGGATTGATCAGTACTCATAGAATCCATCTTATATACTTGCTAAATAATATTTAAGGAGTCCTTATAGCTGCAAAATTATTATTTAAAATACCGGTAAGTAATTTTGAGTTGCTTTGTTCATTATAGTGAAAGTCATAAAACTTTCCCCCAAAAATGCCATTGATAAAAACCTATTATAAATAAACCATTTGGTTTGGATAAAGCTAAAGATGACATCCCAAAGTTCCTTAAAATTGGTGTCTATAAAGGCAGATAACCCTTCTGCTTATAATGTTATTTCAGATTAAAGAACCACGAATTCACTAGGACTTTAGAAGTTTAAGAAACTGTTTCGCTCAACTGGTTTGTGTCAGCTGACAGGAAACCACTAACTAATAAAGTTCCAATGAATTCATTTTTGTTAATAATGACCTCTCAACCAACTGGTTTCATTCAATGTCTAGATTTGATGATTGAATCACTAGACATATATAAATATTTGAGGCCCCTTTTCTAGTTTGTAGCCTAATTGTTTTTTTAAGTTAAAAGATAGTGTTATCAGGGATGCTGCCATCCAGTTTCTAAGCAATCATTATCAGACCACTTTGAGCCACTTATGGCTCTTTAGGGCTCTTGAAGTAAGAGTTCATCAGTTTTATTGACCACAACATACAAAATGGTAGTGTGTGGGCAGTGGCCCAAGCAGAGATATTCCACATTCCCTCCCCCTCTCTCTACTACCTACTGATGCCTGGTGCCCAAAAAAGTCAGCAGATGCAAGGTCACCTTTGAGCCTCCGTTAACCTAAACAACCCCTGGACATAATACTCAGGATTTGAGAACCAGTTTTTATCTATGTTGACAATCTGGATGACAACAAGCATGCAAGGTAAGCTTATTAAAATCCTAAACAACCAGAGCCTGAAACCCACCTCCGTGAAGCACCAGGAATAGAATCTGGGTCTGGCAAGCCGAGGCGGACTGTGGCGGTGACAGGTCCATGGTGCCCTGGGAGCCATCCAGGCTGTACATCTGGCGGAACTGCTCCACCCTCTTGTCAAACTGTGGCTCTGAAGAAAAAATCATAAGACATTCAGCTCACAAATAATGTTTCAGACAAAATTAGCTTTCAGTATAGTCACAGTAGAGTAAGTAAAGGATCCCCATCAGACTTGAACTCCACTTCTCAACGAGAGATTGTGGGGCCAGGATGACTCTCTTAGGGCTCGGAGAACAAATTTCCCTGTATCACGCAGTCGTGAGACATCAGATCAATTTAATCTATAGGGCCTGTGGACCAAAAGTTTCTATGGCCATAGCATATTTAGGGGATTGACTGTGTGGCCTTACAGTGCCAAGCTGCATTTACTTGGCCCCAACTAATGTTAGGTACCCATCAGAGCAGGGTAGACTCAGGGAAACCCTCCAGCCTTTGGTACGTTAGCCGAGCATGGTGCCTCCAGGCCACCAGGTCCCACATTATAGTCATGATGTATGGTAAATATTGACAAATCTTCAAATGCAAAAGCATACAATATATCAAAAGAAATTATTTTTCTAGAAATTAAATTATCTCTTTTGAAAAATCTTCTCCTAATGATATAATAATGAAAAAAAAAGGGATTATGTGATCTAATGGGCCGCAAGTCCAATTACGTGAAGCAGGTCGAGTCAAACCGACGGGCCATATAGCATAGGAGTAACATTTGAGGGGTACACTCGACCACTAATAGAAGTTATTTCAATAGAACAAAATTATTATAAAATATCTGTGATGCAAATGTTTTTGCTAAGGGCAAAGTGTCTAACTTTTTATTAAGAGTCACTGATATCAAAGTTGAGTTTGTTAACTCAGATTTCGAAACAAATCAATGGAGACTGGGTTCCCAGTCTAGTCCAGATCTAGAATTGGTGAACTGAGTGGAAACAAAGGACATTCTCCTCTTTCCCACAGTGACCATGTCTTGAATCAATGTTAGGTCAGAAAATGGCAAATTCCAGAAGGGACAATGACCAGTTATGAACTGCTATATTACAGATTGTTCAGATATACTGAGGTGCCTCCATGGGTTGAAGTAGTTAGTCTGTTAGGGTGGCTCCTACATTGTCAGACCACAGAGCCAAGGAGCGGTGGGACAATCTCCTGTCTCAAGGGCGGCAGTAACGTCAAGGACAATGTTCTTTTTTTTTTTCTGGTTTGATATTTTACCTTCTCCGGTAACGCAGGACGTAAAGCTGTGGGTGTCAGAGTTGTCATCAGCTGTGTGGATCAGCTCCATGGATGAGTGCCGCACCAGGTTGTGTGGCTCTCCGTCAAAGCTGACTTGATGGTGGACATCTTCTGGTGGGAGAGGGGAGGAGAACGATGATACATTTGTTCGTGTCTAAAATCAATCAATGCATTAAATGTAATAATAAGAAACAAATGAGTAATAATAACTGAAACTGATTTAAAAAAAAAAACAGAAATCAACTCTTTACATCAAAATTTAGTTTCTTTATTATGGTGCTCCAGATTTTCTCGAATATAATAGAGTAATTAGAACATTTAGAAGGTTGAACTATAGATCAGTTTCTGAAGACAATGGAGATAACTCATCCTAATATTGGACTACTCAAATGCAACATTACTGCATCAGTGCTTTCCCCTATTGTAAAGTTCAAATGATACAGCAATGATAGGAGAGGGGGGATACAGTTCACTTAATTAAAGACAGGATAATTATAGGTTAGTGGTGGTCTAGTGCCAGTCTGTGGGATAACCTTCCAGAGGTCCTGGGTTAAAATCCTGTTGAAAAACGCAAGGGTTTGAGCAAGGATTTGAGCTCCAGTTGGGGAAAGTTTTGGGGAATGGGAAAGTGGCCTGAGCATTAAAGCTGGCCACAAAAAATGCATATTTTACAAACAAGATGAGATTCTATTAATTTCATCCAAACTGTTGAGTTTATTAAAAACTATCAAGTGATAAAAAGACAACAGAGTCAACAGAAATGTTAATATCGACTAAATGATTTAGTGTAGAAAAAAAAGAAATGAAGTGTAACAAAGAGCAGATTAAATGTAGGGTCCTTCATTTCTTTACACACACCAGACAATGTCATATACCTGACACTCTTATATGCATCACTGTTATGCCCAAGACAGTTACTAGTGGTGCTGTTATACTCACTACAGTTACATCAAAATTTAGTTTCTTTATTATGGTGCTCCAGATTTTCTCGAATATAATAGAGTAATTAGAACATTTAGAAGGTTGAACTATAGATCAGTTTCTGAAGACAGTGGAGATAACTCATCCTAATATTGGACTACTCAAATGCAACATTACTGCATCAGTGCTTTCCCCTATTGTAAAGTTCAAATGATACAGCAATGATAGGAGAGGGGGGATACAGTTCACTTAATTAAAGACAGGATAATTATAGGTTAGTGGTGGTCTAGTGCCAGTCTGTGGGATAACCTTCCAGAGGTCCTGGGTTAAAATCCTGTTGAAAAACGCAAGGGTTTGAGCAAGGATTTGAGCTCCAGTTGGGGAAAGTTTTGGGGAATGGGAAAGTGGCCTGAGCATTAAAGCTGGCCACAAAAAATGCATATTTTACAAACAAGATGAGATTCTATTAATTTCATCCAAACTGTTGAGTTTATTAAAAACTATCAAGTGATAAAAAGACAACAGAGTCAACAGAAATGTTAATATCGACTAAATGATTTAGTGTAGAAAATAAAGAAATGAAGTGTAACAAAGAGCAGATTAAATGTAGGGTCCTTCATTTCTTTACACACACGAGACAATGTCATATACCTGACACTCTTATATGCATCACTGTTATGCCCAAGACAGTTACTAGTGGTGCTGTTATACTCACTACAGTTACAGTTATCATGGGTGTCACTGCATTGTGTATCAATGCAATAAGCCCTGTTCCAGTTGATCCTGATTGTCCTAGCAACAATGGGCACATTTGCAGTGGAACGGAGGCAAAAAAAATTGCACTGCTTTCTTTGCCCTTAGTAATACTGAAGGCTTAGCATCTTTTATAGTAATTTTAGTTGTTCTTTTTTTTAAAAATTGTATATCATTAATACTGCATTAAAACTTTATACTGAGCAGCCAGGGAAGAACTTTATAAAAAGTTTTTGCATTTAGAACTAGTTTTTGCAAGGGGAAACATTTATTAGACCTATCTACTATATGCCTAATGCTAAATTTAATGGATAATTTATGTTGTAGCGGGCAAATAAAAAATTCCCGTTTAAAATTCGTGTCGCATACGAAATATAAAATGTGTAGTTGTTTCGGGCAATCTCATTATAACTGCTTGAGTAGTTAGAGTGTATGTAAACATAACTTTTAGCCGGTTCCGATGACCGGGCACATACCGGCTAGTATTGTTATAAAACTTCCAGATTCGATGAGTCAAACAAAGATTGTGGCCTGCATGTTGTCATTTTTTCAAAAGCATAGGCTGACCTAATTTATTTAGCTACTAATATTTTCTATTAAACCACACTATAAGCTTATCATTATGGTCATATAAATAATCATTATGGTCATATGAGTTTTAAGACAGGCTAAGTGAAGTATAAAAAAGGTCTATCATCATTATGGCATTAAAGCAAGAGTAAAGATTACAGACCTAATTATTGGCCAAGGACAGTGTGTGTCCATGTCAATATAGTTTACATAATAGGCTTGGGACCATAGTTTATAGTTTAGGCTTACTTTGGGCCCTCTAAATTAATGATAAAGTTTCATTTTAATGTTTATGTAGCCTAGGCTTAATAGTAGGCTATCAACGTCTCAATCATCAATCATCAATCATCAATGTTGTAGTTTACCATTCCACCAGTAATTATTGCATATAACGTTTAAAGCCAATATCCAATTTGAAATGTTGGGCCTACATATATAGGCCTAGGTCTGGGATCTACATTCATTGTTAGCATTTGTAATAATATGATGCCTTAATGAAAATATGTTTTTTCCCCATAGCAATGTTAAAACTGTAAAAATAGCAATTAAGTGACGTAAGCTTACTTTAAAGTATGAACACCACTAGACCAAAATTATGACATAGTAGTACAATTAATAATAGGCCTACTAATAATCAAAATAAGAGTTCAGGGTTAAGTTGAATAGGTATTAATTAATAATGTAAGACCAAGATATGAATATAGTAACAATAACTACGGGTTCTATTGCTACAAATGAGAACTTAATGGAATATAATTAGACATTAATTGACATTTCTACACAAACTATATAAGCTTTGCAGCTATCTAAAATTACCTTTGTGTGTTCATTAAGGCTGAGCAATCCCTAAGACTACATTAACAGGTTAACCATAGACAAGGTACCGGTATATCTAACTATCTAAACCTAGACAGCTAGATATATGAATATAAGCCTGATAAGCCTAATACACGTTTTTTGTTAAAAAACATTTTCTTTTTTTTTTTCACAGTTTGCTCCCTAGCCACTTGGTCTAAAGTTTGCATGCAGTACTCATTGTCTAAAAAAACAAACATAATTACAGTAAAAACAACAGCACACTATGCCTACAGTTAAATATTAGACGCAAAGAGGGCAGTGTTCATTTATTATACCTTTCTTGCCTGCGCTCCACTGCGCATGTATACAATTTAACTCCGTTGCTTGAAACAAACAAAAAAATGACAAGTTCTCTAAATGACACTGTTATATCAGTCACGGCCATATTATTCATATATATACATCAATGTTATATGTATGGATGTTAGTATCGTTTTTTCTACTTCTGAAAACCGATTTTCGGTTCTAGATATCCGATTTCAAACCGATTTTCGGTTCTCCTAGTCTGGATTTAAGAAAAAAAAGCAACAACAGACCTATCTTCATATCTTATCTTAGATTAGACTATATAATTGGTGTTTAAAAGGCATTTAATGAATTGTTTTGTGCGAATCAAACAAGATTTTAAAGTATTTTTCTCAGAAACAAAAAAAAAATCGTAGGACACCAAATTTAAAAAAACAAAAACCGGTTTTAAAGCTTTCATAACCGATTTTCGTTTAACAAACTACCTAGCTATGTGCTACTGTTATACCCGTCACTGCCAGAATACCATAATTCTCACACTGTTATATGCACCGCAGTTAGACACTAATCGTGATTTTGTATATTAAATTTCAATTCCACAGCCAACAAAAATAAATAAAAATAATAATAATTCGGCACAAAGGCTGAAGAATAAAAAGAAAACAACAACAAAAATATCTCTAATAAAAAATAATCTGTCTCACAAAGACACAAAGACTCTGTATAAACATTTGCATATGTTATCTCAGAACACACACAAATGAAGAACCAAAAAAAAAATGTCATCAAATCCTTTTTCCATTAGGGAAAGAAACACAAGAATGCCATGCTAACTACCGGGAATTTTTGTATTATAACATTTTCTTGTGTAATAACAATGGATATTTTTCAGGGGAAATGTGGAATCATGACATTTTAATAATGAAATAAAACTCAATAATAATACAATATCGGTTTTTAACCCCCTACAGACAGTGAGTTACAAAACATTGAATTATTTAAAAAAACATGACAGTTTGATTGTTGGTGGGTTGAGTGATATATAAATCGATACTGTAATTGCTTTAAGTTTTGACTGATTAATGATTATGTGGTTGATGATATAATCGATAATGTGATATATTTTTATATATATGTGTGTGTGTGATATGATTCATGTTGCGGTTGATAATAAAGTTTATCATGTGAATGACGGTGTGCCTTAATTATTATAATGTGATTGAATGAATCCAGTGAAGATAAAGCTTGATATTAGCCAATGTCTGTTCTAAGTTAAACACAATTATAAAAAAATATATATATTTACATGTTGATCAGACTGATTAGAAAAAAAGACAATCTCACCAATCACAAAAACCAATTTAACACATTTCAAATGAAGGGATAATAAATATTTAAACGTACCTTGAGCATCAAAAAATTCTTCATCAGAACTGGGCTCCTGGAGTTGTTCCAGGCTACTCCAATGACCTGCAAATTAAGAAACACAACACTATTAGAAACTTATGCCACATAATCTGGTCCACACTGTCTAAGACTAGTTCTTATTTTTAAGACAATGTAAAAAAAAAAAAAGCCAATTATGAGAATTTTTACTTATAATGTAGGCAAAAGTCAGTGTATTACTATGTATGAATGGGGGGGGGGGGGGGGAATGTCTGGGCAGAGGGACAGTGACATGGGTGGGTTGGGGGGGGGGGAGTGGCAAGGGCGAGAGTGGGCAGTGGGCTTGGGGCGAGAGTGGCGGATTAAATGGGTGCCTTAGATCGCGCCAGATATAGGTAAAGTAAAGCAATTATTCATATAAAAGGGACCACACGAAACAGTCACTGAAGGGAGTTTTGAGGCGTCAGAAGAAAGAAGGCGTTTACGCTTTTGAGTTTGTTGCTATATTTTGCTACCAGCTGTCATTTTTTTTGTATTTGGAACACTTCCCTACCCGCCAAACACAAGCATCGTTTTGGGTAATGTTAAAAATGAACACACGTGTAGACTACCATTTAATTTCAGACATTTGTTTACAACGAGGCCTCATAATCCATAATCACGGCCAAGGTCTCTGTAAAAGCGCAGCATTTTTTCCCTACAGTTTGTAACTATCCATTTTAGACCTTAAGCCTCACATGGTTAGTGATTGTGTGGCTTCCACAACGCCCTACCGGTCTCAACTTTCCCCAACCTTTTCTCAATTCAACTATTTCGAGCAACATAAGACAATTCCCCCCCCCCCCCAAAAAAAAAAATCAACAAATTTTGTCACGGTTGAACAGCCACGTGTAATCAACTGGCTCTTAACCTCTGACCTTTTACCGTGATGCCTGCTGATCAGGAAACATTAAGGGATCATTTCCTGGACGC
Organism: Anisus vortex; assembly: GCA_949126835.1. Classification (NCBI taxonomy): domain Eukaryota; kingdom Metazoa; phylum Mollusca; class Gastropoda; family Planorbidae; genus Anisus; species Anisus vortex. Next base: position 10,411,390 of record OX421504.1, on the reverse strand, counting down.
GAAGGAAAGGAAAAGGAGGGACGAGGTGGCAACAACTTCCTCCCATCGCACAGTTTAAAGCCAGTCTTTAGCTTACATAATGGGAAAACAACAACAACAAATATACACACACACACATGGCTCACGCATATAAACACACACACAGATCCCGGCCTGGAGTGAATGTGGGTCAATGATTTCAAGAATGTGCTTGATGAGACACGGGGGAGACTTGAAGAAACGTCATTAGGGTTCAATTGTACAGATCGTTGGCTCTCATCTTCTCGCCCTCGCAGACATGCCCGAACGATGGCAGAAGCAAAGACTGGCATCAAGAAGGCACAAGACTTCTTTGGCTAACTACTTAGCAATGTATTCTAATTTTAAACATCTATTTCCTTTTTAAGTCTATTGTCAAGTTACACCTAGAGTCTACAGCTTTTTTTTTACAAGGTTGGCTACTGCTTAGGCCACAGTCATACATGTCTAAACTAGGAATTGCCGAAGTTCCAGTCAGCTTGCTTAACAAGGTATTGCTTATTTCGCAGTCAGTCTAAACAAGGTATAGAATAGTTGTGTTTTTTTTTTTAAAACAAACTACTGATAAAGCCATTCAAGTTATAAAAAAAAATATATTGCTGAAGTTCTATTCTTAATATATGTATATATATAACACCCTCCCATTTGTTTTTGTTCCATACCGCTAGCAAATCAGACTTAACCATTGACGACAGGGACATACGAATAAATTATGTGGCCTCACAACGCATAATCAACTTTTTTTTTTTTTTTTTTCGGTACCTTTCCCATTCTTATGTTTTTTTTCCTTTCCACGTAAAAACAGGAAAACTAGAGAAAAACAAAGTCCCGGCAACACATTACAGTTACAAAGATTTACAGTGAACGTTTGTATTTCCCATCCTGTAGAATAGGGGTCTGCAACCTACGACACGCGTGCCAGACTTGGCACGCATAGCGATTTTCAAAGGCACACGGAAGACTACCAAAAAGGAAATTCAAGTACTTCTAAAAGAAGTTGACTGCTAAAGCAGGATGACCTTTAGGCTTTTGGTACGCTGAATGAATTAGAAATCCTACTTTGGCACACTGTTATCAAAAGGTTGCCGACCCTTGCTGTAGAACACCATTAAATTCGGACATTTCCGTATGAAACATGACTCAATGACGGAAGAACCATTCAATCAAATCTCTCCGGCAGCCACCAATTATAGAAAAAAATAAAACGCCAATTAGGATTTTGCAAGCACCACTAAGAGGATCGTGTAATTGTTAAGACATTTAGTGTAGCTATTAGTTTTACTTCTTCTGAGAGCATATGACGAGGCAAAACAGGTGTTTCTCTCAAGCTTTTTAATGAAGCGCACCCGGTAATCCAAGCCTTCAAACATGAAAATAAACAGAACACCACCACCCAGCGTCACATGGTGAGTAAATCACATCCTAGGAAACACGCACTCACACACAAATTATTACAGTTGAAATCCAGCGTCAAGCTTTAGAGAGATATTTAAAAAAAAATAATAATATCCTGTCGGACGAAATTGATCCATGGGGCCGGTGAAGCAGCGCATGGGCCCGCCCAATGGCATATATAAGTTGCTCATTCAACGGAACCTTGTTCTTTGTTGCTGTTGTATTTTTACGTACGATGACGACGTGTGCACCCAAGAGTCAACGCAACGGTTCCCAAATTTTGAGGGGGGGGGGGCGGATCTTAATTGTCTAAGGGTTGACCAACTCGATGCATACATGAATCACGTGATAACAATAACTTTTTTTTTAAAATGCATCTAATTTGAATCTCGTAATTCCCATAAGGGGGTCTTATGGTGCTTTTAATATTGAATTGTATACACATTTCTTTCATGCATTATAAACCATGTTCACACACGTTTTAAAAAACAAATGTTCATTTTATAGACTACATTTTTTTTAACGCAAATAAGCATCTGGCAGTTTAGTGATTCTTCAATCTTGTATGGGATTCCGCAGAACCATAGTTTTGTAAGAAATCTCAAGGGCGCCGCGAGATTAAGTGTTCTGTCAGTTATTAATAAATTATTGTTTTCTTGTCTGCGTTTTTTTTTTTGCGTTTGAGAAGCAACCGTTGTCTGTTGTGTTCTTGTTTTGACCGAGTAAACTGTAACCCAGGCAACGAAAGGTTGAGAATCATTGGCACCTTTACTTTACGTAAGCTGATCACCACGCCCTCTTTACAAGGACTGTGCGGATGGATTCAACGGAAGCTAATGCAGTGGGACTGATTAACCCACAAGGTCAGATGCATCTCCTGGGGTGGGGGTGAGTGTGGAGTTTGTTGTGTACACGACGTGGGGTGGATAGCCAATCGGACATAGTGTCATCTGTAAGAAGTAGGGCATACGTAAGAAATGTAGCAATACATAATATATATGCTGTACATTAGTGTACTGTTCACACAATCTCCTTACGTGCCACGTGAAAGCTCCGTTTTGTTATTACTAAGGTCACAAAGAAAACTCATGCAGATAAAGTTGGTCCGACTTGTAAAGGAGCGTTCAACTCTTTCTGTGAACAAACGCAAATACACCGACACAAAACATAATAACCAACAAACACACATACACACAAACTGACATAGTATATGTCACAACACAAACTCAAATACACACCAACACACACTCACAAATACACACATACACACACATACACACCAACACACATCACCAATACACTTTCACCAATACACGGATCAACCAACACACTCCGCGTGGAAGCAAACACTCAATAGAGCACATGGCTCTGTCTCACGCCTTCAACAATTGCAATACATCTCCGGACAAGCCTTTAGAACACTATACCTATACCAACTTCACTTGCATACATCGCAGTTATTGAAGAAAAAGTTAAGTAAAAATTAAAAAAAAAGGAGAATTTTAATCTGGTCTCAACTTTAATTAGGCCCGGCAGTAGATTAAAGATAGGAAAATATCTGCACGACTCCAAGAGAGAAAAGGAGTGAACGTGAGAGCGAAATAGTGAGAAAGAGAGAAATAGAGAGAGAGAGAGGGGTAGTCAGAAAGAAAATGAGATAGAGAAAGATAGAAAAGATGAAATAGAGAGAGATTTTTTATTATATAAAGTAGACTGTGAGTGTGGATTCCGATCCTCATTGGTTAATTTAAAGACACGTGACCTTATTATCTCACATATTTTATTTTTGCGATCTCGTTTCCTCCCTAGTTGAGTGGTTAACGTATCCGACTGTCATGCGTGCGATTCCCCGCTGATAACTAGAAAAAAAAATTCAATTAATGAATTTCAAGACTTAAAGCTTTCCTAAAATGTTTCCAGTAAGTAAAATATAATAATTATATTTTAGACGCATGAGGGAGACGGGTGTTCGATTCTCAGCCAGGGATAGTCCAAACTTTTGTTAAATAAGCATAATAAATGCCATTTTTTAACCCGATTACAATTTTTATTTTAAATTCCTTTCCTAAATGTTTTCAATAAAAAATAATATTTTTTTAAAAAACTATTATAGCTTTATGTTCATTGTAGTTTATAAAATGTTTATCGGTAGCTTATATAGAACTATGCAATTTTTCCACGGGCAACGCCGGGGAATTAATTTAGCTTGTAAATATATAAAGTACACCGTGTGTGTCGATTCAGATTACCATTGGTCGATATTAAGACACGTGACCATCTTGTCTTATATATCTTCCTTTTGCGATTCATCCCTGAGTCTGATGTAGTACAGTCTGCCACTGTTTTCATACATGAAATAGGTCTGAATGCAGAAGTGCAATAAAACACAATCAAGTACAATCATAAACAATCAAATACAATCATACACAAACAAGTAGGCCTATAACCAGAAAAAAAAACACACATACAATCAAGAACATTCATATGCAATCAAACTCAAACAATTATAGTCAATTAAAATCATGGCATAATTAAACACAATTTAAAAAAATAAATAATTCTTTCTTGCAATTTGTGTATGTTTGTATACTTTTAAATATATCAGGGAAAATGGGGGTGTGGGGAGGGGGGAGGGGGGTAGAGATGGAAGGCAGTAGAAAGGGAGGGAAAGAAAAGAAGACGTTAGAGCTATAATGCTAATTTGAAGTAAAAATCTAAGCGTAATTTCGGTAAAAAAAATTAGCGTTTCCGTAAATATATTATATAAAGAAATTTCCGCACAACTATTGTAGTTTTTTGTTGTTGTTTTTTTTTTTGCAGTCACACAAACGCACAAGCTAGACCCAAATAATCCAAGACTCATTGAAGTAGTCGGCCCCGGAGGCAGAAGGTATGAATCATTTTTCAGTGATCAGCAAAGGTAACTATGTCTATAGTAGGGATGTTAAAACTGTTTTTTCTCTTCTAAACCGGTTATCGGTTCTATGAAACCGGTTTTGAACCGGATTTTGGTTCTATAAAACCGGTTTTTAACCTGATTTTAGTTCTCCTTCCCCCCCCCCCCCCCCGCGCAATGTCACAAGTCACCTGTCGGAAAAGCCAAATGTGCGTAGTTTTGTAGGTGTATTTGAAAAATGCTTCAAACTTAATTAGTGTTTGCATGACATTCAATGGGTTTATTTATGTGAAGACAATATGATTTTGTACTCTTTACCATAAAATTCTTTAGAACTAAAAAAAATCTGGGCTAATTGATTAAAACTTATAGACCTAATAGCTTTTAATTTTTCCATAGTGATAATCAAATTACCGATTATCGCTGACCATAATATTAAGAAGCATTTGAAGAGGCATGTATGGTAACTTGTAAAATAATGGGTCATAGGGAAGGGCTGGTTTGCGTCTCACCATTGCGTACATCAAAGAGCATGAGCCAACAAGTAAAAAGATTCATGTTAATTGTAACTGTAACTTAACAATTGGTTTAATGTTGTTTTTATCGCAAGCCATAGACTAATTAGTATTTGGAAACATAAGAAACACAATATTTAAGACTAAATAATGTTAGCAAGGAATTTCAGGAATTGTATTGTGCGAATCAAACATTATTTATTTAAAATATTTCCATTAGAACCAACAAAAAAAGGGTCTTCTACTTGAAGTAATGATTACCTTCCAACTTCCGACCAACAAACCGAAATCCGGTTTTGAAAATCAAAACCGGTTTTAGGTTTCAAAACAGGAATCCGGTATTTCGGTTTTCGTTTAACATCCCTAGTCTATAGTGTGCATGCACCAATGAGAATAAGCTCATTACACGGGGGCTCTCCGCCAAAAAAAAAAATGAGTGAAAGAAATTTTATTTTAGCAAAAATAAAAACAAAATCAAAAGAAAGAAAAACTATTTAAAAGAAAATAATTATTTGATGTCTGCATAGTACATTCGTAGGAGACCCAATGGTGATCATGGTTTAAAAAGCCATTCTTCTTCTCCTCTCCTTTCTAATAAAAAAAAAATACACGAAAAAAAATTCCCACTAAAAAGATGCAAAGATCGGACAACATACAATACAAACTATATCATAAAAAAAGAAGACAAAAATAAAACAAAATACAATAAAAACAAACTACAAAAAATAACAAACAACAATAACGAAAACATATAATGTTTTGCAAACAGTGCATTTCTTTCAGGGTCCATTGTCTCCGCTAACTAAAGGGATAGACCTAGCAGTCTATTATTGTATATTGTGTATGAAGTTGTCAAACTGAAGCCTTAGGTGGAAATAATACGGCTTTAGGTTAATCTTTTTTTTTGTTTGCTTGGGAAAAAAAAGCATTCCAGTCTCCATTCGTTAACTGATCTATCAAGTCTTTTACACAGTGTCTGTCTTTCATTGACGCAGTATCACTTAACCCACCCACCCCTCTCTCTCCATATCTATACCCCTTTATCTTTTTTTCACCTTCTCTATCTCCATATTTCTCTCTCTCTCTCTCTCTTCTAATCTATCCTAGCCCTTTATTTGATAGAGAGAAAAAAAACAACTCAAAAATATACTTGTAATGCTGTAAATAAAGTTGACAAATTCAATTGATAAGGAGTCAAAAAGCAAATAGATTTAAGGTTTAGGGCCGCACTAAATATAATTGATTAATGGATGACCAAGGAAGTTGAATTAAAAAAACAAAAAAACAAACAATATGTATTATCTCGCGGGCCGGATATAATTGTACGCCGAGACGGATGTGACCCGCGGGCCTTGAGCTTGACACATATGCTCAAAAAAAAAAAGTAAACATTAAACCACCCACCGAAGTGAACAACTGAAAACCAATGTCCTAACTCTAAAATCATGTTTTAAGGTTCCCAGACTTTTTTACAAAACTTTTTAACTTTAGAAACAAAGTCACAAACCAATTTTCTCCGGCATGTTTAAATTTTTTTTAAAAATAAACTGATAGTGTTTATTGGTAGTTCAAATAAAAAAAAAAGTTTAAGACGGTTTTGTGTTGAAATTATTAGGGAAAAAAATTGCAAGAGAGCAAACAGCTCTGCAGACTGGTTAATCGAAGACGTAGAAGAAAAAAGAAAAAAAAATCCTGATGGGACTTCTCAATTTAACTACTTTATTAATTTGATTTTCACGCCTATTTGACCACTTCGTGAAATTCACAAGCTTACAGAAACATTGGTCAGTTTAAAAATCACGTCATTTTTTTCATAAATTTGCCCAAACCGTATAAACCTATAAAAAAAAAAAACTTCCCCACTCAGTCGAAAGAATTTCTTTTCGTGTCACCCCCAGGGGCGAAGCCAGAAATTTTTTCCAGGGGGGGCTAAACAAATATTTACCAAATACCAGGGGGGGCTAAACTTTCGCGTGACAAAGATTTGCCACATTTTTTAGCAAATTTAGTGCATATTTTAAAAAAATCAGTTGAAAAAAATATTTTTTTTAAATTCCAGGGGGGGCTTAGCCCCCCTCAGCCCCCCCCTGTGGCTTCGCCCCTGGTCACCCCCCCCCCTCCTCCCCCACCGCGTTTCTTCGAAATTACCATCGTTTAGTTCAGGGGTCGATAACCTTTTGTTTATGGTGTGCCAAACTAGGATCTCTAATTCATTCAGCGTGCCAGCAATCTACAAATCAACCTGCTCTATTGTAATTGTTTTATTACTTTTTTATAAGACAATTCATTTTACTCCGTAGCAAGACCAAGGCCAAAAGCAAAGGAAAACTATAGAGAAAATCGGTAATGCGTTTTATATTTAATTTTTAAAAAGTACGTGTTTGTGATTATCATTCTTTTATACCAAATATTTATTACCCAACTTTTCACCCAACACATTTATAGTAACTATTTTGTAAATATTATTATTTAGTTGTCAAGATAAGGATGTAGCAACTGCTAATATTAATCATTATACCGTATTTTGTTCTCAGTTTAACTGGTTTTCTTTAATTAATGTATTGAAGTCACGGCTGGCCTAGAGGTTAGCTCACCAGACTGTCAACCAAAAAACCACTTGACGCGTCGCGGGTTCGAGCCCCGCCACCGGCAGATCCCTGTCGCCCTACAGGAGTTTTGGGACTAGATGACGTTAATATTGAGTTGTTATCACTTGCGCTTAACCGGCAGCAGTGAAACCTCTCACAGATTAATAGTCTTCTAGAGCGCACTGAGCATGCTAAAATAGCATGGATAGAAGCGCTATATAAATTACCATTACCATTACCAACATCATTAGTACCGTAAAGTGGGGTAACTTTGGCCTTCAGGGGTAAACACTTTGGGCCAGTAGGAGAAAAAATATTTTAACATCTTTTTTTTTTTAAAATACTATTTCTGCAAATTCAAACTAAATTATATTAATTATTAAACCATTTTCATTAATATTTTCATTGAGTGTTCAACAGTCCCATCATATTAGGTACTGAATTATAATGTTTCTTCTTTGGAAGCCATTTTGTTCTGATTTTTCAATGCTCCAAACTTTGTATTTTTCTATCACACTCCAGTAAGTTTAAGTAAAATATTTTGAAATAATCTTATAAATAATATGATGCTTTAGATGCTAAGTATATTTATTTACATATAATTTTCAACTTAAGATAAAATTAGGCAGGTGGCCAATTTTACCCCTATAAATGGCACTACTTTGGGGTAACTTTGGCCAACCTTTGATGTGGCATTTTTCAGACCTTTAATGAAAAGTGACGCTCCGTTCTGACTGATTACAAATCTTCTAGAGGAAATAAAGCACAGACATTCAAAATGACAAATTTCTGGGTCTGCTAAAACAGCTAATGGATGCTACAAGTCAAAAGTGTAAAGGTTGCCAACAATATCAAGGCTGGCTTTAAGAAATCAGGAATCTACCCTATGGATCATGAACATATCTTGATGCGTACCGGTATTCCTCACAATGGAAAGGATGAGGCAAATGATGTGCTGAGTCCTTTCTATCTCACTTACAAGAGATGCGTTTGGCAAAGAGGACGTGGTGATAAAGAGACGAAAGCGACGTCTTAATGTTGAGCCAGGAAAAAGTGTTCCTGGGCCTTCTGATGAGGTTATACTAGATATGCATGAATCTTCTTGTTCTAATACTGTTAGCAACTCTGAAAGGGTGTAGGTAGACGTAGACCAGCCAGAAGACGTTGTACTTTTACTTATTAACCTACTGGTATCAGAAAATCAGACAAGTGGTGATTCTGATATAACATTCTCTGATTCCGGTGATTAAAAATAGGTACCAGCGCCTAAGAAATGGTCATTCTCCAACATTTTTGACAAGTTTACTCAATAAACATTATTTTTCATTGTTTATCTTAAAATCTGTTATATTTTATAAGTGGCTAAAGTAAGCCTAGTGTTATCTAACTTTGTTTTTTGTATATTTTTCTATAGCTGGCCAAAGTAACCCCATGCAGTAACTTTGGCCACTAATTATTTTTTAAAATTATACAAAAATTGAAAATATAATCGTTTTTGAATATTTGTACTTAATGGTAATGCTATAGCCCCTGATTTGAACTATAAAAGTCATAATTACAGTTACAGGTATTGTCAGAATATTGATTGTTTGCAAAAAAGTGGACCAAAGTTACCCCATTTTACGGTATATTATCATTATGGGAAATGGATACGTAGTAATCATACAAAATGGGTAGTTAATGTTATGTTTAAGAAATGTGCTTATAATATTTTAGTCATATAGTCTAATATTTTTTTTTTTTAACTATTTGTTTACAGTTTGTACATTATAAAGTTATAAGTTGTTGACCATTTAGTCTTTTATAAAATAAAATAAAAAAAACAAATATTAGAAAAAATAGCGCAAAAAAAAAAAAGGGTTAATTATCTCCCTTTAATTAAAATAAAATGTCTAAATGTAATTCAACAATGATGCAAAACAAGTTATGTTTTGTAATATAACAAATATAATAATATAATATAATTATTACTCACTTTATATAAATACAGCTTTATGGTATTCATTACACAATTTGATTTTTAGAGGTAGACAGTAATTTACGTTAAACAGTTGTGTCAGTTGATAATAAACATTTCCTGCATTAAATGTATGTCCATTTAATTAAGCCTAATGGCTTAAGGAGTTTATCTTTTAAACATTAATAATGACAACAATTGCATAAAATAAATTATAAAACAAACACAGATAACCTGACCCAAGAAGCATCCAAGACCGAACTGCAGATTAACTTGGAGAATACTGAGACGATGACCCTCTTCAAGAAACAGAGAAGCCAATTAAGGTTGGAGACAGTGAGCTGAAAGAAGTCACCTCTTTCACATACCTGGGCAGTATAGTCTCAGTAACAGGTGGCTCTGACGAACACATCAAAGCCAGAATATGGAAAGCGAGACGCCTTCATCACCATGAGGCCGGTCTGGAGGTCAACAGCCCTGTCTGTCTGGAACAAATTACGAATCTTTAACACGAACGTTAAGTCAGTGCTTCTCTACGGCTCAGAGAACTGGAGAGTTACCAACACTCTGAACAATAAGCTCCAAACCTTTGTCAACGGCTGCCTAAAGATTCGGTGGACAGAAAAGGTCAAGAACACCGACTTGTGGCGGCAAACAAACTAGGAACCCCTTGAACAGCAGATCGCCAGGCGAAAGTGGTGGTGGATTGTGCACACCCAACGACAATCCCAACAGGACATCACCCGAGAGGCTCTGCAATGGAACCCATAGGGAAAGAGAAAGGTTAGTCGTAATAAGACCAACTGAAAAAAAATAGTCTTGTCTTTGTTTAGAAAACTCAGCTTTGAGTGCTTCAATGTACTTCTGAAAAAGCCCAACTATCTATCTTAATAGATAGGCCTATATGCCTTTATAAAGGGAAGCTGAATGTTTTGAAATTGATTTCACTCAAGATATATGCAAATTCCTTCCAGTGGTCTAACAGTTCAAGTGCTGTTTGACCCCGTCCTTGTAAATGCGTTTAACTCACTGAAATGTGTCGCTCTGTCATTCAGAAACATCGACCTTAACAGATTTCCTCATTAAGAACCGGCAATTTTTTGTTTATCAATAAAAAAAACACCTCATATGCGTGCCATTGAAAATCGCTCTGCTTGCCAAGTTTGGCACGCCTGCTTAAGGTTGCCGACCCCTGGTTTAGATAGCCAGCTTGTCGTTGTCCAGCGTGAGATGTTTGGTCAAGTTAAAATGTCTTAAACCAGAAATTCACACAAGTATTCGGCCAGCCATTCACACACGTCTTCAACCAGTTTTTCACACATTTATTGAGCCTGTTCAACCAGTTTTTCACACAATTAATGAGCCAGCCATTCACATAATTGTTCAACCAGTTTTTCACACAATTAATCCGCCAGCCATTCACACAATTGTTCAACCAGTTTTTCACACAAGTATTCGGCCAGCCATTTACACAAGTATTCGGCCAGCCATTCACACAGGTCTTCAACCAGTTTTTCACAAATTTATTGAGCCTGTTCAACCAGTTTTTCACACAGTTTATCACCCAGCCATTCACAATTGTTCAACCAGTTTGTCACACAATTAATCAGCCAGCCATTAACACAATTGTTCAACCAGTTTTTACACAAGTAATCGGCCAGCCATTTACACAAGTATTCGGCCAGCCAATCACACAGGTCTTCAACCAGTTTTTCACAAATTTATTGAGCCTGTTCAACCAGTTTTTCACACAGTTAATCACCCAGCCATTCACAATTGTTCAACCAGTTTGTCACACAATTAATCACCCAGCCATTCACAATTGTTCAACCAGTTTGTCACACAATTAATCCGCCAGCCATTCACACAATTGTTCAACCAGTTTTTCACACAATTAATCAGCCAGCCATTAACACAATTGTTCAACCAGTTTTTCACACAATTAATCAGCCAGCCATCCGTCATTCCAACTATTTAGATTCTAACTATCTATCCATCTTAAGAAAGCAAACATTAGATTTGGAGTTTTTACACACGTGTGTCAGAATCATTGGTTCAATAAACAAACACATCCTGGCTGAATAACGTATTGTGGACTTAATAAGTAGTATACACCGGATATAAGTATAAGGAAAGAGACACTAAACGGTCATAATATTTCTTGTCACGATGCAACGGATGAAAGACTTTAACAAAGCGAACAGGATAGTTGAAAATGTTTACCTTTATTTTTTTTACACGGTGCTAAGCGTTTATTCCTATCTGTCGCTTAGAAATATTTTTAAAGGTGTTTGGTTTGTAAGTATTGTAAGTCACTTATAGTCTCCGGTGTAAAATTCCTTTCGATAGCTGCTATAGTCCCCCCCCCTCCTTTTTTTTTTACCCCGACCGCCGGGCCCTATGCAAAGCATAACCCTGCACAAGTTATTGCTATGCCAATGATATATGGTACACGCACCAGACTGTTGTTCAATAAACCCTTACATGCGTTGTTATTGTGTCAAATGTGCTTTATGCGACAGATTGTGTTAGTATTGTGCCAGGTGTGTTGTCTGTTGTGTCAAATGTTTTTTTTTTGTTCTACAGATTGTGTTGTTATTGTGCCGGGTGTGTTGTTTAGGCCTACTGTTTTAGAATATGTGTTGTAGTTTGAAACAAGCAACACAAACACAACAATCATATTTAAAAGCAATATAAACAGAACCAAAAAAAACAAAACCATGATGAGCTTTTAAATCAATAAAAGAAAAAGCAAGACAAACAAACCAAACAAAAATCACCATAAAAATCTACTTACAGAACTGAGGCAAGTATGATTGAAGACGTAGGACTGCTGAAAGCAATGCCATGATCTCCAACCAAGCCAGAAAAACACAGCTCACACAACTAAAGCTCAGCTTATAAAAAGGGGGAGGATTATGAATATATAATAAATATAGGATATGCGTACGTGTCCCTATATTGGGGAGTCAAGTACAAGCAAAATATTTTATAAAAAAAACCAGGAAGATGTCAACATGTTGAGAACGAAATCAGTTCATTACATCGCCGCCATATGTGTGTGTGTGTGTCTCAAGTCTCAACCATGTTGAATACGGAACTGTGCATTAGGCAGAAAAAAACAACACCATTGACGAGAGAAACACGGCCCAGACATAAATAACAATTAAGGTTTAAAAAATAACTAGCCAGTATAGAATAGATTGCTCGTACAATGGAAGCGTGTCGAACGCGCCGTGTCGCACGTGGCCCACACAAGAAACACGCTTTGTGGGAAACAAAAATGAATATTCTTTGTGGCCCACACAAGGAACATCACAAAAGAAAAAAAACATGTTTTGCGGCCCACAATAGAAAAAAGGCATGTTTTGCGGCCTATGCAACGAATATGTGCTGCGTCCCACACAATTTACATGCTTTAATGCCCACACAACGATATAAGTCTAGTTAAGTATCTTTTATTACATTTTTGTTAAATAAATACGTTTCGCCCTGCTATGTCTATTGTAGCGAAATTGACAAACTCGCCCCAAACTTTGTACAGATTTCCCAAACTATCACAATTAACCAATAAGAGCTATAACTAATAGAGAAAAAAACAAAAAATTTCCGTAGAATCTATAAAGCCACCACTAGAGCCGATCCTAAAGATGTCTCTGCAAAGTAAGCTTTTCACACGAGTTAAGCCAAAACGACCCTAATTTGCACAGTAAGTCTGGACATGTGAAACAATGAAGAAGTACCTACCCTCGGAAGAACTGTGCCTCTTGGTGCCTTGCCCGTGCCTGGACTGCCCCGAGGAAACGGACGGCGTCGCCGAGGAAGAGATCGTCCCGTTAATGACCGTGCTGGCGTTGCTCTCCTGGGACACGCTCCTGCTGAAATCCGAGGAGGCCATTTCCAAGGAGGGCGAGTCCCTGACGAGCGACTCCGAAAAATGCACGGCGGTCTTTCCCTTCTCGTTGCTCCGCCGCCGGTGATGGTCGTGGTGGTGCTGGTGGGAATGTGACGGGCGCCTCTCCGAGGAGGCGCCGCTGCTGCTGGCAGAGCTGCTGCGGCGGGTGCCGGGTGCCTCGTTTTCCGGTGCCTCGGCCGACGAGCCGCCCCCGACAAGGGCCTGGTTGGCCGCGGCCATTTTCTCGGCCAGTGCCAGCTGCGTCTCGCGCTCCAGCGCCCGGATGTCCTCGAGCGTGAGTCCGTAGTACTCGTCCTGCCAACACCAGGCCTGCCTGTGGGCACGAAGCATGGTTTTCCTGAGGGCTATGGAGGAAACAAAAAAAGAACGCACATAAGTCTTAGCTAAAAAGCAGATTAGTTTGAAAAGGATGCCGACTATAATTAGCATCGCACGCATATTTTAAGACACATTGTTCGTAATATCAAAGACTATAATAAGATTGCCCGCTTGCTCTATTTTTAGAGCTTAAGTGTTTATTTTTCCGTGCGCAGCCAATAACGTTGTCCTAAATGACTTCCCTAAGCCTAAACGTACCTAAAGTTTTCCGCTGTATACAACTTTCGATTTTAATCTTTATTTTCCTTTATGAAAATCATAGTGAATTACTAAACAGGAAGTCTAGAGGGCAGGGTGCGATCGGAAATTCCGAAACAAAAAGCAGAAATATCAAAGCAAGCTGCCCATTTTATTATAGTCTTCGGTAATATATTTATAAAGTATTGAATATTAAAATGACTGCCTCTCCGATCCAGGTAATAAATGTATTCCTTTTCGGAAACATTCGTTGCAATATTACCGGTACCATTTGGCGAGGTGTCAGTGTATACCCACACATAAACGGGCGGGGTAGTGGCGGGGGAAGAAGCAAAGTAAGAGTAAAGACTTAGTCAAAGGAAAGATGAAAAGGTTCAAGTTGTGTGAAATAATTACTTTGTTTTCTTCATTAAATTGATTTTTTTCTGGAGATCTTTCATTTTATAATGAAACTTTCCCTCTCAAGTCTTGAAAGATGTCAACTACAATCGTGTTTCTTACAAGAATGTGATGTTTCCACTCCACGCTCTAAATCAGTTCAATTATATATAGATGACCCCAAGGCAATTTTACTCACTCTAGCTTTCATAAAAATATAATAATCCACCCACCACCCTCACCCCCTCCGACTTTCTCTCTCTCTCGTTCCACGGGTTAAATAGACCTAAACATTTCATCATAGTGGTCCTCCATTTTTCCCCTCCATGGACACCATTTGATGTAAAAATAAATAAAACCAAACCACTAAACACCAACTTATAGTTAGTACAGTCAAGTACGCCTCAAGTCTTTTGTTTTGTCCCCATCGAAAAGTCTCAGTGAAAATTTAATAAGATATTTTTTTTAAACTCTAGGCAATAAAATTGAACAAGATAAACAATGTTGGCGGTAAGCCTGTTCTCTGTGAAAGAAAGAACTGTAGGTCCGCATGAAATGTTTGAGGATTTGGAGACTCACTGTTCATAAATGACTCTTTAAAATATGTTTTGAATTTTTGTTTGATGAGATCAGATTATAGTTCTTCATCATAGTGCGGCTGTGAAGTTAGTGATATTTTACTTTCGGTGATACTTTTTAACATCGGGTGAGGAATTTTAATATGCTATTGATTTATAGAATCTTCTATGTTTTTTTTTTTTGGGATGCCTTAAATGTGAACAAGATAGAACATTAAATAAAGATATTCAAACATGTTAAAAAAACGAATTTAAACAAAAGTTAGTTAACGAATCACCAGAATGGATGGAATCAATCAAACGTAACAGGCTCCACCCGGCGCGCGCCACTGTGCCACTATCAGGGACGGGGATAGAAATAGCAGAGGATTGCATAAGAGAAAGAGAGCTTGTTGTAAACACGCACACACTGAACAAGGGAACTGGCGGGCAGAAAACTACACCCTTACTCATTTCAGGAACGCCAAATTTGCTGGAGTGACAGTCATTCAAGAATGTGGTCTGCTCAGCCACATAAGAAAGTATAACCCGATCCCCCACCATGCAAGGATGCATGTGACGAGTGTGTACTGTAGTACAAATACATACAACCGAAATGCCCACATCAACATTAGAAATGCCCACATCAACATTAGAAATGCCCACAGCAACATTAGAAATGCCCACATCAACATTAGAAATGCCCACATCAACATTAGATATGCCCACATCAACATTAGAAATGCCCACATCAACATTAGAAATGCCCACATCAACATTAGAAATGCCCACATCAACATTAGAAATGCCCACATCAACATTAGAAAAGAAAAACAAACAACAACTGAAGATAACAATACTACAAAATGTGATTGCCATTCTCTCCCTATTGACTCTTATTCGCCAGTTAACTGAAAACAACTAGTCTAAAGCCACATTCGTGCCAGCCATCAACTGGCAACTTAAAAAAAAACGAAGTCAAATTAATTCTATTTGAATTATATTTTTTTTTAGTCAAGAGGCTCAGGAATAAAATGTGACTTACCCACGTCATGAATGAATCTCTCAATCTTATTCTGCATCCCCCAGTATTTGAACTCCACCCTGCACAGCTTGTAGGCGGTCATCATCTCTTTGCCGTCCCCGCTGCCTTCTTTCAGGGCCTGCCCGTACTGCTGGCGCCAGTCCTCTGACAGGGGGCCCCGGCCTGTTTTCGTGGACTTGTACAGTTTGGGGTCCTCTTCCTTCTTGTAATCGCCACCGGTAAGGCTGTCCTTGACGATATCTATGTAATCTGTGGATACAATAAATCAAGAGTACATACTAGTACATACTTTATTTAATACATAATACTATACCAATTACAAGGCACGGTGGCCGAGCAGCGGCCCGTTCGGCTGGAGTACCCAAGGTCCTGGGTTCGAATCCTGGTGAAGACTGGGATTCGTTCCCGAAGTCTAGCCAGCTCGGATGGGTACCTGGCATTAGTTAGTGGTAAAGTAAAGGCAACTGGGCATTGTGCTGGCCAAACATTCACAGAAATTGGTGAACACTGCTTCATTGGCCGTATGATCAGTTTGGTGCGACCGGGTACTTTACTTTCTCTAAGAATTAAATACCTTATAAAATTCATACTATTTTAAACATTATATTACATACTTCTTGAAAGACATAATACTTAATGTATTACAGACGTATTCAATACATTATACTTTAACTTTATATATTATATAAACAGAATTAGTCTATCTATCACAAACGTATTGTATTAATCCACATCGATGACAAGCATTACCGACTCAAACTCAAGGTCTGTAATGTATAAGATAATATATATAAGTTTTGATAAACATTTTTCTTGCTAGGACAGCTAGGAGATGTTACTTTTTACTATTCACGGGACCACGACCAACTTACTTAAGTGGTTTATGGTGAGATACATATCTATATTTATTCATTTCCAATGCTCTGATTGTTCTCACAATCGGGCTAAGTGTTGTGCATGTTGGCTTAGGTTCATTTGCACAAAAGTAATAAGTTGCTACAGATTGAATAAAACAACAACTAGGATATGCATAAAAAAATACATTAACATTAACGCATAGGGGATATTAAACCAGGACGTAGCAAACATCCAGCCAAGCTGAACAAATGCTCCGGTACATTCTTACATAAAAATACCAAGTTTTTTTGCGTTAAAAAATATTCCTTTATATATAACTTCGACAAACTTTCTTTGTGACTTCGTGGCAAAATCTTTGACAGGCCTCACCAACCCACTTTCCGTAGTCATATCGAGTTGAATATCGTACAAAGACGTTCTACCGCTGACAATATTATTTGTAGCCCCATCCCTGACGACCCTCAAAATTAGTTGTAATGTTGTTGTTGTTTTTTTTTCTTTAAATAACACTTTACGGTCCGCATTGTAAAATACATTAAATTAAATGTGCTTTTGACTGCAGTCAATAAATCTTCTGAAGGGTAATAGTGGTTTTGGGGTACAAACTAAATTTATCTGAAGGGTAATAGTGGTTTTGGGGTACAAACTAAATTTATCTGAAGGGTAATAGTGGTTTTGGGGTACAAACGAAATTTATCTGAAGGGTAATAGTGGTTTTGGGGTACAAACTAAATTTATCTGAAGGGTAATAGTGGTTTTGGGGTACAAACTAAATTTATAAGAAAAACTTCGCTATCCTAGGACCTAGGAGATGTTTAATTTCTTTACGAGAATGAAACAAACATCATGATTTATGTGTTGATTTAACCCGTGCAAAGTTGTTTAGTATGTGTATGTGTTTACCCCTTTGGGGCTGCATGACAAAGACTCACCAACAGTCCTGAGGGCCTTGTCGCTCTTGGACAAGCTGAAGACCCCGTCGTCGTCACCGGCATCGTTGTGGTACTTGGTCTCCACCTCCAGGAGGAACTTCTCGATGAACGGGCACTTGTACCTGGTCTTCGTGTACGGGTAGGCGTTCCAGGCCTCTTCCTCCACGCGCAGGGCAGACTTGGGCAGGATGGCCCTGAACCAGCCTATGGAATATGACAGAACGTACCAACCCCCATATGTATTTTAGACGATCGTCTCAGCAAAGAAAAATCTAAAAAATACAACGGAATGCCCGGTATTTATCTAGACTAGGTGAATTGAGATAAGTGGTCGCTGCTAAGAAATAGCATAATATATCGAGTTATGTAAGCCAATTAAGATAACCATCATAGCTTAAGGGATATCCTGTATTTATCTGAGTAAATTGAGTTAGACAAGATAAAAAAACTGCTGCATCTATCGAACTGACTTGAGATCATTATAAAAGTTAAAAAATATACACTGTATTTGTGTGAATGAATTCATATAATGGTCTTTTTTATATATCTAGTATATATATCTAAGTCAATTAAGGTAACAGTCATAGCAAAGGAATAATTTGTATTAGTGACTTACTTAAGTGACTTAAGATAATGGGGAAAGCCTAGGGAATACACTGTTTTATAAGTACATATTATGGTTCCAGACCATTTTCGACCGAAGAACTTGTACAGTACACTAGTTGCTTTTTTTTTTTGCGGCTATCGTTTACGAGGAGATTATGTGAACAGACCAAAAAAAATCAAATGTTGTTTATCGATTAGCCAGTGTAATCAATGAGCTTACCAGGCAGGTGGCTGCCGATGTGATATATCTTATACGTGTACTGCCCATTGCCCCCAGGGCCGTTTGTGTAGGGCTTGTTCTCGATGATCTCGACACCACTCTCTGTTCCATGGCTCTCGTCACGGCTCTTTTTCTGAGGAATACATCGGTGGAAGGCACATTAAAATATCAGTTGAAAGAATATTGAAAATATTATATGAAGGCACATTAAAATATCAGTTGAAAGAATATTGAAAATATTATATGAAGGCACATTAAAATATCAGTTGAAAGAATATTGAAAATATTATATGAAGGCACATTAAAATATCAGTTGAAAGAATATTGAAAATATTATATGAAGGCACATTAAAATATCAGTTGAAAGAATATTGAAAATATTATATGAAGGCACATTAAAATATCAGCTGAAAGAATATTGAAAAGTTTAGTTGAAAGCACATTGAAAATATCCGTAAAAAAGAACAACAACACAGACAATGAAAAAAATTGTTTGAAAGCGTATTGAAAAGATCAGTGGCTCGCACATTCAAAAATCATTTTCTATAACAATGAAATTTTCAGATGAAGGCCCATTGAAAAGATGAGTATCACATATCACATAGAAATGTATAGTTAAAAGTACACTGATAAGATCAGTTGAAAGCACACTGAAAAAAAAGGTTTCAGGTACTGTTGATTAGTGTATCTTATATATGTTACAGACGCAATATTAGCATACGAAGGTTATCGGCCTCTTAGGCTTCTTATCCGCATATTTTAAGGAGGGTTTTTTTTTCAACCAAATGTTGGTTTTAAGCGTTTTCCTGGCTGGTTTTGGCAACTCCTGTCAATACCCAGAAAAGTAACACTTCAGCTTCATATTCTGACCAAATTGATCCATAGGGCCGGTGAAGCAGCGTTCACCAGTTTCTGTGGCCACGGCATACAAGGTGATTGTGGGGCCAACATAATGCACAGCCGCCTTTACTTTAGCCCAACTAAGGTCAGGTACCCATCAGAACCAAGAAAAAATCCTAGTCTTCACCAGGATTCGAACCAGGGACCTTCGGATCGCCAGAAAATGTTAGGTTTCATTTTACCTCTTGTCATTCTCAGTAATTTATTCAATTCAAAATAATGTTTACAATTATACGCATCGTAGCTTACTTTAAGTTGTAAATTTAGAACCTTTAATCACTATGGTCAACCTGTACGGGCGAACATATCTACACATGAATATAATATTCCAGCTTGACGTTTATGAACAATCCCATGACTTGCCCGTGGTAATGATTTGCTGACAAAAGGGGAGATAGTTCTCGATAGTCTGGACAAATGCCATTCTCCTCAAGTTACGGAAAACAATGTCCGCATGTAAAGGGCATAATGTTCCAGAACATGACACTGCATGGGCAAAACATCACCGAACACTGGGACACTTCTTGTTTTTCCGTTTCTTTTTTTAAAAATAAAAAAGCGAAAACAATGTTTTCACCCAACAAGCCATCACACAGACAGACTTTCTGCACAGCAAGTCCCATATAATACACTTCTAAACAACTTAAAAATCCTTGGATTCAGCTAACCAATATGAGTGTTCTCCTTATCCTAGGGTTGGGTAAAGACTATAATAAGATGGAGTGCTTGCTCTATTTTTAAAGCTTATATGTTCTTTTTCCGTGCGCTGCCAATTACGCTGTCTTAATTAAATGACTCATAACGCTGCCTGAAGGTTTCCGCTATATAAAAATTATTATATTAAATTTAATTCTCCATTGAGAAAATTATAGCGATTAAATAAAACGGAAGTGCACAATGCAAAAGGGAACCGGGAATTCCGAAAAGAAGTAAATTCGAGTCATCGAATAGAAGAAATATCAAAGGAAGAGGTCAATCTTATTATAGGCTTTGGGTTGGTCAACATTTTATCGTCATTTGGCTGTATTAAAAATCCGATACTACTGGTTGAGTCAAACATTATGAATACTAATTAAAATTATTTATACAAAAAAGTATTTAAAAAAACACTAAACAACTGCTGTTGGAAACTCTGTGTGGGACAAGAGAAAATGCCTTGTCTGTATGCCCGCGATGCCACCTGTTGCACGTTTATCTAACACGGATCCACCAGATATCACTGGGGTTATTTCTATACACAAAAAGGGTGACATTATAATGTACGGCAAAGATTTCGATGTATTTCAATTCAAACCGATATGGCAACCGTCGACAAAAGCAAATATTAAACTAGCCTAAGCCATCAATTCATGAAAATATGAACTAAGTCCCCGCGATGTGAAACGACTGCCTAGAATAAAATGTAATGGCAGTTTGCCATGTAAATTATTGTACACATTTGATGTGTACTCAAGCAGAACAGTTCATGCTATTATACGTCAACATTACAAGAAAATAGCTGCAAGGTTCATTACTAGCGAATATTCACACCTGACAAGAGTAACACCAATAGGTAAATCACTAAACCAAGAAACACTAGAGGACAAAAGGGCAAAGAGTAAAGTAGTAATAAGTATAATACATAAGGAATTAAACTCTAATTTAGAGACACAACCCAATAACAAAAAAAAAACACCAGCAACTTAACATCATTTAAAAGATTAATAAAGATGCAAGACTAGACTCAGGCCGCGGATGGGCGTAGGACGCAATAATCTTCTTCATAGAAGGAGCGTCTGTAATATATAAAATATATAAGATAAGAAGATAGTTTGGGCGTAAACTTCATATCTGCAATAAATATTTTTTTTATTTGTATTTTTAGTTAGACGGGTCGACGTCCAGGAACCCCCCTTGCCAATGATAAGTACAGGGGACTTAATTACAGTACGTGCAATCTCTGAGTTTAATATCTAAGGTTCTAAATGATTAAATGATGATTTGTTTCAACTCTCCGTACAAAAAAAAAAAAAAGAGAGTACCAGAAACAAAGTTAAACCATAACATTTCGAAAGACTATTGAATATAGCCCAAGACTAACCACGGCAAGTGGAATTTCAAGCCACGCCGCATAAACGCATTAATTTTGTTTGAGTTTAGAATTAGTCTTATACAGCAACAATCCATATGCATGTTCCAGGGCCAGCCGACCGAAAACAAAGTTAAATAAATCAGCAACTAAATACCGAAAGAAACGTTCTCAATCCAGTTTTTATTGTAGTTTTTTTTTTCTTTCCCTTTTAACAAAACACATTGTAATCATTCGTTTCTCCGTCATTTTGACGGGCATAACTCCTATTTAGTCTTATAATTATGGAATTCTGATACTGCTTTTCGAAGCGCCAAGGTGTTACGCTAAAATAGATAAAAGCGGGCCCTACTAAAGACCGTGTTCTATTTAAAGGGTCGGCAACTTAAGGTACGCGTGCCAAACTTGGCACGCTAAGCGATTTTCAATGGCACGCGAGAGACATCCAAGAAGTGTTTTTTTATTGATGAAAAAAAAACACACACATCATTTTCCGGTTCTGAATGAGGAAAACTGACTGTTGAAGCCGTTGTTTTTGAATGACAGAGCGACACATTTCAGTGTGTTGAATGCATTACAAAGACGGGGTCAAACAGCACTTGAACTGTTAGACCACTAGAATAGTTCTACTACTAGAATAGATTTGCATATAGCTTGAGTGAAATCAATTTCAAAACATTTAACTATATGCATTTCCCTTTATAAAGGCATATTTTAATAAAGATAGTTGGGCTTTTTCAGAAACATATCGAAGCATTCAAAGGGAAGTTTTTTAAACAAAGGCAAGACTCTCAAATTTATGGACTCATTTTTTCATACCTCATCAAGCTTAACTGACTTGATCTTACTACAACCTTCTGAGATGTACGGTATATATTATTTTTAGTGGAGGGATACTGGCGATTTTAAAACCCAGCCAGATAAATTTTAAACATCCAAAATCTAAGCATCAAAATATGCCAATTTGCGGGAAAATCTGGATGGAAACTGCTTGGGAAAATCATCTGCTATTCTCAACTGCCCGGCGTTCGATCTACTTTCAGCTTTTGGTTCAACTTACACTTGTGAACAGTATTTATTGCACATGAAAGCTGTGTTAAGCATTCAAAGAGGTCACTTACACTTCACTACTCAGAAGTGACTAAATATGTATCTGCCATTATAAATTAGCGAAGAGAATCCAAAATAAGGCGCTCATAATTGATACAGATTAATTATATTTAAAGACCAAGTGAAGAGCTTTTTATCAAAATTGAGTAAACATTTGATTTTGATAGTGTCATGTATATTGTTTTTCCAAGAATTGGAACACGCAATGTTTATTCTCCTCTCTCTCTCTTTTCTTACTACACACAATATTAGGACGTTTAGTAGGAAAACGAAAGGTTCTAGGTAATGCTGGGATTCTGTGTTGATCTCAAATTCTCAGAGTCTGGGAACGACTCATTATTTAATAGGGGAAGTTCCTATCGTTTTTGTTATGAGTTTTGTAATGATACCATGATTTTCACCCCTACTGGTAATGGGTCTATCCCTTGCACCACTCGGATAGTATTTAATGATTTGTTTTGTCTGAAAGACAGAGAGTTTCAAAATATGTTCTTTTGAGAACGTTTGTGTTTGCACTATTTTATTCTAACTGTACATAATAGATATATTGTATATATATTGAACATACCACCTGAAATAAACTATCAACAACAGTTACACTGAAGCTTCTTTGTCAAGTTACTATCCTATTGTGTTGTATACATTACTATAAGATTTATCTACTACCATAATTTACAAGAGAGGAAATGTTGGAATACAAATACTGAATTTGTGCCCAGGACTATAAGAAGAGTTCGTGTAATACTGAAACATAAATACTAATAATTAAAGTCTCCCCTAGGACTAACGAGAATTATCAGCAAGATCTACACAGCTCTGGCCACAAGGGGATTGTGGACGTAACAAAATTTGGTGGTCTCGCCCGGTATATTTGAGTTCTACTTTTCCTGACCTAGGATTGACAAGATTTGGTAGTCTAGTTCGGTAGATTTGAGTTCTACTTTTCTTGATCTAGCTGACCTATAAATATTTTGTGACATTAGTAGTACTGAGAGCGGCATATTTGTGTTTCGTTTTCAGGACTGTGAAACTATTCTTTTTAAAAAGAGGAGAGAACTGGTTTGCGCTTTTATTCCTTGGGAAGTGTGAAGATTCCACGAAGTGTTTAATATTATATTGTGCAAATTTCTGGACAAATCGTAAGTTGGAACTTTATATTTTATTAAACAATATATACTACTCTACTATAACAAATATTTCGAACGCTATACTATGGCTTCGAATATATCAAGTGAGGAACTTAATGCCATGTCATTTGCTGAACTAAAAGAATTAGCTGAGTCCTTTGGGATTGAGGCAGGACAGGCAAGACCTAATCGTAATCGTTTGACCAAAGAAATTATGACATGTTTGAACGGGCAGAATGCCATGAACACTGGTAGTGTAGTTGAAGTGGGACAGAACGATATCAATGAAGGTTATGTAGCTCCCAGTGGGGGCGAGGTAATTGCCCACGGAGACGAGGTAAGAAATATGTCATCTAGATCATCAAACAATGAAGAAGATGAAGGGTTGAGTGAAAACCTAAAATTCCAATTAGCTATGAAGAGAATGGAATTGGAAAGAATGAGGATAGAAACTGAAAGGGAAAATGAAAGAATTAGGATAGAAACTGAAAGGGAAAATGAAAGAATTAGGATAGAAACTGAAAGGGAAAATGAAAGAATTAGGATTGAAAGCAGAGAAAGGATAGAGATGGCACGCATGAACAGACCTGACCATCGTAGGGACAGCAATGGTATGGATATTAGCGCAATGAAGCAACACTTGCCTATATTCAGAGAAGAAGATGTTCAAGATTTCTTTTTGCTTTTTGAGAGGATAGCTGTAGATTATCAGTTCCCTGATGATAAGATGGCTTTATTGTTAAGGTCAACTCTCAACAAAGGAAAAGCATTGGACGTAGTGTTGAGTTTAACACCCGAGGAAATAAATGACTATGAAGTAATCAAAGATAGGGTGCTAAAAAGTTATTCCCTGACACCAGAAAAATATAGAAAGCTATTTAGAGACAGAAAGAAGGCATATGATCAAACTCATGTAGACTTTTTGAGACAAAAGGAGAAAATGTTAGAACAGTGGCTAAGGTCACAGAATGTAAGTGAGTTTGATAAACTCAAGAACCTAATATTGTTTGAGGAATTCAATGATTGTATTCGAGTGGATATTAAAACTCACATCTCAGACCGAGGGGTTGAAGATGTGCATGAAGCTGCTAGATTGGCAGATAACTATGCCATAATTCACGCCAGCATAAAGCCATATTATGCTGACAAACCCAAAGTGCACAAACCAGAGTCCAAGGAGGCTAGTAAACCAAAAGAGACAAGTGAAAACAATAATAAGAACAGTGGTGTAAATAATAATAGTAACTTAGTTCATTTCAGGAAGCAGACAGATGTAAATAAAGCAAAGGTGGTATGTTTCAATTGCAAGAAAGAGGGCCACATGAAGAAAGATTGTTGGATCCTTACCAAGAAGCAAGGTGCTATTCTACACTGTGCCAGAGTGCAGAAAGATAGCAAGCAGACAGAAGAAGTGTGCAACACAGGGTCAAGAAACTCAAAAGAAATGCGGCCGGCATCGCCCATAGTTGTGGAGTCGATGGTTTTTGAGAACAGTCTATCTAAGGTAAAAGAGAATAGCTGTACTCAATCTATTATGCTTTCAGAAGGCCGTGAGGAACAGATGGTTCCTGAAGTCCCGGAAGAGGACGACCTATCCGATTTTCGACCCTTTGTCTACGAGGGGACAGTGTCGACAGAAGTCGATGTACTCAGCAAGAAGAAAATACAGTTATTACTCACACGGGTTCTGCTGTCAGCGTGATCCTGGAGGGCAGTGTGCCGTTAACAGATGCCACCAGTACCGGTGAGTCTGTTGTGCTGAGAGGTGCTAGTATGGAGGCTGTGGAAGCTCCACTGCACAGAATAAAACTCGAGTCGGATATTTTTACAGGTAACATCGTAGTGGGAGTGTGGCGCGCACTACCCGTCAAAGGCGTTTCCATGATATTAGGAAATGACATTATGGGCGGCAGAGTCACTGTCGAGCCCATGGTTAAAGTGTTGGAGACAAAGATGGCGGAGGACAAAAACCTACGTCCTGCCAATGAACGCCCAACATGTGCACTGACAAGAGCAATGCAGAAAAAGAAGTCGGTAAAGACTCCTGCTACGCCGTGTAGTGCAACGAAAGATGTGTTTGTCTGTTCTGAAGACACACATGCGAATGAAACAGTGATAACAGAAACACCTGACATCGATTTAAGTGCTACGTTCTTTGCTGAACTAACAACTGGTGATGCAACAGAGAACGATAACATTTTGTCACCAAAGCAGAAATTGGTGAGAGAACAATTGAATGACGAAGTAATAATGAAACTCAGAATGAAAGCTGTTGATGAAAAGACTGCCGATGCAATGGCGGAATGTTTCTACATGAAAGATGAAGTGTTGATGAGAAAGTCGAAACCGCTCAACTCAGGTACAAACGAGTGGGACAGTATTCACCAGATTGTAATACCTAAGTGCTATCGTCAAGATATACTGCGTATGGCGCATGATCTTCCTTTCGCTGGTCACATGGGAGTCCGAAAAACGCACCACCGTATCCTCCCTTACTTCTACTGGCCAGGACTGAGAAGAGATGTCGAACAATACTGCAAGACTTGCCACGTATGCCAAATGGTAGGACGTCCTAACCAACGAATTCCTGTCGCTCCACTCCAGCCGATACCAGCGTTCGACGAACCATTCAGTCATATACTCATTGATTGCGTGGGCCCGTTGCCGAAAACAAAAGCCGGTTTTCAATACCTGCTCACAGTCATGTGTTCATCCACTCGCTTCCCGGAAGCCATTCCGTTGCGGAACATAACAACAGTGAAGGTGGTAGACGCCCTGACAAATTTCTTCACACGTTATGGCCTACCGAAGACAGTACAGTCCGACCAGGGGACTAACTTTACTTCGAACATTTTCAAACAAGTCATGGAACAATTAGGGATAAGCCATAGGCTATCAAGTGCCTATCATCCTGAGAGCCAGGGAGCTCTGGAAAGGTTTCATCAGACATTAAAATCGATGCTTAAAAAGTACTGTTATGAAAACGAGAAAGACTGGGATAAGGGTGTGCCTTATGTACTGTTCGCTGCAAGGGAGGCCACTCAGGAATCCCTGGGGTTTAGCCCATTCGAACTTGTGTATGGACACTCAGTCAGAGGTCCGTTGAAACTTCTACATGAAACTTGGCTAACGGACAGTGAACCGATTGGACTTTTGTCATATGTAGATAAATTTAAAAATAGGCTTTATCATGCTTTTAACCATGTGAAGATTCATTTTCCACAGATGCAGGAGCGTATGAGACAGAACTATGACCGTAAAGCTACAGCTAGAACTTTTGCACCAGGTGACAAAGTTCTTGTGTTTCTACCTTTGCAAAATCAGCCTTTAAGTGCAAAGTTTAGTGGACCCTATGAGATAGAGTCAAAGCTTGGCGAGGTCAATTATTTGATAAAGACTCCTGACCGGAGACAAAAGCAGAGGGTATGCCATATTAATTTGCTTAAGCCCTATGTTTCAAGGGAAAAGAGTAAACCACGGGAGGTCCCCATGATTTCGTTAGCTAGAGTCCCGACGGATTTATCTAGGATAGAATATAAGTTAGCAGAAAGTAAACTTAATAATACAGATGCCCTTAAGAGTTTAGATACAAGGCTAGAACATCCTCCGGTAGAAGATAAGGAGAAGATTATTGAGCTGGTGCATGAAAATAAGTCAATGTTTACAAATGTTCCCAGTAGGACACATGTCATAGAGCACGATGTAGTGTTAACCGATGTAGTGTTAACCGATAGTGCCAGGTCTATTAAACAGCATCCATTTGACCCCATCAGACCTGAGCATATTAAATTAGATGTAAAGTATATGTTAGAAAATGACATAGGAGGAAAATGTGATAGCAAATGGTCTACACCCTGTGTGATGGTACCAAAAGCCGACCACACACTGCAGTTTTATAGAGACTTTGGGAAATTAAGTAATTTGACAAAGACCGACTGGTATCCCATTCCCCGTATCATCGACAAGATAGAGACAAGGTCATAGCTGATACTCTATCTCGGGTGCTACATGATTGACTGAATAACCCATACTTCTTTTTCAGATCATCTCACTTATTCATTAAGAATGTGTCATGATAACCTATCATTCGTTTGAATTTTGATTATGGAATACCTATAGAATACTTGTATCATACAGAAGTCAAGTCTTTTGAAAGTATTAATAATTCTTATAATCATGTATAATATTGATGTTCTGATATATTTTAAATTCATTTGATTATGGAAAAGAAATTCCATTTAAATGTTGATGCATGATGCAATAAATATATAATATGCACGTATTTACTTGATATGGATGGATAAAAGTAATTGTCATCACATGCAATTAAGTGGGAAAACTTTGAGCTAGTTGATTTATTATCTTGTTTTATTTTAGTTAATGAATGGAACTAAATAATAATATGTACAATTTTTATCTTAGAAAGAGATGTAATATCAATTGGTATAAATTAATAGATAATATTAAAAATCTATTGCTAAATTGTTATATCATGGCAATAGAATGGGAAAAAACTAGTGGATATTCACTATGTTGTATATAGGTTGTTATATATTCCATATATCCGGGAATGGAGGGAAACAAAGGTACCTAAAGGTGTGCACTCATTCAACCCTGAACAATCTTTTATATTAAACTTTTAAATTTGCCAAAAACGCATAATAGTGGATTACATTTTAATATTTAGATTACTGTAGTAATCGTAACTAGAGTGTATTTTCTCCTCGTATTTGAGAAAAGGGGAAGTATCATCATCTTAGGTATGAACCCTGTTAATGTCAAGTTGACACTGTAATTTAAAGGGGAGGTAACCTATAGTTTGATTCGAGTTACGTATTACTTATCTTTTGGTTTGTATATTAGAAGTAAACTGTTGAAAATTGACAGAGTTTGAGCAATGTTATATTTGTTTAAATAGATTAAGACTTTTTGCAAATTTTGGTGGAAATCCACACAACTGTACATAGTTAAAATAAGAATGACTAGAATATTTTTGAATTATTTGTACTTGTTGAGACATTAGTTAATATTAATACTAACGGGGAGATATTTGTCCATCACGTTATAATCACAATTACCATTGGGTAGTGACACTTTTTATAATTTAGTTGTGCCAGTGAGCCATGTTTGCTTAAATTGTCTTATAATCTTCCATTGATTGTTGGTTGTTAAAACGATAGTGTTAAGTACGAAAAATGTACCATGTTGAGTATTACTTGGGTAATTATGGTACATTATTTCTTTCATTGGGTGGGGGCGTGTCATGTATATTGTTTTTCCAAGAATTGGAACACGCAATGTTTATTCTCCTCTCTCTCTCTTTTCTTACTACACACAATATTAGGACGTTTAGTAGGAAAACGAAAGGTTCTAGGTAATGCTGGGATTCTGTGTTGATCTCAAATTCTCAGAGTCTGGGAACGACTCATTATTTAATAGGGGAAGTTCCTATCGTTTTTGTTATGAGTTTTGTAATGATACCATGATTTTCACCCCTACTGGTAATGGGTCTATCCCTTGCACCACTCGGATAGTATTTAATGATTTGTTTTGTCTGAAAGACAGAGAGTTTCAAAATATGTTCTTTTGAGAACGTTTGTGTTTGCACTATTTTATTCTAACTGTACATAATAGATATATTGTATATATATTGAACATACCACCTGAAATAAACTATCAACAACAGTTACACTGAAGCTTCTTTGTCAAGTTACTATCCTATTGTGTTGTATACATTACTATAAGATTTATCTACTACCATAATTTACAAGAGAGGAAATGTTGGAATACAAATACTGAATTTGTGCCCAGGACTATAAGAAGAGTTCGTGTAATACTGAAACATAAATACTAATAATTAAAGTCTCCCCTAGGACTAACGAGAATTATCAGCAAGATCTACACAGCTCTGGCCACAAGGGGATTGTGGACGTAACAATAGTAAATAGTGTATTCAGTATTTGAATATTAATAAAAATCATTTATACATAATAGCAAAGATAACTTTTAAGTAATTAGTTCAAATTTTGCAATAAAATGTGTGTATTTTTCGTAGGGAAAGTCCAAATCTCGTAGCCATTTGAGATGTTTTTATTCCCGGCAACTTAGGAAAACGACGTCAGAGAAAGGATTCCGACTAGGAAAAATGAATATTGTCACGTGTTTTGAATCTATTGCCACATGTTTGGAATCTTTTCCCGGTTCTTATTTTTATCAAAATGGTTAAATATAGATTTATAGCATTGAGTTTTATTTATGTTTTTTCTTTCTCAAACGTCACTGCCGTATGAGGCTATTCCAAATCTCGTCTCTTTGAGAAAAACCTCTTCACTTGGTCTTTAAAAGAGTGTTATGCTCATAATTAGTCTAACCATAAATATAGCCTAAGTAATTCTAAAACAAATTTTGTTTTAATTAATTTAATACATATATTAAGAGACTGTTTAAAAGCATTATATTATGCAATTGATGTAATTATTAATGTGCATTTACAACTGTTTAAAGTAAATTAATTTTATACCTCTAATAATAGGCTCTAGTCTTGTGATGAATACTAGACTATAATGGATTTATATAAATAAAAAATAATTAGTCAATCATATTTGTTATATTACAAAACATAACTTGTTTGGCATCACTATCGAATCAAGTTTTGAAACTTTTTTTAATTAAAGGGAGATAATTTGTTCGTTTTTTTTTTCGGTAATATTACTAATTATAAATAATATGATTTTTAGTTTTCTGTTATACAAGAATAAACGGTCTACAACTTATAAATGTATAATTACCAAACTTTAAATAGTAATTGAAAATTCTATAAATATTATATGACTTAAAAATTAAATACACATTTTTTTAAAACATTACCTTAGCTACCCAGTTTGTATGATTACTATAGATCAATTCCACTTAAGAATAGTTTTAAACAACAATTGACGGACACAAATTAAAGAAAATCTCAGTTAAACTGAGAACAAAATATAATCAATATTATCAGTTGCTAGATCCTTATATCGACAAACAAATGATATTACTCCAAAATAGTCACCATAAATGTGAAAGTTTGATATTCAAATTTTGAATTTGGTAAAAATGCAAATAAAAAGGATGAAAATCACAAACACGTTAATATATTAAATATAAAACGCTTTAACGATTGTATCTATAGATTTCTTTTGCTTTTGGCATTGGTCTTGCTACGGAGTTAAATTAATTGTCTTATAAAAAAATAATAAAACATGTATAATAGAGCTGGTTGACTTTTAAGCTGTTGGCATGCTGGATGGATTAGAAATACTAGTTTGGAACACCGTCAGCAAAAGGTTGCCGACCCCTGTTCTATTTAACGTCTATCAAAGAAAGAATGTTCGAGAGAGAACCGTTGATCAGCCAGTATACCTACTGCCTTCGTGTTAAATTTAACGTTGGCTCAAAATATTCGCAAAGCGAAATCTAACGTTTACTGAAGTATGCAAGACATACTAATATTGGATTTGTATACAGTGAACCCTCGTTTATCGAGGTAGATAGTCTCCTAGACCGGTCGCGATAGCTGAAAATCCGCGAAATAGGGACAATATGTTTACAGTATTTATTTCACGTGCATTCGGACTTTTAAAACCCTCCCTTTACGTACTGTTAATAAACAGATATCTACAGTATGTACATAAAGTACACAGGCACATATGTTTAGCAATAAAACAGTAGGTGTACATTTAAAAAAAATGAAAGACTGTTACGGTTCTGTATAATCCGCAATATATTTTCCCATATATTATAATGAAAAGAAAATCAGCGAAGTCGTGAATCCGCGAATGTCGAACCGCGAAGCAACGAGGGTTCACTGTAGTGCATAAAAACAGTAGCCCATCGACTATAGAACAATCTGAAAATCACAGTTCGCCTTCCAGTTGTGACGTCAAGATTTTTGTGACGTCAAGAAAAGGCGAATGTCCAATCAGAATCGATTAAGAGCTCTGCGCCAAACCAGACCATAGTTTCAGACTAGTTACGCCTAATGAATAACACAGCACTGGTTGTGGCTGGTTGAACCTGATCAGATTAAGGTTTTCGAAAACAATAGCAATAACATAATAATTATTACTATCCTCAGCTGTTCAATAATTCATACACCTTATTTAATTCGCAACTCTAAGGGTCAGATGGGCGGAAAGAAAGAAAAAAAAAAGTTCGGAGCGATACGGTGAAAGAGAGGGGGGGGGGGGAGAACTTGATTAAATAGAATCCAATATTTCATCACACGTATCGTTTTAAAAATAAAATTGCTTCACAGAAAGAATATATTTCATATTTCATCAACAGCGTGTGTCAATGTTAAATAATGTGAATTCCTTACCGTCCTCGGGGGGAGGGGCGAAGCGACGAGGGGGGATAAGGAGGGCAGAGCCCCTCCCCTGGACCTATGTAAAAATATTTTTTCAACAATTTTTTGTTTCATTATGTACTAAATTCGAGAAAAAAAAATTGAAAATGATTGTCACACGAGTGGGTCACGGTGGGCAGCGCGTTCGAATCCTGGTGAAGGCTAGGATTTTTTCCCGGGACTGGAGGGTGTTCCTGAATCTACCCAGCTATGATGGGTACCTGACCTTCCTTTAAAGGCGGCTGTGCATTGTGCTGGCCACACATTCACCTAGTAGGCCGTGGCCACAGAAACTGGTGAACGCTGTTTGGATCAATTTGGTCCGAAGGGTAGCCTACTTTACTTTACCTTGTCACGCGAAAGTTCAGCCCACCCTTGAGAAAATGTCTGGCTTTGCCCCTGCTCGGTGGGAGTCTGACTATATCTTCAGGTTGTTGGCTTCATCGCACGCAAAGTATAAATTTGAGGAGAAAAAGGAGATAAAAAAGAACACACAAACAAAGAACAAATAAAAAAAAAACAAAGTCACAACAATATGCCACCAACAATGGCATCCCGAGGTGCAGACAGATTATTCTCCGGTAATCCATTTCAAAGTTAGACGGCATGCATACCGATTTTATTTTTGCATATTGCCAGTGAAACAAAAAAAAAAGGGGGGGGGGAGATCTTTTTACGATTATTTTGTACTAGTGGTTATGCCCGTCAAAATGACGGAGAAACGAGTGATTACAATGTTTTGTTAAAAGAGAAAGACATAAATAAATAACACTATTACAATAAAAACTGTAGCGAGAACGTATCTTTCGGTATTTAGTTTTTGTTCTTTTTTTTATTGATAGCCTTACAAAGAGATATCATTCTGAAATGGCACTCAATTTAGAACCTTAGCATACATAGATTAGTAATAGGTCTAGTACTAGTCTACGTTTATTTTTTTTTTTAATTAACGATTAAAGCAATATTGCTTATATAATAAAATAAATTTCTTTTGGAGGACGTTTCCAATTAATAAATTTAACTTTTGTGCGGATCGATGAAACGGCCTAGGAGTATATAGCGAACAAACATATAAACACGGTATTTATGTATATATTGATTATATATATTGATTATTATAGTTGAGGAATTTTATAAAGAAATAATGAAATAACAAGAAATTTATCTTGAATCGATGGCCAAATAAAAGCGCTGCCATAGATTGTCATTAAAAGTTGAAACCACACATCCCCCCCCCCTGCATGCCAAGTGGGAGATTTACGGGATGGCAATAGGAAGTCGTTATGAAGTCTTCTGGCTGCAGTGGCTAACACCACACACTCATTTCTTACTCCATGTGTGAGTGTGTATGGTGGAGTGGGGGGGGGGGGCTGCTAATTATACTTCCTCAAGTCAATATTCCACAGCCAGGGGGACAAACGTTTGAGGGGCGCATAATTTAGGAAGACACTTTAATAAGGGCGCAGAATTTGTTTTCGCCTGGGGCGTCAAAAACCCTAGATCCGGTCCCACCCGGGACATTGACTTACGCATGAGCACACACACTTTCCGGATCCCGCATTAACAGTTTCATTTACTCCAAATAGTAGACCAATGGTTAACCTATTCATCAATGAAAGCACCACCAGCCTTTTCTATGGTCGATTCTAAATTTCTCACCAGAAGTTAGACAAAAACAATAACAACAAAACAACTCTACTGAGAGGCCGGCTGGTCCTGCGGCTAGTTCGTCGGACTGTCAACCGACACGTCGCGGGTTCTATCCCAGCTGCCGACCGATCCCTGTCGCACTGCAGGGGTTTTGGGCCTAGTGGACGTAATAATCTTCTATCTAGAAGAAACGTCTGTAAACGTATAAGATACTGTCTCTTGATTGCGTGTAAAGATTCAATCATAAGCCTTGACATGGGCTTAAACACACACACACACGCGCTCACACAAAAGAGATAGCATAAAGCAAGTGTTATTTATTAACAGAAGCACAATCATAGCTAAAAGTGTTTGGCAAATATTGACGCAGCGAAAAGCGGACGTGCTTCAAAAAGAAAACCCGGTGGCAGGATTATTGACACGGCAAGCAACGAGCATACACTTGTCGCTAAAATAGAAGAAACACTAAACGGTGTCCGGGCGTGGACAAATATCTTGTCACTTTGACAGAGAGAAGGCTTTGACGTGGACAACTAACCATCTTGACTATCTTGTCTTTAGACTTTAGACAGAGGGTAGGAAGACTATGTCGTGGGCAAATATCGTGTCACTTTGACATAAAGAAAGCTTTGACGTGAACAACTCACTATCTTGACTATCTTGTCTTTAGACAGGGGGAAGGAAGGCCATGCCGTAGGTAACTAACTAGTCATTTCGACACAAGAAGGCTATGACAAGAAAAGAAACTAGCTTGTCATTTGAACACAGGAAACACAGGCAACATTTTGCTAACAGTGTGCTAAAGTATAATTTTTAAATCATTCAGCGTGCTAACAGCCTAAAAGTCAACCTATTATGCTTTTTACTCCATTTCTATTAACTTGCAATTTCTGTCTGATTGTCTATTGCTTGCAAAACTTCCCGTCGTCCAATCGAGACGAAACTTGGCCAGCAGACTTGTCCCGACTAACAATACATTCTATCAAATTTTCAGCATCATAGCGTTTGGAATAGTCACGAATTCATTCGACCTATTTGCGAATCGAGGAAAATATTTTACGTCCAACATGGCTGCCTCTACCGGAAGAGACGACAGTAAATAAACTTTTCGGATATGTTCGTTTTTACGAAATAAATAGAATGAAAACGACACAATGTAGCCGAAACAAAGCGAGTTATGTTTTTACGTTTTTTTTTGCGGGCAAAAGCTAGAAGAAAAAAAAAGGATGCGCAAAATTTTAGTGTGGAAATTCATAAGGTATGATATCACTTATATTTATTTTAATCTATCAAAATATAAATCAAATATAAACTTAGTTTACAAAGAAAGGGAGTATAATAAAAACTTAGTTTTTATGGGTTAGTCTTATTATAAATTATTTTTGTATCACAATTAATTTAACTCCGTAGAAGGACCAAGGCCACAAGCAAAGGAGATTTATAGAGAAAATCGTTAAAGTGTTTTATATTTAATACAAAATTAACGTGTTTAGGATCATTTTTATTTGCATTTATATCAATTACAATTTTTTATTACTAAATTTTCAGATTTATGGTAATTAGCCTATTATCTAAACATTATCATTTGGTAGTGAAGATGAGGATCTAACACCTGCAAATATTGATTTTATTTTAATATCGGATTAATTTGGATCTCAGTTTAACTGAGAAGTGCTTTAATGTGTTTTGCGTCCTGTTACACGTATGGACTATATCGTTAACCGGAATAGATACGTAGTAATCATACAAACTGGGTAGTAATTATAATGTATACAAAATTACATATAAATTCTTTAGTGATGTAATAATTATATAATTTTCAGTTTTATCTTTTTAAAGTTATAAATTGCAAGCCATTTATTCTTTTATAAAAGAAAAAGAGAAACATATTAGAAATATTAGCGCAAATAAAACAGGTTAATTATCTCCCTTTAATTAAAAAAACGTTTCCACTTTTGATTCAATAGTGATGCCTAAGAAGTTATGTTTTGTAATAAAAACAAATACTACTGACTAATTATTAATAGTTTATATAAATCCAACTTTATGGTATTTATTGCAAAATTTAATGATTAGAGGATATAAATTATTTACGTAAAACAATTTTAAATAAACATTACCTGAATTGTTTGTCCATTTATAGAGTTTATCTTTTAATCATTACTAATTACATAAATAACATAATATAGTGCCATTAAATAAGTCTTTTATATTTATTAAATTAATACAAAATAATTTTTTTTAAGAATCACTTATATTTTTGTTTAATAAAAAAAGATGAGCCTTCAAATTATTTAAATGCAATTTGTCTGTTTCAATTATGAACGCCTTGTCCTTGAACGCTCTTCGCTAATTTTAGATCAGATACATATTTAATCACTTCTGAATAGTCAATTATAGGTGACCTCTTTGTATGTTTAAAACAGCTTTCATGTGCGATAAAATCTGTTCACAATTTTAAGTTGAACCAAAAGCTGAAAGTAGAAGAGCGAATGCCTAGTAGTTGAGAATAGCAGATGACTTTCCTAAGCAGCATCCTTCCAGATTTTTTCCGACCATGTTTTTAATGTTAAAAAAAATAAAATCAATTTGCTGCATTTTTAAATCGCCAATAGGCCTATCCACCAACTTAACAAAAATATCGTACCTACATTTAAGAAGATTGTGGTAATATCAAACCAGTTAGACTTGGTGTGGTATAAAAAATGAGTCCATTAATTTGACAGTCTTGCCTTTTAATTACTTTTATTAGAAAACTCCGCGTTGAGTGCTTCGATGTACACCTGAAAAAGCCCAACTATCTATCTAAATATATGCCTTAATAAAGGGATGTATATATATGCAGTTAAATGTTTTGTAATTGATTTCGAGATATGTCCAGTTTTAATGCGAATCCATGCCAGTGGTCATTGTAAAAGCAAACTCACTGGAATATGTCGCTAAGTCATTCAGAAACATCGGCTTCAACAGTCAGTTTTCCTCAATCAGAAAATGTTGCTGATGTTTTTCTCATCACCGACCCCTGCCGTAGACAACTATCGTGACTATCTTGTTACTTAGACACAGGGAAGGATATAATGTTGACATCTATCTTGTCATTTAGAAACATGGAAGGCTAGGATTTGACAACTATCCTTTCACTTAGACAACAGCCTATGAAATGGACAACTATCTTGTCACTTAGACAGAGAGAAGGCTATGAAATTGACAACTATCTTGTCACTTAGAGAGAAGGCTATGAAATTGACAACTATCTTGTCACTTAGAGAGAAGGCTATGAAATTGACAACTATCTTGTCACTTAGACAGAGAGAAGGCTATGAAATGGACAAGTATCTTGTCATTCATAGGGAAGGATATAGTGTGGATATCAATCTTGACATTTAGAAACATAGACGGCTATGCTTTGACAAATATTTTTTCACTTGGAGAATAGCCCGTGAAAAGGACAAGTATCTTGTTACTTAGAGAGAAGGCTATGACGCTTTTAAAATTAGTGATTCTCGGGTTTTTATGAAGTTTTTCGTTTTTTAGGAAAACAAGAATTTGTTATAGAATGTAGAGTAAAGTATCCCATCGGACCAAATTGATCTATAGGACCGGTGAAGCCGAATTTAATTATTTTTTTTTTACTAGTGGATTGTGTAGCCATCAAATGACCAGCCGCCTTTACTATACCCCAACTAAAGTCAGGTACATATCAGAGCTGGGTGGACTCAGAGTCTTCCTCCAAACACGGGAATAAATCTTAGCCTTCACCAGGATTCGAACACAGGACCTTCGGTATGTGCCCCGTGTTCTAGAATGGAGAGAGAGAGAGAGAGAGAGAGAGAGAGAGAGAGAGAAAGAGAAAGAGAGAGAGAGAAAGAGAGAGAGAGAGAGAGAGAGAGAGAGAAAGAGAGAAATTCCCAGCTCAGTACAACACAAGGATTCTACGCGCCTTGATAACCAGCACAAGCCTTTATATCTGGATGCTCCATAACTTCACAGGGTTGAGATGTGAAAATGAAGTGAACGAGACAGACAAATTCTAGATGATGAAACACCAAGCTTTCAGCGTTTCTGTTGGAACGAGCTGAAGTCGACGACGGGTATGAAATGGGAGCTTAGCAAATCTCCGCCCGCCGACATTTCTATCATGCCAAAGAGCTTTACGATTGCTTACGAGCGTTTCCTATTGATCTATTAATGATCTTTCTTAAAATGTTTTTGAACTTACATATGATTAATGAGCTAAGAGTCTTAAGTGATAAGCGTGTAAGTTCTAAGACATAAGGCTAATATTTTCTTAATGTGTCGCCTAAGTCTATACAAGGTTTTTTTTTGGATTGTGAACAATAAACAAAAAGGGTTTTAGTCAACACATAAATAGAAAAAAAGCCTTATACTATTAGCATTGCAAAAATGGCATACACAATACGATTAATAGTCTTGTGGGTATTAGATTTTATAATACCTTATTAAACTCTTCAAATTAAAACATGGTGGCAGCTCGCTCGACTGGCAGATCCGACCCAGGGTCATTCAGGCGTGTACTGGTACAGTAAAGATTTCAAAATGCCCCCCACATTAAAAAAAAAAAAAAGCTAAAAGCTGATTTTTGGGGAAATGCGGTGGGAGTGTGGCTGAAAATTTGATAGAAATTTTGACGTAGGCTTAACGTCTTATGTACCAGGTTTCAGATGACGGAAAGTGGGTCAATTAACTATCAGATAAGGTTTTTGTGATGTTAACCCTTCCCGTACCGACCTACTTCTATCTATGCTGCCTTCCGTTCTGCTATATACGCGCCCGGGACTGTAAGGGTTAATACGAAGGGTTAATGAAAATGCAAAAACGGGTTAGCACAACTGGATATGTATAGGCATGATAGTTTTTAGTTCTATTTCATAAACTTGCCATTCTTTCAAATTGATTAAAAATTAAACTAACTCTATAAAGAAATTTGATGCCAGCAATATAAAACTGTACATCTACATTTGCAGTTATCGTATACGTTACATGGTTACATAGAAGATTATAGCTCCCTACGCTTATCT
Source organism: Anisus vortex (assembly GCA_949126835.1). Classification (NCBI taxonomy): domain Eukaryota; kingdom Metazoa; phylum Mollusca; class Gastropoda; family Planorbidae; genus Anisus; species Anisus vortex. Next base: position 10,372,656 of record OX421504.1, on the reverse strand, counting down.
GTGGTTTTGCGTTTGACATTTTGATTGTAGATTTGAAATGATGTTTATTTCTTAATTTTCCTGAGTTGTTCAGGCAAGCTTTTCCAAGTCCAGACATTGCTCAGGAAGAAAGAATGTATATGCGTTTGCCCCTTGCATATGTAATAAGAAATGTGTCTTTTTTTTGTGTGTGACTGTGTCTTTTTAATTAAGACAGCCGCTTTGGCGAGATGAAATAAAAAACATATCACATCGTTTAATAAACGTAACGTAATAACTTTATTTGAGGAAAACAACATTTTTGTATAACAAAAGAAACAATTAGTAAAAAAAACAAACAGTTTAAAACAATGCACTTTAAGGCATATAGGACTATTACATATTAATAACTTAGTGTTGTTCATTTAAATACTGACTAATACAAATAGTGTTTTATAGGTTTACTGACTAAGGTTCCACAGTCGCCAGTTGTAAACATAAATTTGTAGTGAACCTTTCACGTAGACAGTATATCACCTTATTTTTTTTGTTTTGTTTTATCATTACAAATATCTTTACATGGCCTACACCAACAATACAGCTCAATGACACAAATATTTAGCGAAAATAAAAAAATAGACATAACATCTTTATTTGTGTATTTTATTTTTGTTGAAGTACATTGCTTGTGAAAAGCATAAAGAATGAGTTCGAGGGGCCTGCAAGGAAAGCTAATAAATCATTGAGTTAAAAGTAAAGTGAAAACAACTCCCGAAATCTAGAGGAAGATGGTGAGTACGTGAAATGATACTGATTGTGAGGGGGGGGGGGAGCAGGGATCAAAGAAGGTTACCGGCTTTGCAGGAGAGGATCGTAGCACAAGGAACAAGAAGGTGGAGAACCCCCCCCCCCCCCCCCATCCGCTGCATTCATCTGCATCCAGTGTGACCGTGCCTGTAATTCCAGGATCGGCCTCTTTAGCCGCACGGTGGCCTGCACGGGAAATAGATCCTCTCTGGAGACGTAATATGCCGACGATTGATTGGGAAGGAGGGAAGGGGGGGGGGGTATTTATTGCTATCCTCGGTTATCAGCAATCAATTATGTCTTCAGACGAACTGGGCAATCTCTTGTCTTTGGGATGTTTCCAAAAGGCCGCAGTGACATAGTGTCATATCAATCAGACTCTGTGCACGTAATCCCTTTCTGCAGATACCGTTTACAGATCAAAGTACAGGCATAACGTACATTATATATTCCTCTAACGACATTTCCTTTAAAAACAACAACAACAACAATGCTATGAACCATTACGTCTATTGTGAACCGGAGACAGTGAAATTGAAATGGAACCCGCCAAGTCCAATGTGTGTGAGCAAAAAAACAAAGTGTATTCCTTTGGCCAGAAATGCTCACGATCCGAGGCTCAGTCAAATTGATGTTCAAATGTATTTCAATTGAACGTGAGTAAATGTGGACACGCAGAATCAGTGTTTGAACATTACTGGCATTGCGATATGTGGGGGGAACCCATTATTGACATCCGTGGTGTAAAAGTAAATTATCCCGTGCGATCCGTAGCGCCGATGAAGCAGCGTTCACCAGTTTCTGTGGGCACTGCATACTAGGTGATTGTGTGGCCAGCACTATGCACAGCCGCCTTTACTTTACCCCAACTAAGGTCAGGTACACATCAGAGCTGGGTAGACTCAGGGACACCCGCCAGACCCGGGAAAAAATCCTAGCCTGCACCAGGATTCGAACCCAGGACCCTCGGTACGCCGCTGAACGATCGTGCCGCTCATCCATGACGTGGTAATGACATTCTTGCAGTAGGGAAACATTAAGGACAATCTTGATGTGGGGAACCATTATTGATATTCGACATTTTGAACAGACTCCTTACAAAGAAGCGTTTGCTGCATAAGCGTTGGCAACAGTCACATTTAAAAATAAAACTTGGACACATATTATAAGTATAGATCTAACCAGTCCTGGCATTATACCATACTGCATTCTAAAATCTTTTTTGTCATAATTTTACGAGAACGAGAGTGAGAAAGGGAAAGAAAGCGTGGAAGAAAGAGTGAAATATACAGAAAAGAGAGAGAATAAGATTGAGAAAGCAAGAACGAGAGAGATTGGGAGAGAGAGAAAGAGAGAGGGAAAGAGAGTGGGAATGAGAGTTCGAGAGAGAGAGTGTGAGAGAAAAAGTTTTTGAGAGAGTGGGGGAGAGAGAAAGGGAGAGTGAGAAAGAAAGCGAATTTGAGAGAGAAAGAGGGGGAAAGTAGAGAGGCTGAGGGAGAGTTAAGGAACGGGAGAGAAAGAGCGACAGAGAGAGAGAGAGAGAGAGAGAGTTGAGGAAGAAAAAGCTATCAAATACCAGAACGAATTACACTCTGACCGATCTCGCCAGGCTCATTCATTTCCTTATGCACTAAACACAAATTAATACAATTTAAATTTATAAAAGTTCATATCATGATTAAATTTGCACAAAAAAACAAATGACAACAATACTCTTACAACATCCTCCCGAGGTGCATGCCGGTTAAACCAAACAACAGAGCCACGCGGCAATAAATTCAGGCAGGTTTTCATTTAATTTATCAAGCAAAATAAGTAAGAAAAAAAAACGTTTCATATTAAAACTGCCGTATAAATAAATACAAAAATGAGAAGCGAAAACGAAAAGTACAAAAAAACTACAACAACAAACAAATGAAATTAATAAAAGCTGTACAAAATAATAATATAAAAAAAACACAAAAAACAAAACAAAAAAAAACAACCACACAGGAAAAATAAATAAATTTTAAAAGTTAAATAAAATAAGGACCGTTCAAGCAAAGGGGGAGAGAATTCCAATTGCACATTGCTAAAGGAGTTACAACAAGGGCAATGGCGTCACACCGGGAGGCGTCATTGATTTATCAATAACTCAAGCCCTGCATTGCGCAATACCCAAGTCTCGCTCACACGCTCTCACAGGCGCGCACACACACTCACAGGCGCGCGCACACACACACACGTCAGCTTCCAAGTTATTTTTGTTTTCTGTGAGGGTTGCACTGTGTGTGTGGTTAGGGGGGGGGGGGGCGCGGGCGGGGGTAAAAGAAATACGGCACAAACAGATTGGAGTTAGCCCGGAGCGAAAAAGAGTTAAGGGAGGAGAAGGGGAGGAGACGGGTGGGGGGTGGGGGCGCGGGTAGCGGGGGAAGTTAAGATTGGGCATTTATTGTAGGACCGGTCTAAAATAGGGACGGATGGATGGAATGTAACTTTAGGGGGGGGGGGGATGAGCTCAAGCGGAGGCGCGCCAGTTTTAGTTTTAGAAATTGATAGATAGATGGGTCGATAGATAAGTGTGAGGGTGAGGAGGGTGGGGGGGGCGACAAAAAAGGGAGATGGAGGGGGATGCACATGAAAGAAGGGGCGGTGGATGGGTGACAAAATAGTACATACAAAGTTGATATTTTTAAAGTATATGGATACATTTGCAGACACATTCACATAGACAGACATCGAGAGGGCTCCATAGACAGATAGCTCGCGAGGCAGATGGGTAAGACTGGCCGCAATGGCGGATAAGACAGATACATTGACTATTGGATAGATAGATAGATAGTTAGATAGATAGAAAGATAGATAGACAGACAGACAGACAGACAGACAGACAGACAGACAGACAGACAGACAGACAGACAGATAGATAGATAGATAGATAGATAGATAGATAGATAGAAAGATGAAAGATAGATAGATAGATAGATAGATAGATAGATAGATAGATAGATAGATAGATAGATAGATAGATAGATAGATAGATAGATAGATAGATAACATAACAAAATCAAAACATATGCAGAATTTAAGACGCTTAAAAACTCAATGTGCAGGTAAGTAGTTTTAGGTTTCGAAGCTTTTTAAAAAAAAAATCTACATATTACGAGTACTTAGTCTATGATGGGCTTATTGACAAGTCTTAATACGGCCTGACCTTTACAATAAGTCAGGGTTTATCGTGCTCACGAACTTCCGTTTTTTTTCCGGCAACACTCATTAAATGATCTTTTCGCCTTTTGACGATTTATTTCAACCTCGTCTTCCAGTTCTGGTCTTCAAGAAATATATACTAAGGCTCTAATATTAGTCATGAGGAATCCGTTTTAACATCAAAAGTGAGTATATGATAATTAATAGTCGATTTGTTAGTCGCGTTAAGTTAAATAAGGCTCGGTTTATAAAATAAAGTAGTCAAGAGTAGCGGTTCTTGGCTATCAAAAAGCATGATCTATAGATACATAAAGACACAAAACAAAATTTCTTTTGCATCATGTGCATCAAGCAATACATTTGGGAATAAAAATATAAATTCTTCAAGTCTGTTGTTCACAATCCATCGTGTTTTTTTTTTCGGTAACATCTTTTGGAAATGAAATAAAAATTATATCTAATCCTCGACATCTTTTCTTACTCGCAGTACAACCAGTAACGCAGCACACAGACATGAATATGACCGGAAATTTCGGTACACGATACACTCTTAGGTTCACCGTGCGTGCATAATCATTAAGACTTGTCAATGCACGAGGTGTCACTAAGTCAACCCTCTTCGTTCAGTGAGGGGGTGGGGGTGGGAGAAAGCGTTATGTTAATAATTATCATTTTTTGTATTTAAGTTGAGGACTTACATAATTATATCATCACACAAGAAGGGCCCTAGTAGTAACGTAACATCTACGATTTATCCAAGTCAGTCTTCAATAGTATGAGTTATTGAACCCACTAAGAAAGTTCGTAACATTGCATCAAACCCTTTTGTTAATAGGTTAACATACTAATCTAATGATAATTCAAGATTACTATAAGTCTAATGAATGAAAATGGCCAAAGGGAAATGACCCAGATAATTAAGTTAATTTATTGTCAATATTATTTCCTAGAGCTCAAGGTCGGTCATGTAGCGCCCGAAAGGCCGCCACGCGCCGAGGTTAAACCAATTATTGTAAGCATGTTTTGTTTTTTTTTGTTGTTGTTTTTTGTTATGCTCTTACGAATATAAAGTATAGTGGATAATTAACATAATGGCACATGATGCATAATGTACTTGTAAATAGCTCCTGGACAATGTCATGACCTTCTTAAAAGCAAAGGTTGAAAGCCATTCTCTTTTTAATATGGTATTCTCTACTTATGACAACTTTTGATTTATTATAAATCTAGCCAGACCATTAGTCATTAGTCTAATTACTGGACAGGTTGTAAAAATAAATATTTAAATTACAAAAAAAGAAAAACAACACTTGATCTTGACTCTTTAAAAGATCAATGTACTAATGAATCTATCGCCCACGGGTGTGACGTTTCCGGATCGTTTCCCTTTTCAGGCGCTTAGGCCTTCTCTTACGTAAAAATAAGTAGGGCTCAGCATTGGTGTCTACCTGTCGTACGAATCGAAGGTAAATCATTAATGTAATCTATTTACAGTCTAAAGATAACACTCTTTTTCAAGGAGAATATAAAAATAATGAATATTTACATGGTGCATATTCCCATGCTATTGAATTTAAGTCAAGTAATTGAATTTAGCATGCTCAGCGGGTTTTTTTGTTGCCCATGAAAGGGCGGGGAAGGCACACAGACACTGGCCAAACAGACAGTTCTACAAACTCGTCTTCAAGGACAACTTTTGTCTCACTATTCCTTACTGTCTGGGGGCAAGCTTTTCCACGGTGCAGGTGCCACATATTCAAAGAAGCGCACTACCAAAGACGTTTTTATGTGCCCCGACGATACTGAGGACCCCGAGCAGAGACTGTGATGGGGAGTGTTGACCATTTGATGTCACGAGCTTCGTAATGATCTCCCGAACATATGAAGGTGCAGGTGTCATCCATGCTGTACGTTGATGAAATAATCTTATGATCATTGCGATTAATCACTGGGAGCAAGTGGAGATCTCTAGGAACAGAAGTGATGTACATTCTTCAGCAATACAATTAGTGCAGCAGTTTTCTGTATCATCTGAAGTCTTTAAACGCTAAACGCAAGCCTTTTCGGATTCAGCGTAAAGATAGAATATGCAATCTCTGCGTACCATGTATGTGTTGCAAACCAACTTTAATGATAGTTACGCGAAAGTTACTGTTTACTTTTACTTGTACATTATTATTACTGGAAATTTGAAGAAAAAGAAAACCTAGACAAAATCATCACAGTTGGCAACCTCACCCCAAATTATACCGAAATCCATCAAGGAGACTGTCCGAGAGAATATGCCAATCAAGCGATTCCAGAGTCGGATTGTGTGAGTGTGTGTGTGTGTGGGTCTGTGCTTGTTTTTTTTTTTTCGAAAGTTGTTTTGGTAGCCCAGACAACGAGACAGACAAGACGATAGGTCAAGACTACGAGGTCTCGGATAACGGTTTGAGGCCGACCCTCCTTGACCGCTGGAAGTAATGAAAGGCCCTTAGACGAACATGCTGTCTGGAACTACAAACATTTTCATTTCAGTTGGGAAAATAAAGTTAAGTTTGTAGATAGAATATAGAATATAGTTGAGATTGTGCTGAAAATGTTATGTTTCTAGTTAACAAAGTGGTGTTATGTTGGAAATGTTCAGTTTGTAGATAATATAGCGATGTTTGTGGTAGACATTGAAGTTTGTTGTGTTCATGGTCAGATTTCAAACTTTGAGATAATCAAGCTAGAAGGATATAAAGAGTAATAGTTGATTGAAAAACATTCAGTACACCAACAATGATCATACACAATATAATAGTGCCGACACCCTCCAGCATAACACACATTGAGTGGGATTTATATGACCTATTGACAAGCATACGCACTGACAAATTCAAACACCTGTAGGCCAATACAAATATACCTTGACAACTACAAACACACCTTACCAACTACAAATACACATTGACAGTTACAAATACACACTGACAGCTACAAATACACACTGACAACTGCAAATAAACCTTGACAACTACAAATACACACTGACAACTACAAATACATACTGACAACTACAAATACACACTGACAACTACATATACACACTGACAACTACATATACACACTGACAACTACAATTACACACTGACAACTACAATTACACACTGACAACTACAAATAAAACTTGACAACTAGAAATACATATTGCGATTAATACAAATACACCTTGACAGATACAGATTTAGTCATTGTGACAAATAATAGTGCACAGTGACAGACATAATCAGTCATTGTGAAAAATACACATGCACGCTGAAAATTTACAAATACACACTGACAAACAGAAATACACGTATAAAAACACACACACACACATACTGACCAAATATAAAACACATCGACACAAAATGCACGATCTTAAAAAAAAAAAGTCGCATAGCCTGCATATTGACTGAGAATATTGACATGCAACAACTCGACGGCAATGCGCCACTGCCAGTTTCCCAACACGCAAACCTGTCACATCAACAAAAAAAAAAGGGGGGGGGGGGTGACGCTGTCAGCTGTAAGAAGCTTTCAACAGATTCACGTCTAAAAAATATTCAAGCCTGGAAACTTTCTTTCCACCAGTTGTCCTGACAGTTTCGGGGTCATGTGCTTCTCTCCCCCACCCCCTCTCCACGCACACACCTCACCCCATTGAGAAACCACTATAATATTATGCGCTAACTATACTTTGCTGCCGCGGTGTTTGCAACAAAGGTCAGGATGCACGAAGCAGGGGGTTATAACAAGCTACGCACAAAGTTCCCCGTGGTTAAAAGGCAGCGCGATACACCGCAAAATGGCCGAGAGGTAGCGCGTTCAGCTGGCGTACCGAAGTTCTAGGGTTCGAAATCCTGGTGAAGACTAGAATTTGTTCCTTAGTCTGGAGGTTTTTCCCTGAGTCTGATGGACTTTAGTTGGGGTAAAGTAAAGGCGGCTGGGCATTGTATATGCCCCACAATCCATATGGATCAATTGGGTCCGACGGGATAGTTTACTTTTTTTTAAACACTGCAAAATGCGCTATAATAACAGAATATAAAAAGGCAATGCCTGACAAAAACATGACAACGCAACAGATGACAGATTTAAAGATTTAAAGATGACAGAATCTATGTAGTGTTTGGAAACCCGACCCCGAAACTCAACATAGACTATCAAAAAATGAAATGGGCAATATTGTCTTAAAGTCTATATTGAATAGCGTTGTTCCGTGGGGTATTCCGTTGTAAAAACGGTTAAGACAAATTATGGTATATGAAACTTTTTAGTTCGATCTAAACTCCTCGTCCTCTATATGGTGTACGAAACTTTTTAATTCGATCTCAGCGTTGAATTAAGATCTGTTGTAAGCCAAGCAAAACATCTCTGTAGGTCCTAACGCAAACAAAACGTGGACCACCTACATTTCACATGCCCTAAAGTACAGCGCAGTGTAATTGACCGTTAAGGCAATCGGCCACATCGATTTAGCCGCCCCACCCTATTTCTCCCCAGGGTCTATTTCTCTTTCTCTAATGTCTAAATCGATGGAAAGATTCAAAAGTTTGTGACGAAGACCGTTAAACTTAGTAGTAGAAACGTCACGGGGATCAGATCTTAATCATGCCCAACACCATAAAGTGGACATTCCAGCTTCCGAGGTATTAATCCACTATCTTCAGCTCAATCAAATATTAAGAGTGAATAAAGATAGCTGCGCACTTTAAGCTCAATCAAATATTAAGAGCGAATAAAGAAAGCTGCGCACTTTAAGCTCAATCAAATATTAAGAGCGAATAAAGATAGCTGCGCACTTTAAGCTCAATCAAATATTAAGAGCGAATAAAGATAGCTGCGCACTTTAAGCTCAATCAAATATTAAGAGCGAATAAAGATAGCTGCGCACTTTAAGCTCAATCAAATGTTAAGAGTGAATAAAGAAAGATGCGCACTTTAAGCTCAATCAAATGTTAAGAGTGAATAAAGATAGCTGCGCATTTTAAGCTCAATCAAATGTTAAGAGTGAATAAAGAAAGATGCGCACTTTAAGCTCAATCAAATGTTAAGAGTGAATAAAGAGCGCTGCGCACTTTAATTTTCACTGTCTGTAATACACACACAAAAATTAGGAGGGTAGGATTTCAACATTGAAAAACATAAGCGCCTAGGAAATTCAGAGTACCCATGATGTATTGGTGAAAGTTAATGACTTAATGGCTGATGGGCATTACATTGAAAACATCATAAGCGACTACAAGTACAAAATTCCGAGTGTCCATGATCTATTGGTGAAAGTGAATGAGTCAATAGTTGATGGACATTGTGACGGCCACACACTCCCCTCGTATCCCTATTAGCATTTCTTCCAAAGCTGTGGTTATGTTTCCCCGAGATCCATTAATAAAAGTGAATAAACCTGTGAACTCGTCTAATTTCTTCTTTATATTTATTTTTTTATTTTTTTTATTTTGTTTGTTTAACATTGTAACTTGCGCAACCAACAAATTAAAGAGAAGAAAAAGAAAGTTGAATGATATCTTGTCCAGATGAAAATGTCCGGGGGAGGTCGGTGTGGGGGGGGGGGGGGAGTAGAGATGAGGCAAAAAGATGAAAGCAGTTGTGTTTATTTTGGGTCAGACCGGGAATCCCAGATACAACACACAAGGAAACCAAGTGTTTCTTGCTTTATGCTTTCATATCCGATCAACGCCGCAAAATTACCCACAACGCTTTTCTCCAGAAACCTCGAGTTAAACACACACACACACAAAATGAAAAGTTAAAAGACAAGAATAAAAAAACAAAGTTAGTGGCCGGAAATTCAAAGTGCCAGAGATGAATATTTCCCATCGATTACCGCATCAGGTACCACTGGACGGCTAGCAGGACATGCGCGATACCACTGTTGCAATACCCGTCGTTTTCATCCCAAAACTAGTGAAATATCACTCAAGAAAAAGTCTTGCTATTAAAATGTGAAATGAAGAAAGACCTAGGATAGATACTGCAACTAAAACAGAATCGTCGAGAAATTACTTAAATCAGCGTTTCCCTGAGTTGTGTTTATTTTCCGTGTCCCTGTTATTTCAATGTTTTTACTTCGATACCCACAAACAAAATAAATGCCTATAATATTAGGCATTGTTTAGCTCAGATGGGTACCTGGACATTTGCTGGGGTGAAGTATAGGCGGCTGGGCATTGTGCTGGCCACAAATCACCCTAGTATGCGTGGCCACTGAAACTGGTGAACACCCTATGGGGCAGGGTAGACTCGGGGACAACCTAGAGTCCCGGGGAAAAAAATACTAGCCATCACCAGGATTCGAGCCCAGGACCTTTGCTACGCCAGGCGAACGCGCTGCCGCTCGGCCAATGTGCCCAATGTGAATATAGGTAGTCCAATTTAAGAATAGGGTTTGAGAAAGTTCTTTTTTGTACGAACATTATACGTAGGCCTACTTATTTGAGAAAAAAAAAACATGAAGAGAATTTTATTGACTTCTTAAATTTGCATTACATTCACTTAAAAAAAATTGTTTTCATGTGCAAAAAAAATCATTTTTTCCCAAACTCTCCCAAACCATAGAAACCGTCCCTGTGATAGTTTAAGGCTCTTATTGGCAAATTTCAAATTTAACTGGGTCACAAAATAAAATTATAAACATAGCCGAATCATAAAAGAAGAAGAAAAAAACAGTTTGGGAAAGGCTGGCTTTTTTATTCTTTTTTTGTGTATTAGATATTTACAATCTAGTTTGAACGTGGTTAAACATATAAAGGATTTTGATAAATGGCAATATGACTAATAATTTTTACAGACGTCCCTTCTAGATAGAAAATTATTACGACGACTAGGCCCAAAACTCCTGCAAGGGATTGGCCCTCGGCAGTGCTAGAAACCAGGCCGTTTAGTTGACAGTCCGGTGAACTAACCACGTGACCAGCCGGTTTGAAGCTTGTTGATACAATGTAGAATTAATATCATAATCAGTAACTTAGAATGGGACGTCACAATACAGAAACATTGAATCGTTACTTGGGATGAAATACGCTGATAAGTGAGAAACATAAACATTTTAGCAAGTGGAATAACTCAAAACAGAAACAGCAAACTGTTACTGGATAATGTGTCACTGTTACTTGATAATGTGTTACTTTGTCCACCAGATGTCTGTTTGCGTTGAAAACGTGGCAAAATTACCTTAGTATTTCACCAATATTGACAGAATGTGAAGAAAAGCAAAGAGAAAAAGTACAAGACATTAAGACCAGTATAATTTTAACAAGTTAATGTATTATTACTTTTGACAGTCAAATAACACAAACATGAAACGTGCCAATGAAATATGGCTTAACGCCGAAGACACGGACTGAGAGGACTAGTTTTATCACATGAAGAAAGATCTTTTCACTCCAGCCAGGCCTAATAAGCGAGGAAAATACTTTATAGATTTTGTTCCACTATATGAAACCAGGGCTGTGGAGTCGGAGTCGAGGAGTCAGAGGAAATTTGGGTACCCGGAGTCGGAGTCGGCAAATAATGCACCGACTCCAACTCCGACTCCTTCTAAATTTAGATTGGAAAAAGACATTGCTTCATTTAATTTAAACAACCGATCAATAGGCCAACAGAAATTAGTAATATGAGAAAGTAAAATATCTGTTTCTTCCTCTAAGTCTTCATCCATACTCAAGATCCTATCCCTATTGTCATACTATAGCGAGTCGACACACAAAGAAGTCTTTTGAACTAATTTGAAATGCGTCAATAAACTGAACGTCATATAGACTGCTCGGCGCCGGTATTGATGACGCTATACAAGTGCCCAAATTACTAATTACCATTCACATTGTTTGTAATGATTTCAAATGCTAGGACATGGCACGCGCGGTTTTCTCGGAATGCTAAACACTGCCTTAGTAGGCTACAGGCCTAGGCCATAGGTCGTAAATAAAATGCATCTTAATTAAGCTAATAGTGTACACGTTAACTAACATGGGTGGCCAAGCCGGCAGAGCGTTCAGTTGGCGTACCGAAGGTCCTGGATTCGAGTCCTAGTCAAGGCTAGGATTTGTTCACGGGTCTGGAGGGTGTCACTGAGTCTACCCAGCTCTGGTGGGTACTGGCACTAATTGGGGAAAAGCAAAGGCGGCAATATATATGTCGGCATTATGTCCGCCTGCAATATGTCTGTCGGTAATATGTCCGCCTGTAGTGAGTCTGTCGGCAATATGTCTGCCTGCAATATGGCCGCCTGCAATATGTCTGTCGGCAATATGTCCGCCTGTAGTGAGTCTGTCGGCGATATGTCCGCCTGCAATATGTCTGTCAGCAATATGTCCGCCTGCAATGTGTCTGTCGGCAATGTGTATTGTCTGCAATGTGTATTCTCTGCGACATGTTTTGTCCATGACATATTTTTTCTTTATTACGTCTTTTCTGTTAAAATGTTTTGTCCGCGCTATATGTATGCAACATGTCTTTCTGCAATATGTCTGTCCGTGTGACATTCATCAGTAAAGAAGCATTAAGACATTAAAAAAAACTGTGCATGCAAACAGTTGATATTTAGAATTGATCGCACAGCCTCATATGGAAGACGCACAGTTCCACATTCATTATTTATTACCATTATTTATTACCATTATATATCACTTGTTATTGCCTTCTCTTGTTTTCATTCCTGGTGAAATGAAAAACATCCGCTCACGCCACGTGACCTCTTCACTCAATAATGCTTGTGTTTCCACTGATCGAAATGCGCTTTCAATTAACTGATAGTCATCACAACAAATATTCCTCTCGGGACCATAGGGAGAGACTTAGTTGTCATGAGCATTGTGTGGCCAGCACAACAAATAACCTACCCCCCCCCCTTTCCGCACACACAAACACTCACAAATATGTTTGCTAAGTAAAAGTAAAGTACCCATCGGATTAAACTGACCATAGGGCCGGTGAAGCAGCGTTCACCAGTTTCAAGCTAAGGGGATGTGTGACCAGCACAATGCCCAGCCGCCTTTAATTGACCCCAACTGAAGTCAGGTACCCATCAGAGCTGGGTAGACTCGGGGAACAACCTCAAGTCCCCGAGAAAAATATCCTAGCCTTCACCAGGATTCGAACCCAGAACCTACGGTACGCCAGTCGAACGCCCTGCCTGCCACCGTGCCCCGTGCCCCCCCCCCCCTCCCCGTCTATATTTGCTAAACGTGAGATCATTGAATGAAATATGTTGGATACATTCTTTAAGTGGTATTTATTGTGCCGAGTGTTATTTGAGAGAACAGAACGGGGGGCTTTTGAAGTAGCTCCTATCATACTTTTCAATTTGTACGACTATCAACTTCACACTTAATAGAATGAAGAGAAAAAGACCAAATTAAATTCCTATTTCATTAATAGTGCATTGCTCTAAACCAGGGGTCTCCAAACTACGGCCCGCGGGCCGGATGCCACCCGAGAGGCTCACTCATCCGGTCCGTGGAGACCTTTTTTTATTTACAAGAAATGTCTGCTCTTTTCACATCGATGAAACAACTTCACCATTCCCACTAATACAGGTGTTTCTTATGTAGTGTATCAATGTGTTAGCAAATTATAACGAAATAAAAAAATTGGCCTATTAAATAAATAATTTAAAAATAATATCCAGGTTTGTGATTCTTTTTTACTTGGACCTCGAGTGTGTAGTCGGCCCCCGGACTGCTGTGTGATAGATATTGCTGCCCTCGGGCTGAAAAGTTTGGAGAACCCTGCCCTAAACTCTTCAAGTTCAAATGATCTTCATAGATGAAGTTGATTAACAAAAACACTTCAAAGAAAAATGGAGGATTCATATACCAGATGGAGAATAACAACAACAAAAAAAAACAGTGTAGTCATGGTAACCAATACTTAATCTCAGATTATTTTTTCTTCTTGAAACAACAATAAAAAAAAAAAGTGCATGACATGAAACGTTGTATAATGATGTCAATGCAGCGATAATTATGCAACAGGAAAACAAAGCAAAAACTTTGCATTAAAATGTCAATGATTGTACGACAGTGTTCTAGGGGGGCGGCAACCTTTTGCTAACAGTGTGCCAAATACGGATTTCTAAATCACTCAACGTGCCAACAGCCTAAAAGTCAACATGGTTTATTAAACTTTAAAAAAAAATATATTTTTTTATAAGACGATTTAACTCCGTAGCAAGACCAAGACAAAAATAAAGGAAATTTATTGAGAAAATCGTTAAAGCATCTATTTAATTAAAATATTTAACGCGTTTTTGATTATCAGCCTTTTTATACCAAATACAAAATTGTATTACTAAACTTTCGCATTATGGTAATTAATTTCTTAACTTTATCATTTGGTTGTCATGATAAGGATCTAGCAACTTCATATATTAATACTGTAATATTATGTTCCCATTTTAATTGAGAATTTCTTTAATTTGTTCTAAGTCTATATCGTTGCAATGGCGTCAGACTATCGTGAAGCGGGATTGATACGTAGTAATCATACCAAATGGGTAGTTAATGTAATGTTTAAAAATGTGCATATAAATTATTTAGTTATACATTTATATAATTTTCAACTACTTTTTACATCTTGATCATTATAAAGTTTTAAGTTTTAGGCCATTTAGTCTTTTATAAAAATAATAATAATAAAAAAAATGTTAGAAATATTATCGAAAATAAAACTAGTTATAATTATCTCCATTTAATTAAATTTTTTCCAAATTTAATTCAATAGTGATGCCAAACAATATATGTTTTGTAATATTATCTACATATATAAAAAGACCGTGTTTGTAGGCATACGGATCCCATTGGTCAATTTGAAAACACGTGAGTTTGAGTCACTGACCTTTCTAGGCCTTGGTCTATATAGTGTCTAATATTTTTTCACATAGCACATGTGTCTTCGCTAGCTAAGTGGATAACGTATCGGTCAGCCATGCGGGCGACCAGGGTTCGATTTTTTTCAATTAATATTACTTTTAAAAACAAAAGACATTTTAAATCTACGGGTAATTTAGATTTTGTTAAATAAAAATACTTGCCTATTTTTTTACCCGATTACAATATTTATTTTAAATTACTTTCCCAAAAGTCTTCAGTAAAAAAAAATAGTCCTTTAATTATTAGATTTATAGCTTTCTTTTAATTGTAGTTTATACAATTTTTATCTATACCGTATACAGTATTGTTTTGTTTTTTCACCCGGGCAACGCATGGCAATAAATAATTTAGCTTCTTATAAATATTAAGTAAGTAAAGTACCCTTCGGACCGAATTGATCGTAGTTATTTAAGCAGTCTTGTAGGTATTTCATCTGGACCAGAAGCTTTGTTTACATTTAAATTTTTAAGTAATTTGATTCAATATTGACGCCAAACAAGTTCTGTTTTGTAATATAAGAAATATTACTGACTAATTATTATTTCTTTAAGTAAATGCGAGTTAAACTCACTAAAATGTTTCGCTATGTCGTTCAGAAACATCGACTTCAACAGTCAGTTTTCCTCATTCAGAACCATAAAATGTTGTTTTTTCATCAAAACACCTCTTGTAGGTCCCTCGTGTGTCATTGAAAATCACTCAGCGTGCCAAGTTTGGCACGCGTGCCTTAGATTGCCGACCTCTGCTCTAGAAAAACCACTTTCAAATTCAAATGTCAATGATTGTAGGACAGTGCTTTAGCAGAAAGCAAAAAGTTTATATTCAGGTGTCAATGATTGTACAACAGTGCTTTAGCAGAAAGCAAAAAGATTATATTCAGGTGTCAATGACTGTACGACAGTTCTTTAGCAGAAAGCAAAAAGTTTATATTCAGATGTCAATGATTGGACGATAATGCCTAAACAACAAGAAAATAAAAGACCATTGAATAAGTTTCAAAACACAGAACCAGCCTATTAAACAAAAAAAAAAAAGCAAAACAAAGAAATTCTAAAAATTCTTCCCTATATCTCCAATTTCATGCAGGCTAATGGATTCCACTCTGGCAGGCAGCCATGTCCCTCGGGCGTCCGCGACAACCGGACGTAAACCACGGACAAGCAATCCGTGCCTGAGAAACACAATTGCTCCCCCCTCGCGCTTGACCGTGTGTGCTCGACTTGAGAAGCCGGGCGAGCAGGCACACGGGGAGAAAAAAAAAAAGCTTCTTCAGGCGTAAGAGACTCCCTATTACCATCTCGTGTTCCTCTTCTTTCCGGTCCATGAGCAACAGACCGAGGGCAAGAAAGAAAACCACATTCAAACCCCGAGAACTTTTTAAAAAAACAACAACAATATTTCAAAGTAAAGTGTGAATAAATTGCTCTAAAAGTTAAATGTAACGACGGTCCTGTCTTGATAGCCATTTGGGGAGAAATGTTGGGGTGGCAAGTTGCAAGTAGAGGTACGACTGATTGCCGTTGAAAATTGTCACGTGTTCTGGAAACTCGAAACACAGTTTCCCATTGACCACTAATTGCAAACCCATTCTAAGTATCACTGACCTCTATATCTATACGACTGGAGAGTGTCCATGAGTCCACCCAGCTCTAGTGGGTACCTGACATAAGTCGGGGTAAAGTAAATGCGGCTGGGCATTGTGCTGGCCACACAATCTCCTAGTATGCCGTGGGCACAGAAAATGGTGAACGCTGCTTTTTTTCACCGGCGCTATGATCAATTTGGTATGACGGGTGCTTTACTGTATTACTTGATAGTTAAAGTTATAATTTTAAATATTTTGTATAAATGACTTCATTAGCGTTCGGATACACTTTTTTTCCTAACACAATCAACTGTTAAATGCTAAAACTAGAGTCCATGTTATTCATTGGATAGCCCATTTAATATCCACTTTGCTCCCCATATCAATGTGTATGTGTGTGTGTGTGTGTGTGTGTATTTGTGAGTTTGTCCTTGTGCACGTGTGTAAGTGCGTGCAAGTGCGCACGTAAACCATCAAAATACAATGACGCAAAGACAAAAAAAAGAAAGAAAAAAATTAATCCCAATTTCATCACCGACTGGGCATTTTGGGAAAGAGAGAAAAAAAAAGCCAGAAATCAATCAAATCGCCTAGCCCAATCAGATTAAGCCCACCATGGACGGCCAGTGATTTGAATCAGCTGGACAGACAGACGCATTCATCAGAAGCACCAATATAAGCTTTCAGATTTTCTGTGTTCTTCATGCAAAAATCAACTTAAATTTTAAGACACACAAAGAGAGAGGAAATTTTTTGTGTAAAGAGATGGCGAAAAAAACGATTTTAAAAAAAATAAAGTATTTAATCCAACTTTTTATGGCTGAGAACATTTTTATTTCCTAAAAATAATAATATAATAAATAATAATAGGCAGGATTTTATAAGGCAGCTATAACCTCAAAATAAGTATGTTGATGACCTAATAGAGGGATTGCACCCCTTTGGGAAACATATTTTATGTTAATATGCTACTAATTTTTTGGAGTGCAATCTTTTGAATCTGTGGCACCTGCACTCAGGGCTGTGGTGTCGGAGTCGAAGAGTCAGAGTCGGAGGAAATTTTGGGTACCTGGTGTCGGAGTTGGGGTCGGAAGTACAAAAAACTGAAGAGTCGGAACATTTATCTACCGAGTCCACAGCCCTGCTTGCACTGTGGAACAGCCTGTCCCCCAAACACTGATGAATATTTTAGACAAAAGAATCTTTTGAGAAAAGTTTGAAGACCTTTCTCTTTGGCTAGTGTTTTTGTGCCTTCCTCCCCCCCCCCCCCCCACCCCTTCCAACCCTAACATCGGCCACTGAATTGTGGAAAGAAAGCACAAAGAGCATGCTAAATTTAATAGCATTGAAAGCATTAGTAGTATTCCGTGCAAACTGGTGCAGCGGCTAAAACGACCACGTCGAACTGACCCAAGCTGGAAGTTCCACACAAGGGAACAGGCAAAGACTGCCCGATTTCCAACTGGAATTGTGTGATAAGGGCTTAACTATTGTAGATTGCGTCTCCGCATGCAACCTCGCGGGGTAGAAACTGTGGCGATGCCGAAGAAACGAAGAAGCTATATGCATTTAGACGGCCCCGAACTTGCAGGAGTTGGATTGAAAAACAACAACAACGTCCCAACCAAATTCTGAAGAAACGTTTAGTATATTGTTATAGTGGAGCAGACTGGCCCAAGAATGCACACACACAAACATGCCAATGGGAAAGAAAAGAGGACCTAGATAATGAATACACCTCTGGAAGGCAAGGCGAGGGAACTGCGGCCCAGACGGAGAGCACTTTTCTTTTTTAGAATCAAAACTAATTATGTTGAATAAAAATACAAAACATTTTGTGTATATACGTGATACAGAGAACGACATTTATTTATTTCAGAATTCAAGTCTACTTTGATCGTCGAAAAAGTAAATTTAAAAACACGAACAAACAAAATTAATGAGAAACATTTCCTATTTGAAAACAAAAAATCGTTTTGTTTTTTTTTGTTTTTTGTTTATAAGTGTGAAAAATATTTTGTGGTCATAAATAAATACATATATTTCTTTCAGGTTTATAATGACTGTTTTAATGAACATAAAATGTCTCTACTCAGACATCTTCACAGACTTTTGTTTCTTTGTCCACGTTTCAACAATACCATATACAACAAAAGATGGAAAAGTAGATCATAATAAATTTACAGACAACAAAATCTTAAACTAAATTCACATCTCCCGACCTCCACACCCCCATCACATCCCCCCGAACCAAAACCCCCACAAGAATTTCGTTATTCGGTCAATCTTTTTGGCGTTTTCGAGTTTAATGACACTATTTTATTTTTACTTGCTTTAAATACAAGCAATAAAAACTAGCACATGCGGGAGGCATTAAAAATGGAACAAACAGCCGAGCAGTAAATGCAGAAGAAGTAAGAAAGGTTGAAGTAGCCTTACCTGTATCATGTACAGCTGGGCTATCCGATACTCCTCCACGCTCATGGGTAGAGAGATGCGGTATTCCTTGATCAACATTTTGCGGTGTTTAGTATTTTACTAGTAGTATTACTACTAGGTATCAGTGGGTGATCTCTTTCTGCAGGAGGGTCAATGTTTATATAGAAGCTCTCGACGAGGGAAATAATCCTTTCCAGATTGAAGTCCGAAAAGTGAACACGGGGCCTGCAGACTAGTTTATACAGCGGTGTCCCCTGAAACCACACGGCACAACGGTATCCACATAAGGTGACAAATAAAACAGCCAAGCGAAATTTAGCTATGGCGAACTGGCGAACGAGTTTTCTCCCATGGCAAGGGGTATGAAACTGTAAAATGGGATAGGAGGCCGAACGGCGCCCACCGCAGCCACGTTTATTTTTACATCCCCTTGATGACACTTTGACAGATGGACCTGGGCCGAGTGCTGAAGACGGTCAGTCTTGCCTCGGCGCTGGTCATTCCCGGGGAGCCAAACAAGTGAGGACGATCTTGTCACTGCCTTTCACGTAGGGCTTCAGGAACACACTAGACATGGCAATGGCTGCTGGTGGTGGCGTTGTATCGTTTTGCCTTTTCTCCCCCTTCTCTTCTTGATAACTTTAAGGTCTGCACTTCAGTTTCTTTTACATCCGAATTTTATCTCAAGGGCGTGCATCAAATATTCACCCAACACTGCAATATATAAAAAATAATAATGGTCAGGATAGACATATTTACAGATATAATATAATAATATAATTATAAATATACTTAGACAGACAGACAGACAGACAGACAGACAGACAGATAGATAGATAGATAGATAGATAGATAGATAGATAGATAGATAGATAGATAGATAGATAGATAGATAGATAGATAGATAGATAGATAAATAGATAGATAGATAGATAGATAGATAGATAGATAGATAGATAGATAGATAGATAGATAGATAGATAGATAGATAGATAGATAGATAGATAGATAGATAGATAGAAGCATGGGATATATGAGTAGGTGATATGACTTTTTTTTTTAAGGTGCAGGTATAATGAAGACTAAAGATGCCTTTCCTGAAAGCTGCCGAGTAAGTGAACCCGAATTTCAACCCTTAGCCAAACAACAAAAAAGGTATTAATTAACCCTTACAGTCTCGGGCGCGTATATAGCGGAACTGAAGGCAGCATAGATAGAAGTAGGTCGGTACAGGAAGGGTTAAGTATGTCCGCAGCAATGTAGTCTTAAAGGGACGTTACATTATATTAACTAGACAACCCATTGCCAGCCCCTTTAATCAATGAATACACGGTGTATTTTTATTTAAATATATAGATTTGGTCATCCCCAAAACATGTCTCTGACGAGGACTACCGTAGATAATAGCATCCACTCACCATATTGTACTCATATTAAAACATATAATAAAATGTACATAGATTTTACCTCTTTTGCGCGTAAGCCTGAATAAATGTCTGACTGATATGTTTTAAAAAGTACATTTACGATCGTCTGTAACATATACCGGTAAGATTAGAACTCAAAGTTAAGATTAAAATCGAATGTTGTATACAGCGGAAGTCTTTTGGACAGCTTTATTCGCTGCGCACGGAAAACACAACTCTACGAAACTCTAAAAAATGAAGCAAGCCGGTCCATCTTATTATAGTCTTTTTTTTTTAAATACTGCATAAACTTTTTTTTTTTACTACTGGACGAAATGAAATAAAATTCTTTATCTCTCTGTAATCAGCACTGCAAAGTTTTTAACTTTCATACAATAACTGCGGCGCTAATCTCGGACACGCACACAAAAATACACACTTTAAAATACATTAACATACAAGAAAAAAATATGTCTTGGTAAAGAGTAAAGTAGTTATAATACATAAGGCATTAAACTCTAAATTAGATATACAACCCAATAACAGTTTGTTGCAATGCTCAGATAATCATAAGGACAAAAACAATCCCTTATGCGAGAACAAATGCATGTACGTACTCTTTCTTCCCGTGTGGCATTAGTGCATGGAATGGGTTGCCTTAACAAACCAGGTGAAAGGGTAACTTAACATCATTTAAAACATTAATAAAGATGCAAGACTAGACTCGAAGGAGCGTCTGCAATATATAAGATAAGAAAATATATTTAATATATTTCTTTTGCGGTAAGTTCATTTGTAATTTGCACTATAACTTGTAAAAAAGAAGGGTTATTTATGCCCCAATGTTAATAAAGTTATTTCGTTAAACAGAGATGAACTTTTTTGTAACCTTCCGTTCACTAAGCCAGTTGTCGGCCACCTTTTGATTATAATCTGCCAGAGTTGCATTTCAAAGTCACTCAGTGTGCCCAGTGCCTAAAAGTCATATTGCTCTTTTCTTGTAGAAGAGTCTTGAAATTGAATTGTTTGGTGGTCTTCCGCGTGCCATTGAAAGTCGCTCTGCGTGCCACATCTGGTGCGCGTTTCGTAGGTTGCGGACCCTTGCACAAAGTCATAACGTTAAAATAAATATACTAATATGTTTCACTTTCATATATGACGGAAGAAAAATCAACAAAACTATAAAAAAAAATTGTTGCAATTATAAAACAGACATTGTTTGTCTGGGAACGAATATTTTGCTTTCAAACAACTTCAAATTCAAAACTCCAACACACGCACACACAGAAAAACCACCTAAAACCGATTCGTCAGTTCAAGCCAAATTAATAAAAGAATTTTTAAAAAAAAGACACAACGATATTCCCAACATATTACATTTATCTTCTAAGAACATACAAGTACGCCCTCCGCATTTTCTCCAATTAGTATAAACTGGAAGCTGACAGCCGTGTGATAAGCTGCCCCTTATCACCAGGTACACAATCGAATTTATAAGTCTCTGGAAAGTCGAAGGCTCTATAGTCCAGGACGTAACGTTGGTCATGAAGTAAATGTATAAAATCACGAAATAAAAAAGAATGGGAAGAAAGTATTAGCTGAAGATAGATTTTGTTTTAAAATATGCGTGCACGTTAAACTAAATCGACACAGAGACAGTTTTAATACAACTTCTGATAGTAGAAAATAATCATTCGAATAAAACACTGTTACGGTCAACGCCTATATCAGGGGTCGGCAACCTTTAGATAACAGTGTGCCAAAGTAAGATTTCTAATTCATTCAGCGTGCCAGCCTAAACGTCAACCTGCTCTAGCACTTAATTTTTTGTAGTAGACTTGAATTGCCTTTTTTCCATGCCTTCCGCCTGCCATTGAAAATCTATCCGCTGCCAAATTTGGCACGCATGCCATAGGTTGCCGACGCCTAGTCTAGATGGTTATTTCTTAAACCCAATCTGGTCCTACCATCATTTTTTCAAGTGTCATTCATGCCTCGAGCAGGCCAATGAATCAATGAAGAGGCTTTTTTCTCACGGTGACTCGGTGAAATCATTTAGCCAACCTACCGTACAAACTTACTCAAACATGATTAGCAGTATGAAATCTACCGATTGGAAAGCAACAAGTTTCATTAAAAATAATTTCTTCACAATCCAATTCCCTCTTAAAATAAATTTCATTATAAACAATTTTTAACAGACCCCGAGGAAGCAACACGTTTATTATAAACATATAATCTATCAGCTAGAAAAAGGTAACACTATATTTCCATCCAGTAAGCTCGTCTGTCACAGTCACGCGCTAAGACGTCTGACCCGCGGTGCTTCCTGGTGATTGGCTCCATTACTGGCACGCCACCACTAATCAAGTCATCTATTTACACGGCTATTGTAACAGCGTTAGGCAGGGAGGTCTTAATGGCATTACCTCGTGATGTGCTCCATTACCGTACGCCACACAACAAAAAAACATCTATTCGCACATAGAATGTTACAACGATTGATAGTTCTCCTGAAAACAACCCCACCCTTTTTTTTCTCTCTCAAGCCATCTATTTCCACAACAAATGTTCCGCTGGACGATACGCAATTCTTACCATCTAGACACTAGACTTCACTGGTGCAATAATTATCGTTACTTGCACATGCAACTCCACTGTACAATACACAAGTCCAACCATTAATTGCAACAAACGTTGTTAAATCCACATCTTATTTCAATAGACAACACAGTACTCTCCAACAATCTATTTGAACAATTAACGTTAAATCAACATGCTACTCCGCTGGACGACGACACGCAACTCTGGCAAACTATTTGCACAACTAATGTTAAAACATATGATAAACCAAGATAAGACGACCGAGAAACATAAAACCATACCAGCCGACCATTTCATTTTTTTTAAAGTGTACGCTTGCCTTCATCACAAACACTAGGGACAGAAACACACAGAGATCGAAACAAAGAGTGAGAGAGAGAGAAAGAAAAATTCAGAGAGAGTGATGGAGTGAGGGAGGGAAAATGAGGGAGGGAAAATAGAGACTACACAGGAATGTTTCGCTGCCGGGTCTTGAGATGACAGGGCGAACTTCGCCTTGTCCCCTCCGCCACGCCGTCCACCTGAGCGCCCTTACCTACCTACCCTCGCTGTATCGACCCGTTCGACCCGATGACATTTTCACCGGCAGCCACCCGCAGTGGTCACCACATCTTCGTCCACTGGCAGAAATCTACCACCCCCAAACAACAACAAGGCCGGCGACATAATGCTAAAAGTGCTCGGGACTTTCTGTTCGGTATCGTTCAGGGGCATCGGCGTTTATGCGCGAGTCGTGAATGGGGATGGGATGGGATGGGAGGAGGGGGGGGGGCATTAATTATTCAAAACGCTCGTCCCCGATACATCACATGATCTCCTGGTTTCTGTTGTCGTTCTTGTTTTTTTTTTCTGCTTGTAACAGCCTACGGGTTTATATCAACATGATTTACACAGCAGATCATTGCCAGAATATAGTATTCCATTACCAGACCACAGTTGCATACATAATGGCATACACAGATGCGGTGTATCGCGTGCAGCGCTGTCCCCATAATAAACGTGTTTGCCGCGTACAATTTGTAGTGAGGAGTAGATGTGGGCATTAAATGATACAGCTGGAAGGGGGCGGGGGCAAGTAGATTCAGCATAAAATCATCACAATTGGCGGCATTACAGCGACGTGCTGAAAGTATTATAGCCTTACAGCAGAACGGTGCATCATTGCCGGCTCACCATTAAAGGGTAAGTCCTGCCTAAATAGTAACTTAATTCCATATTAAAGCCTTTGAAATATCATTTTCAAATATACAAGTCTTTCTTTTGAGAGTGGACGATAAATGTGTTAATTTAATTAAATTACATTGCCAATTACGGAAACTGTCGACCACGGGCCGGAAACTCACGAACAGGTAGTGACGTCACAAGTTTCCAAGATTTTTTTTTACAATCAATCGACTATGGCTTCACGCGACGTAGAACCATACATGTAGGCTATTACATGTTTGAACAATTAAAAAAAATCTATCAGACAACGAGGACGAAAGGAATTTTAACGCTGAATTCAGCATATATCAATCAATCGAGAAAAATGGATCACGCATCGGAAATATCATATCAAATGGTAAGTTGGCCTACTTGATTAGCCTCCTACAGTCCTACAGTCCTAGGTTAGGTCTATGCAGTCTATGCCATAGACTATGCAGTTTCTCGACACTTTAGTAGGCTTAGCCTTAGCATCATAGCCTTAGGGTTTGACTTTATCAATTTTTTAGTTTCTGACTTACGTTAAAGATAGGCCTATGTAGGTAATCTTCACACTAGTCTACATAAAAAGACTTTTAAATTCACTTTTACTACCGGAACTTTTAAGCTATATGAATAGTATATGCTAGCTATTGCCTACTATATTAATTACTATGACTGTGACTGTATGACTACCCGGTATACTATAGGCTATAGACTATAGGAGGCTTACTTGTGCGATTTAGTTTAGAATGAATACGCTACTAAGTAGTTATTATGAATTGTGACGGACTAATAATTATACTTGTAAAAAAAGCTACATATAGGTAAAGGTAGACTATTGACTATTGACATAGGAATACCGGCCGTAACAGGCATAATAGGGGCTAGCTGTTTCCTGGTCCTCTTCTTAGGGTGTGATCAATCCTCTTATCTTTACCACCAGTGATTATTACCTATCTGTTCAATGTTTAAAGCTACTTAGGATTCATTTTATTTGATCTTGATTATTAAAAGATTACATTGGCAACAGTTTTTAGATAAAATAATGAAAATTAGCCCAATTTATAGTTAGGCTATATAAGCTCAAGCTTGAAACAAAACAAAAAAACACTTTTTGCATTTCAACCTTTAATTGAATCAATTGCTCTATACTATAAAAATATTTGATATACCGAAGAAGGGTTTTAAAAAATATAGTTGTAGGCCTATATGTGATTTATATAAAAATACATCAAATAGTGATATATGTTAAAAAAAACAGCTGAATTATGAAAGTATTGACTAAAACCTAAACAGTAATTATTCTTTTTTTTTCAGGACAATGTGATACACAGCTTACAGTTACAGGAACTCAGTTTATTGGTGTTTTGGCATACTTGGTCATGAAATTCACACACCGCTGCCTGCTTGTGCTTTAAACAAAATAATGTTGGCCTATCCAGAAGGCAGACTAACTGGTTTCAAATGGGCCGATATTGATAAAGAATAAGCTGTACAGGCTTAGTTCTAAAGTATTAGTAGGCCTATATTTCTTTGAACAGTTATAAAATAAAAGGATTAAATTTGAATGAAATGTCTTTATTGTTTTCAATATAGTTGCTAATTTAAACAAATATGCCCATGTATTATATACATTTATGAACACAGTATAAACAAAATAACATGATTGATTATTAATAGGTAGTGCATTTGGAAAACAGTCGATCATCCTCTGTTCACTTTTTGGCAGTCATTTCCTTGGATTTAAGAGCATTAGGCACTTTTAAAAGAGTACCGGTATTCTTAACACAGGATATCCCACCTACCCTCCATGGAAGCAAACCAGTTGGTCCACGGCAGCTTATTCAGTATTCACAACTGACCTCTATATTCTATATATAAAGACCATTTCCTTATTCGCCACCTGGGGACGCCCTTGGTAGGATATGGTAGCTCCCCCAAGAAAAATTTCAACTTTTTGTACTTCCAACTCCGACTCCAGGTACTTTAAATTTCTTCCGACTCTTTGACTCCACAGCCCTAGTTTTCACTGATAAAAAAAGTTATTTAAAGGAATTATTATATCAATGTTGAACAAAATGTTTCAAGACTTCTAATACCAGAGTATGAAATATTTGTTCTTAAATAGGATTAAAATTAAAGCAAAGTTTAGCAATATTTATTAAATATGACAAATATTGCAGATATTTAATAAGACTAATTAGTAAACTAATTTAAAATGTCTATCTTATAAGATACCTTTCGCTAACATCAGATTCATCGTCTTCATATTCACCTTCATCTGGAACTTAGTTATTAGTGTAGGTCACTGATTCGAAGACTTGCCTCGGCTATGACTCACAGGTCTGAACTTCTACAGATTTGCATGTTTTAATCCCAGTTTGTGCTCCTTAAAAAGATTGTTGTTAGATAGGTTTTAATTTAATATATGTAGGCCAACAATGAGATTTGTCTGTATCATCTTGTCCTCTTTGGAACTGTGATCCACATAAGATCTGAAGATCTACAGACATAAATTATGGCTTCGCAATTGTTGGTTCTCACAAGTCAAAGCTTCACTCAGTGGTGGCAGTGGCATTGGGTCCATTGAAAGAGATTCTCTATTCGTGGATTATATTTCCTGATTATAAAATGATTACAAATTTTACTATCACCTAGTATATTTTACATTTTTACAACCACATAATTTTTTTATATATTGTTATTTACAACAATTACACTAATATAACATCTTAAGCAAATTATAGCAAAGTATAGCTAACAATATATGGCATGTAATGGATATATAGTAGACCTTTAAAGAAAGCATAGGCTCTACTCAGAATTTTAGTATTTACCATTAGGCATTAGGCTTTTAGCCTATAGATTAAATAGGCCTTTGCATTATTTATATGAGCCTACTATGCCTACAACATGGGTTTTTAGCTATGATACAGTTTATTACAAGTAAACTTTAGGCCTATAGATTTTGCAAACTAATAGGTCCTATAATAAAGCCCTTTACATTTATTGTCTGTGTCTGTGACTCTAGTCTAATATAGGCTACTGCATAACTATATAATAGGTTAATAGGCTATAATCTATAATATAGGCTAGGCCTAAAGCCACTTAAAGTACTTAGACTTATAGTAGTAGTTAGATCTATAGTAGTCTATACCTATAAGCCTATAATTATACTATAGGCCTACTATAGCCTACTCTATAGACGCTATAATATAGTGAGTCTATAGTTATAGACTAGGCCATAACATTTACATAGGTCATAGGCAGGTATAGGCCTAAGTCAAAAGTCTATTAACTTTTTTTAAATGTAGTTGCTTAGCCAAAGAGTAGAGTAATAAGAGTCTTATGAATTTTTAAAAAATTTACCTTTGATAATAATTCATTTTTCAAATCTCTTATGAGTAGGCCTATGCATTTTTTTTCCTCCGATCGTCTGTCTTGTTTGAGGGTGCTTCCGAATCAGTCTTAGATTTAGGCCTGCATTGTAATTGTTTTGCCACCTAACTTTGCTTTTTAAGGAACAGATATCCTTGTGAATGGACGGAATGCTTTAGGCATTCAAGATTTCTTCTTTTGAAAGCCCTTCTCGACTGCAAGAATGTTTACAAAATCCTCTCGCACAAAATGTTTACGGCAATCAAATAGTAGGCTATAATATAAGACTTCACCCTGTCTGACACTTGTGACGTCACAAGGAAGGGAAGTCACTGCATGGTCGTTTTTTAGGTCAATCAATAATTACACGATTTATTAATTAATTAAACACATTTTTCAAAAGAATAAAAATAAATAAAATATTTGATAAATCTTTTTTTTTAAATAAGCTTTCAGAAAATATATAATTTACGTATTTGATTTTCAGCCAGGACTTACCCTTTAAATGCTCATTTACAATTCATGGCTATCGCAACGCGTGTCGCTAAAACGATCGCGAAATGGTTTATCTTCTATAATGCATGATCTACACTGCTCGTCGGCTGCGGATAGGGTATATGTATTAGATCAGGGGTCGGCAACCTACGGTGGCATACATACTGGCACAAATGCGGCTGGTCGGCCGTTGGCGATGAATCGCGTTGAGCGCTGTCCCATCATATTCATAAGCTATTTTCAATGTCAGCGACAAGTGTAAACCACAAAACGTCACACATTTTTTCCCGGTTCAACATAAAAGAAATAATCGACAAGGTAAAAAAACGTACACTTGTCAAAACAAAAAATGTTAAATAAATAATTAGTTGACAAGTGACAAGTTAACCTTTTCAGGTCAACTTTCATATCATATTTGTTTTATTCTCTAAGCTTAAAGTAAAAATGAACCATATACCTTAAAGTGTCGTCAAAGTTGGGTGTAAATAAAGTATCACGTCGGATCAGATTGATCCATGGACCGATGATGAAGCGTTCACCAGTTTCTGTGGCCACGACATACTAGGGGATTGTGTGGTCAGCACAATGTCCTGCCGCCTTTGCTTTACCCTAACTAAAGTCAGCTACCCGTTAGACTTAAGGACCACATCCAGACCAGAGAACAAATCTTAGCCTTCACCAGGATTCGAAGCCAGGACCTTGGGTGCGCCAGCTGAACGTCCCCGTGCCCCATAAAGTTTGGTGTAGTGGTTCTAAACCGTTTTCCAATCGTGGCGCCCCTTTCGGAATTAAAGTCTTCCCATGGTCCCCTTCCCTTGGTCGTAGCTTTTAATCACACTCATACGAAAACGAAAAAAAAGAAATCACGAAAGCAATATTTCGTGGCGCCACTGCAAGGACGCCGAAGCACGCCAGGGCACCGTAATGCATTAAAAAAAACATCACACAAGCTACTTGAAAAAAACAAAGCAACTTATCGGTAAATAATAGTCTAGAATCCGTTGTTACAAGATGAAAACTAGACATACAATAATTGAATTAAAAGTGAGTGCTTGGCTTAACACTGCTTTCAGCTCAGCTTTACATAGACCAAAAGAACTCACTCGAAAAATAGACCCAAGACTTTGAAGAGTTTAGAAGTTTAAAGATGTTCTTTCCTTAATTATTAAGTTGCTGTTGTTTTTTTGTTGCTGTGTTGTTTTGGTTTGTTGTTGTTTTTTTGTTTTTGTTGTTTTTTTGTAGTATTTTTTTTTGTGCCTTGCATGTAGATTCTAAGCCAAGTGCCAGAGACAAACTTAAGCGTTCAAAGTGTCTTTTAAGTAGGACGACAAGCAAAAGTAACTAGGGCTACCAGGTGTCCGGTTTTTTTTTTTGTAGATCTACCAGGACAGTCCCATATTTCATAATAGGGTTAAAAAAAGATACCGGACATTTAGGCTTAAAACAATAGAATACTTATTTTTCCCATTGGTGCGGGATACCCGTGAGGAGAAGCTGTCCGGTATTTTCTGAAGGTGTCCGGTATTTTCTGAAGCTGTCCGGTATTTTCTGAAGGTGTCTGGTATTTTCTGAAGGTGTCCGGTATTTTCTGAAGCTGTCCGGTATTTTCTGAAGGTGTCTGGTATTTTCTGAAGGTGTCCGGTATTTTCTGAAGCTGTCCGGTATTTTCTGAAGGTGTCCGGTATTTTCTGAAGGTGTCTGGTATTTTCTGAAGCTGTCCGGTATTTTCAGAAGCTGTCCGGTATTTTCTGAAGGTGTCTGGTATTTTCTGAAGCTGTCCGGTATTTTCTGAATCTGTCCGGTATTTTCTGAATCTGTCCGGTATTTTCTGAAGCTGTCCGGTATTTTCTGAAGGTGTCTGGTATTTTCTGAAGGTGTCTGGTATTTTCTGAAGGTGTCCTGTATTTTCTGAAGCTATCCGGTATTTTCTGAAGGTGTCTGGTATTTTCTGAAGCTGTCCGGTATTTTCTGAAGGTGTCTGGTATTTTCTGAAGCTGTCCGGTATTTTCTGAAGGTGTCTGGTATTTTCTGAAGGTGTCCGGTATTTTCTGAAGCTGTCTGGTATTTTCTGAAGCTGTCCGGTATTTTCAGAAGCTGTCCGGTATTTTCTGAAGGTGTCTGGGATTTTCTGAAGCTTTCCGGTATTTTCTGAAGCTGTCCGGTATTTTTAGAAGGTGTCTGGTATTTTTTGAAGGTGTCCGGTATTTTCTGAAGCTGTCCGGTATTTTCTGAAGATGTCCGGTATTTTCTGAAGGTGTCCGGTATTTTCTGAAGGTGTCTGGTATTTTCAGAAGGTGTCTGGTATTTTCTGAAGGTGTCCGGTATTTTCTGAAGGTGTCTGATATTTTCTGAAGGTGTCTGATATTTTCTGAAGGTGTCTGGTATTTTCTGAAGGTGTCTGGTATTTTCTGAAGCTGTCCGGTATTTTCAGAAGGTGTCTGGTATTTTCTGAAGGTGTCTGGTATTTTCTGAAGCTATCCGGTATTTTTTGAAGCTGTTCGATATTTTCTAAAGGTGTCTGGTATTTTCTCAAGATATCCGGTATTTTCTGAAGGTGTCTGGTATTTTCTGAAGGTGTCTGGTATTTTCAGAAGGTGTCTCGTATTTTTTAAGGTGTCTGGTAGTCGGGCGTCAAAGTTGGCGAAGCGTGTAAACCGATCGAATTACATCGGCGGGCGAACGCATGGCGCACAGCTCCCGCTGCGGGTACGAGACCAATTGCTCTGCCGAGGGGCCATGTGGTCTCAATGGGGAGGAAGAAATGGACGCAGCAATACCGTCTCACGAACGACCCGGTGCCTGGATGCCTGTACCTATAGTATAGGATTTGTGCAATCGGGTGACATTGCAGGTATACGGGCGAGCCATCACGATAATGATCCCAGGGGAACCGCAGTGAACAATCGCTGGGCTGCGGAAACCTTCCCGGTTACACGGAACGCCACGCCATTGGCGTGTCGTGGGGTGGGTGAAGCCCGGACAGAGTTTTAGACTGCCCCCCCCTGAGCTCACCCCTAAGACGTTACGCCCTGGACTAAAGAGCCTTTTGGGCTCGTCTGGGTTTTCTTTGAGACATTACAATTCGGTATTTTCTAAAGGTGTCCGGTATTTTCTGAAAAAGGTTTCCGGCAATGCAAAAATTTTGATTGGTGGAGTTATATTCCAATTCTTTTGATACGATAAACAATGACATGTAATACAATGAGTTAGAACAATAAGAAAGACAAAAGTTGCTCGAAAACGAAAAGATAATCCTTCTTTGGACCACGCAGCAAGAGCATCCACCAGGTACACAAACACATCATGACGTTTCTCGGGAAAACTTTTATCTTCCGCGCGCGGTGTCATGTGACACAACACGACAGGTCCAGTTAGCATCAGGGAATGTCTGCGCTTCTTATCTCTCTCTCTCTCTCTCTCTCTAGCGCAAGAGATACGCATATGTGTGTAGTGTGTGTCGAGAGGGGGAGAGAATCTTCTATAACTATAAATGCGTGTCGCCGATTGTTTATGAGTCCTGTCATATCGGGTTACCCCACCACAAACTACAATGGCCTTAATCCGCTGTGCTGCACTGCACGTGAAATAGAGCAGTAAAATGGGTACACTTTCAAAGGTCGCTAGTTCCGCAGGGCTTGTAGAAAGAACAAAAAAGCAGCGCTCATTTTAGTTTTGTTTCCGCGGTCAAGGTGCACACAAGGATTGCGTGGCCAGCACAGGCGTCTTTCCTATGTGACACGTGGCGTTATGTAGGCCTACTCCCTATCAGAGCTGGTTAGTCACAAAGACTCTTTGAGGACCCAGCTTTAAAATAAAAGTTCCAGACATTTTCATAACCCAGATTTGAACTCCGGATGGCGAAGCCAATCGAAGGCCGTGCATTTTAATTGTCCATACTGTATTAAATATCATATTAAGGTCGTCGAAACTATTAGAGTAGAGTGCTGTTGATTAGATCCCAATTATATATTTTACTAGCGCGTTCGGCTGGCGAACAAAAGTCCTGGGTTCGAATCCTGGTGAAGGCTAGAATTTGTTCCCTGGTTGGGTGGAGGAGGGGAGGGTCCCTGAGTCTACCAAGCTTTGATGGGTATCTGACTATGGTTGGGGCAAAGAAGTAAAAGCGGCTGGGCACTGTGCTGGCCACACAATCTCCCAGTATGCCGTGGCCACAGATACTGTCGTACGCTGCTTCACTTGGTCCGACTAAATACTTTACTTTACTAGGGCGATCGTGTGTTCAGCTCGCTCTACGTTGGGGGAGAAAAAGAAACACACAAAAAAGAAACACACACGTTAAAGTCTCCTTCATATCGTGGTGGCCACACACGTCCCTACTCGTATGGCCCGTGGGGCCAATATTATGAGCTCTGCTGCAATCCGCCTCAACACGGTTCATCCAATTCATGTATCAAGCCCCTGGATCTGCAGCAACTAAAAATAGACATGATGCAGCTTGCGTTTCGACATCCCGCAACTTGTAGCTGCTTATCTTCAATTTAAACATGTTTTTCTCCACACACATACACACACACAAATATAAAAAAATGAACGAAATCGGAGGAAACTAATTTCAAATAATTTCTTTTTTCTGCCTTGATGTATTGCACAACGGTTCGTTCTATCCATCCATCAAAGCGATATTTAGAATACAGGGGGGCTGGGAAGTAGAGGGAGGCGGGGGTATGCAGCGGAGGTAAAGCTTGCCAGGAATAATGTGTGACGTC
This sequence comes from Anisus vortex, assembly GCA_949126835.1. Taxonomy (NCBI): domain Eukaryota; kingdom Metazoa; phylum Mollusca; class Gastropoda; family Planorbidae; genus Anisus; species Anisus vortex. Next base: position 10,339,985 of record OX421504.1, on the reverse strand, counting down.
ACGTGGTGGCGGATGCAGCTACATTACAAAGCATGCAGTTGGCAAGTCGTAATAGGCCCCCCCTCTTCCCCCCATTCTGGCCCCCGAGACCCCAGCGGGCTGCAGATTGCTCTCGCCTAAAGGGGGGGGGGGGGGGGTCATTCGATGACGTTCTGTGCTAATCCACAATCCCCTCGGCGTAAACAATGGCTCGTGGAAAAGTGACCATATGGACGGTGGTTGCCGTTAAAAAAAAGATTTTCTCGCTTTAGACGAGTAGAATACTTCGTTAAGGACGGGAAGGGACCGCCATCGGTGCAGGGTGGGGCTCTGGACAGCGTGGCCGGCATTTAGGGCACTTCAAATTTTCAATCTCTGCTCTTAGTCAATGGGAGATCTAGTCTGGCTTTTGTGGTTGGGTAAGGAGGGGAGGGGGGGGGACCTCACGTGGGTTTGTCAGATGCAAGTTTTTAGAGAAATGGTGCAGGGTTAAGTTATTAATATCATAAAATTTAAGCTACGTAAGAATAAGGAATATGGTGGCTTAGCGGCAGCCAGTTTCCCTGGAATTATTTCCATGTTGGGGAGCTGGTGCAAAAACAATTCTAGTATTACTAGCAATAGTTGCATGACTTATACAGCTCAGTTACAAGTTAGACACAATTTAAGGATAATGTAATCTCGCTTAGGTTTAAAACGACAAACTCTTAATTCAATTATCAATACTTTGCGTGTTAAAACAAATACTTATATATCTGGAAATGACCAATATTATATTTAGCAATTCTCCACACACACACACACAAATGGCTTACTGGAGATAAGCCCTACGGCTGGATCGGCTTTGTGTGTTGAGATTTCCCCCGAGGGACCTGGTAAATTACATTGGCTAAATACTCAATTCTGACATTTCTACCTTTCTAAAACATCTTTTTTTTAGTGTGTGTGTTTGTTTTATTTATTTCCCAACAGAAAAAAAAAGTACCTGCTTGAGAATTTCCCACTACCCCGGAAAAAAAAGTGAGGAGAGGGTGTGAAACTCCGGGGGATACAAAAAATATTTGAAGCTATGCGGAATAGGAATGCGTGTGATCAATCAGATATAAAAAGGTTTTGATACTTCCCCTAACCGCGGGACGTTGATCGTCGGTGGAGTACAAGACTCAGTGGCGAGGTAGATACAATGATGTATTTGCTTTACGGCCCGTTTCGTTGCCGTTTTATAATATAATGCGCCGCCTTCAGAATGCAGTGCGATGCAAACAATTCTTTGATGAATGGCGTCATTAAACTCACAGACAGACGCGCCTTCTGTTTCTAGTTTTAAACACACACATACACACACAAGACAAGACTCTTGTCTTCTAGATTCACTAATGGCCTGTCAGGTAAACTGAAAACTATCGACGTGTGAATGCAGAAACATCCCTGAGCATTTATTTTAGCGTTAAATGTAACGCATGGCACACACAAAAAAAAGGACGAAAAACATAAAATGGTTTAGAATCTCTACACTGAGGAAAAGCCGAGTTTTCATTTCCTTAAATAATACAGTTAAGTAGATCTATAGTCTATAGAATAGTATGCAATCTGTAGTTGGTGTTGGTGTTGTTGTTTTTTTTTTTTGTATTAATTAATAAGTGAATCCCGGATACACGTCGTGATAAATACAACAGAATAGTGTAAAATGGTTTCAAAATTATGTGTGATTAAAATACTAAAATATCTGCCAAAGCCAAAAATAATTTTTTTTTGAGACATTTTTATGAGTTTTGTTGATGGGGCCGGGCCATTCCATTATAAGTCTCCAAGAAAACATTTACTACGATTGCCACCAGAACCTTCCGTTTATATCTTGTGCGTTACACAACCTACACAATGTATTGGCAAACGCAATTAATGCATTTGTTGTGAATTAAATAAAGTCTTATTTTTTTTTTGTAAATAACTATGTAATGAAATAAACATTGGAAAGAAAGGCAAAGTAAAAGAGTTAAGTAAAATGGTTTCTGTGTGCAAGGCCAGATCCTCACACGTTCATTTGTATTACTCCCAGATGGAATTCGGGCATGGGAAGAACTGCTCATACTACAGTCAAGGCAAAGCAACATTATTAACGAAAACATGGTATAGGCCTATAGGCCAACAAAAACTACAAAATGCAAGACAAGACCTAAACCGATGGATATTCTTAGGAAGTAATACGATCAGCGGGTACCTCAGTAAAATATTAGATTTATATGACTTTAAGGCATAAAACAAACGTTCTTTATCATATCACAGCATGTGGTTTTACCATAAACTTACCGACATTTTCTAGATTATTTTGTTTTAAAACTGTATTTTAAAAGAGTCGAAACTGCGCAATCGGTATAGACTCTTACGTGCAATCTCGATTTTAACGTTCTGGATACGGTGGAGGGAGGTTACACACAAGACAACAAATCTGATATAGATTACCAGCTATTACCTAGCATTTGCTATGCATTAAAACGTCTTTCCTGTGTAATCACAAAGTTGTTGTTTTATAAAACTCCTAGCGTTCGTTATACAGGATTCTTGGTCTCTAAAATAAGGTAAACATTTGTTTAACTTTGTACACATTTTTCCCAAACTTCTTAACAAAAAAACAACAACAACTGAAGTTAGTGAAAAAACAGGATAAATATACATATGCAGGGGCGAAGACAGAAAGGTTTTCCAGGTGGGGGGCTGAACTTTCGCGTGGCAAACATTTACCAAATTTCAAAGGAACGGGGAGGGCTGAACTTTTGCGTGACAAACGGTTCCGTGACAAACGCGCACAAGACAATTGCGCACACGACAAACGCGCACAGACAATCCCGCAATGACACAAATGCGCACAGGACAAACGCGAACACCGATAGTTGCGCACACGGACAATGGCGCACACCGACAAATGCGGACACCGACAATCGCCCACAGTGACAAATGCGAACGGCTATATAAGCGCACACGGACAAAAGCGCAAACTGACAATGAAGCTATAATTAAAACAAAAAAAAACATGTTTAAATATAATTTAGTTCAAATAGTTTTCAGTACCAGAAAGGAAGGCAAAGGAGGAAAAATGGAACAAAATAGACAACAAAAGAAATTGAATTTAAAATAATTCAGAAAAAATATTAAATGTCGAAATATTTTTTTCACTATGAGAGTTGAAGATACAAAACTAACTGAACCGTAGCTAACTGGTTTTAACTGTAATTTCATCATTCAATTAGGACTTCCTTCTACACTATAAATAACCAAGATTATGTACCTAATAAATCTGCGGGTTGAAAGAGGGGTCGGAATAAAACTACGTGTTAATCACTAATAAAAAAATTTTCAAATCGGTTGCATGAATGCATGTTTTAAAACGTACTTTGCCTTTAGAAAAGTGCAATGCCAACTCTTATTTTAAGACTAATATTCCTCTTTCTTTTATTAAAAAAAGAACACAATTATTTTTAGTATAATGTATAAGTATACGTCTTATTTTCAACTATATGCTTAAGTAGTAGTACTGCTGTTATTTGTTTAATAATCATTTTACGAGCTTCCATCATACTACGATGGTTTAACATGCTGATTAAGACTTAAATATCCATTGGGCTTTATTCACAAGTCCTTAGCGATAGCAGCTTGGTCACGTGATACCCCCAAAACATAACAATAATGTCGTCTTTCGCCTCTATTTTATCTGCATCAATGCTTATTAAAAATATTGAATTTAGAGACATTATATAACAGCAAAGATGTCTTAAACACTGCACATGGGTGAGATTATAACATATCCACATGAACATGGTTTTAAAAGCCAAGCATTGTTTAATCATGGAGAGATTTAGGCCTATTGGGTGATGACTTTCGAAGCGACAGTCGACACTATCGACATCGAAGTATAGGCCTACAGAATTACAGAGTACGACTTGTAATGGACCTTAATGGTATAATTACCATATGTATGAATAGTGGAAGCAACATTGAAGAAAAGGTCTGCATAAAATGTGAACAGCATAGGCCTACTCGACAATTCAGGAAAAGTAGGTATTACACTTTTAAGACTTTGTCTTCCTTATTTTTATTAAGTTCCATTAAAATTGTACAAGATAAGACGAGAAAGTTGACAGTTTAGTTAACGTAAAGATTTTACTAAATTGTAAAGTAAAGTAAATTGTAGGCATAGCCTACATGAAAATAAACTGATTTAAGTCCGACATATGGGGCATGGGGACTTACTTTATTTCATTTGATGAAATTATTTAGCCATATAACATATTATTATAATCATCATATTTGAGTCATTTAGTCTGGTATGATGATTTAGATTTTCGGAATAGTGTTTTTTTTTGGTCACATTTCGTGATATATTGTAGGTTTAATTTAATTGTCATTGATAGGATAGTATATATCCCCCATTTATTATATGGGAGGCGTTATAAGGCGGATCCGCCGTATAACGCCCAGCGTTATACGGCGGATTTTTGCGTGAACTCGTGACCTATATTATACAGGATCTTTTCCACTGCCGACAACGCGAAGCACTAATTTTTGGGAAGCGTTATTCAAACAGCCGAAAGTGTATAATACCGAATTTACGAAAAATTGTGAGAGTTAGGCTATACTTATGACTTAAAACTTTATATTCTATTCTATAGTCTATAGTGACTCTATAGGCTTTTAATTAGGATCATATTCCTAGCTAAGTCCTAACCCTAACCGGGCCTAACCGTAAAATCAATTTCTAATTGTGATTAAGTGACATAGGCCATAGTAATAGGGTAACCTTTATGTTTGAATTAATTATAAACAATGAAAAATGGTTACTTACAAAAAAATCACGAATTTAACTAAAAAATATTTATCGTTTTACTATAATTGAACGGAGTGATTACGGTGTATTTTTTTATAATACTAAAAAAAAATTGGGGGAACTGGCTGGATTTGAACCTGCGTCACCCCTGTTGACAGCGCAAGCTACTAACCATTGGGCCAACAAACCTTGTTCTAAATAGTACGAAAAAATAGTAATTAAGCATATAGGACCAGAAAAACAATTATGTATAATATAGGTCAGGAGTTCACGCAAAAATCCGCCGAATAACGCTGAGCGTTATACGGCGGATCCGCCGTATAATCACTCCGTTATTATATTATAGTCCTATCCTATAGTCTAGCCTATATATATAGGCATAAGATAACATATAATTAAGCCTATTATTAATTAGTCAATATTCATTGGCATGCCACAGTTGGTATATATAGAGGCTTTAGTTTGGCTATAGATTATCAGCACCACTGCTTTGAATAGTCTTAAAACAGTTTTTAATACTATATAAAATTAAAACTATTCAAAATACAAATGTAAAGCTTGATGCCAGTAGCCTAATAGACTATAGGCCTATAGTAGTATTGTAGGATTCTATTGTAGGATGAAGTCCAATAAACATTTTGGTGTGGTGGCTATAAAGACCTATAAAACTAAATGACTTTTTTATTCAGTAGATATAGGCCTAGGCTATGTAATATATATTTTTTAGTTAATTAATATTTTTTCATGTAACAGAATATTCCTCCCTTCAACTTCAACATTTGAAATATGCTTCAATTCAAATAAAAATGTTATAACTATAAGTATAAGTATAGGGTAAAGTAAAGGAGGTTCTGGATAGTGCTGGCCATACAATCAATTAGTATGCCGTGGCCACGTAAACTGTTGAATGCTGCTTCATCTGACCTATGGATCAATTTGGTGCAACAATTAGTTTACTTTAGGCCTCTTGAATTGATAAAAAAAATATATAAATATAATATATTTATTTATGACATGTTACTTGTTTTTCACCCCCATTGCAAACAGGTAATTGAAGCAGAATGTCAAGGCAGGGTGGATGAAGACAGCTTGTCGCAAGTACAATGTTGGACTGTTTAGCTGCACTATAACTATAATCCTAGAGGAAAAGGAATTTCATATGTTGCACACTTAGGCAACCCACCTCTATACATGACATCAGTCTACTGCTAAAAATAAATTCTATATTTAATTTCATCACATATTTTGTTGTAATTTATGTTTAATTGCTAATTATATTAATATATATTTATATTTTAACTTACAAAACAATTAAAAAAGAAACATAAAATATTTTCATAAAATATTTTTCAATATTTTTATTTTATTTAATACATTTAAAGAATCAAAGGCTAATGTCAGCACATCTTCCTTGCAAAATACATCATTGACTATCCTTTACTGGATGCAATTGAAACACAGTCTCCTTCAACAGCACATGGTTACATTTTCTTTAATTAAGCAGTGTCAATGTCAACAACTGATGCAGGACTTTTTCTCATGTCTGGCAGCTAACATCATTTTGTATTAGATGATCCCCCATGTACATTTTGTTTCCATTGATTGATACATGAAGTCTAAATAGAAAAAAAAAACTTTTATAAAACAACATATTAATATTTAGGCTAAATCATAAATGTTCACTTTCCAAAATTTACTACAGTACCAGTACATAGTTTTCAATATATTACTTATAAAATAAAATTTCATAAAATTATAAAACATATAATCATACCCAAACATTGAACATATGTATGTTGATTATTCTTATAGAAATGCAATGGAAGTAAATAAAATTTAGTTAGCTATTTCATTTCATTAGTGTAAATAATTTTAGATCCATTAAAAATAAGCATAATCAACCAAATTTTACACTAAAAGAAAAATAAATTACCAAAATTCATAATGTGTCTAGTTAATTATGCTTATGAGTCAATGGTATGTGATGAAAATGACTAGGAAATGCTCCACTTTTTAGTTGTACTGGTACTCATTTAACATTAACATGTAAGGTTGAAGAAAAAACACATTAATATTAATTTAATTAAACATTCAATATAATCAGTCATTTTTCTATGGTTGATGATTCCAAGTAATTCCATCATTCCCCCATCAGTATAACCATTTTAATTTGTTGAAACTTCTTGTGCATCCCCTTCCAATCTAAAAATCAATTCAGGTTAAACACACAAGTATAAAATACACAGTAATTGCAAAAATACTGCTCAGTTATTTATTTACTTTTATTAAATTAGGTGACAACATTGTTTTATTGTTACTGTACCACTTTAACAACAAGAGTAATTGATGTAAAATGGATTCATTCTGTACATAGAAGGCCTTTTTATTAGTCCTGTATAGACCTATATCTCTTAATATTTATATCCGATTGACTGAGATGCCTACATCTAAGCCTAAACTATATTAATATTTGTAAGTATTTATGAGGCTAATAATATATTATTATATAATAATATCATCAATTATTCATTATAAATGTATATATATATTAGATCTTTATCATATCATAGTAGCTCTAATATTAATATAATAATAATGCTTGCCTTAAGTCTAATCCATAAGGTAGGCCTATAGGCCTATTATTAATAATATAGGGTCTTATACTTATTATATGAGTATATGAGGATTACTTATTTTAATTATAATATGAATTATAGGTCTATGCACAGGGATGTGTCTAATGTTCATCCAAGGCAATGCACTAGCCCCAGCTCTAGTCTAGGCCTATAATATTAATACTAAACAGCTAAACAGAATATACTCACTATAGTTAGGCTACACAGGTCATATTATATGTATAGAGTCTAGGCCTAATCAATATATAATATATGGAATTATACATGGGCCTACAATATGATAGGCATATAGGGCCTAGTTATACAGTTATAGTTAGCCTAACCTATAACTATAGTACTATAGTGTAGCCTAGGCTTAAATGTAGTAGGCTTAATGATTACCTTATAAAGCATACTTAGCCTAAAGTAAAAGATTCTTTAGTAAAGACTAAGCCCTAAGCTCATGCCTAAGTCTAATTTAAATAATTTAATATAGCCAAAATAGGGCTGACCGCCTAACCTATAAATATATATATTGATAATATATATTATATAAATATTAGCCTAATAGTTTAGGAGTTTAGTTAGCTTTTCATTAGCTTAGCAGATAGCAAATATCGTATTGGATTGCATTATAATTAATAATAATTAAAATAGCCTACTCATTATCATTATGTAGGCAATATGAATATGTGTAGTGTAGGCCTAGGCTAGGCTATGTAGTAGGCCTAGGGCCTATATGAAGTATGTGTAGGCCTACACCACAAGCCGTTTATTATAGTTTATAACATTACGTTGGTCGTCTTCAATAATAGGCAATTAATTAGTTGTATTAGCTAATCACACATAAAAATTGCCTAAGCGAATGATTTTATGAAATCATTTTATCATTGACTTAATATTTAAAAAATCTAAATCAATGGCAAGTACACTTACCGTCGCTTAGGCCTACCAGTGATCAGTGAAACTAGTGAAAGGTTGAAACAAGGAAGTCTCAGTCTTCATCTTCGAAGTGTTTGGAACATAATATACTCTGTTATTTTGCCTTCTTTTGGCATGCCATGCATTAAGGAAGTTTGTATCTATCAGTGGATATTGATGAAAGCATAGTTTCTTTTTCTTTTATGAAGATTTAACGTCGGAATTGGATCACACTAAGAAAACTTCTTATAATTTCACCATTAAAAAAAAACACTTCCTGGTGTGATCACGTGACCCGGAAATATTTATGCATAAAGCCCATTAAAATTTTTTAAATGACATCTCTTAAAAATCATGACGTAGCAGTACTACTAGAACGAACATTTTATTACTATACTATTAGTCTATACATTTAAAAGTTAATTTTTTTTTTAAATATGCTTACAATTATTATTACATTTATTATGATTATTAATATATTGTTAGCTTTAAACATGATGTATTTTTGCTGAAAACAAACTAAGACTAAATCCATTATCATCTTTAAATTGGCGATGCATAACTTGCTATTTGCGCATTTGTCGGTGTGCGCTTATATAGCCGTTCGCATTTGTCACTGTGCGGGATTGTCGGTGTCCGCATTTGTCGGTGTGCGCCATTGTCCGTGTGCGCAACTATCGGTGTTCGCGTTTGTCCTGTGCGCATTTGTGTCATTGCGGAATTGTCTGTGCGCGTTTGTCGTGTGCGCAATTGTCTTGTGCGCATATGTCTGGTCACCGTGACAAACATTTACCAAGTTTTTCGCGAATTCAGTAAATATTATTTTTAAAAAAGTTGAAAACAATATTTTTCTATTAATCCAGGGAAGGGGGGGGGGCATAGCCCCCCTCAGCTCCCCATGTGGCTTTGCCCCTGCACATATTTGTCAGTGTAATACGTTTTAATGTTAAACGGTTGTGCATGGTGGTAGTTTTTTTTATAGAAAATTTCTTTGTGGATGTTTTACAGTCCTCTATGAAAAGTTGGGGAAAAGTTCAACAACAACAACACACACACACACACAAGATAGGCGTTAATGACTTTTTCACCAAAACGTCAAAATTATTACTTTAAAAAATAATTAACATGAACATGTTTACATTGCTTTGTCCAACCATCGTTGTTAAATTCACAAAACCTTGCCGAAACATTCACAAACTGTCCCAGCCTTTATTATGGTCGTGTTAAGACCTTTTTATTTCTTTAGTAAAAGTTTAACAGCTCTTACGGTAAATGAATAACGGGTAGGAAAGAAGGGGGGGGGGGGCTCTTTCAACGAACAGCAATGGCCTTAGATGTAAATGACTCAACAGCTGCTGCCCCTGGTCATTAGGACAGCCAACTAAGTCATTTATCATGCCGTCTCCTCCATAGTTCATTAGGTAACCGTCTTGCGATTGATTTTTCCCCGGCGTAAAGTTTCGATCCAGTCACCAGTTTAAATATTAAAAAACAAAAAATGGGGAGTTATGGGAGAGTTAGGACGTGGGTTGTGTGCTTTGTAATGAATTTTATTTCTTTCTTTCTTATAAAAACAAAAATCTATTTGGTTAAGTTTTGAAACTGTCGTGTTTTTAATAAGGATAACAAGACAAAATCAATAAACTGGTGTAATGTTACCTTTAGAAAAAAATACAAAATGAATACAACAGAGAAATTTAAAAGAAGAGTACATGAAATACAAATTGGCAGAGAAGAGATTTGGAGAGAGGGCGAGGTGAGAAAGGGAGAGAAAAGATAGGGAGAGCAAGAGGAATGAGAAACTAGATAATGTGTGAGAGAGAGAGAGCGAGAGAGAGAAAATGAGTGAGAGACAATAAGATATGGAGAATAAAATAAAGATGGGAGAGGTAACATAAGAAGAAAGAAATGTGAGAGAGAAAGAAAAAAGAATGAAAGATAGAAAAAGGTGAGGTAGATAATAATGAAAACACCGTGAGACGGGGAAACAGAAACTAAAGGAAATGGCGGCGTTGGTGGAGTGAGAGAAAAGAGAGAGAGAGAGAGAAAGAGAGAGAGAGAGAGAAAGGATAAGTAGAGAGTAGGAAAGATATCGGGAGAAGGAAACAGAAAAAAAAAAGAAAACAGAAAGGGAGAGGTAGAGGTAGATAAGGACAGCGAATGAGGGGGGGGGGTGTTGATAGAGAACGGGGGGGAGGGCATGCACAGGTGTATTTTTTTTTTAATTTATATTAACGCTCATGTATTATATTACATAATTACCCCCCAGCATGCACAGCGCGCTACACACGACCTGTCTATTTGATAATATGGAAAATGGAAACATACAAGACATACGCCTACTTTCAAACACAAGGAGCACATAAAAAATAAACACAATGTTTATCTATTTTACAAAATTTATCTTCAATTCATTTATTTTTGTGTGCAAGGCATATTATTTCTAGGTAATTCTAGGCTTACTTTTCAGTGTTACATTAATTATCAAATTATGAATCTAACTGTGTCAGGGTCAGCTAATCTAATATTATTTTTAAACTATCTACTTGCATCGAATATGTGTCATTATTTATTATAATCGTCAAAGCTATAACAAGGTCAAGGCAACTTTAAAAAAAAAAGTAAAGAACAATAAATAATGTTGTGTTACTGTTGTGCACTAAGATGTTTATGTGGATTCCACCCCCACCCCCCACCCCCACCCCTTTTTTTTTGTTCTTTGTTTTGTTTCTTTGTTTTTTATTGGCTGTTCACTCACTTCATGGTAAATATATAAAAAAAAATGGTCAATTTTGAAGCAAGCAGGTGATCACCGCCATTTTATATTCGGACGTCCTGGTCAGAGGAAAGGAAATGCATGGAGTGACTATAGGGGTGGCCACGAAATGGCCAAATGATTGGAATTCTAAATTGGACCAAGATAAGAGAGCGGGGGCGGGGGGAGAGAAAGACAGACAGAGAGAGAGAGAGAGAGAGAGATAGAGCGATATATAATGGAAAGGACAGAGATACCAATAAAGACATAAAGAAAGAGAAATGGAGAGAGAAAGAGAGACCTAGAAATACTTTGAGTGATAGTGAGAGACAGAGAAGAGAAATACTCATTCAAGAGAGAGACATAGATGAAAGAGAAATAGAAGAGAGGGGAAAAAAAGAAAAACATAGAAAAAAGACATAGAAGAGAAAGGCATAGAATAATGAGAAATAGAAGACAGATACAGAAGACTGAGACATGAAAGAGACATAAAAAATAGAAGACAGTGCCATAGGCTAGAATACACAGGCATAAAAACAGGTGCAGAGAAGACAGGGGCAGAGAAGACAGAGAAATAGAAGACTGAGACATAGAAGACAAGGGCAGAGAAGACAGAGGCATAAAAGTCAGGGGCAGAGAAGACAGAGGCATAAAAGTCAGGGGCAGAGAAGACAGAGGCATAGAAGACAGAGAAATTGAGACATAGAAGACAGGGGCAGAGAAAACAGAATGAATGGAAATACGTCGCAAAAGAAAAAAGAATAAGACATTTATAAAAACTAAAGACACTCTTCAAGTTCAGACTTTAGAAGTAAAGAAGGAATGGAGTAGTTTAGAAATGGCAGGAGGGGAGGGATATCTGGGTACACACAAGGGGAAGAAGAAAAACAAAAAGTAAGTCCATTTAATTGCAATAGCTGGGCCAAGACGAAACCGTATCGAATAGCTGAAACACAAAGGAGAAAATGTCTTTACGTTACGGCTTTACCAGTTCTCATTATTTAGCTCAAATTATTCCATTAGGTGGGAAGGGGGGGGGGGGTGGCATTGTGAGCGTATAGCTGTATGGGTGTGATTGGTAGAGCGATAGAAAGTGAATGAGAGAGAGAGAAAGAGTCAGAAGAAGACGAACAAAAGCAACAAGAAGAAAGTCTATCCGTGACGAGATTGGCAGACTTCCCATTTACGGGAAATCTGGACAATGCGAAGTAAATAGATTGATGGATATAGCGAGATATAAGAAAAAGAGAGATATACACATACTTATACATAGAGAGAGAGAGAGAGATAATAACAGTAGCGCAATTAAGTAATGGCAAACAAAAAAATTATAAAAAATAAATAAACAACAACAAAAAGACAAAAAGAACAATGACTACCACCAGCTATACAGATTCTATTCCCAGATAACATGGTCGCGTATATAACGTCACTACTCTCACTACTTTCAAGTTTTAAATGAAATGGCTGCAAAGTTTATCAAATGATGAAAAAACAACAGCGTTAATTAATACTTTATTGGAAGGGGGGGGGACGCTCGTGAAGCTTGTAGACTTTACTGCTGTACGTGTGTTTCTGCTGTTTGTTTTTTTTTTGTTGTTGTTTTTTTTGGTCCAAAGATCACATTATTGGAAAAAAGACATCACAACGAACTTTGTCATTTACAAGATCTGGTGAACACCAGAATGTAAATTAACAAATGGGATAAAGATAATGCATTAAAATGTAACCACGGAGACAGAGAGAGAAACAGTGAGAGAGATAGAAACAGAGACAGAGAGACAGAAAAAGGAGAGAGAGAGAGCGAAAGAGAATGTGACAGCTATTCAAGATGCATAAACAGTCATACAAATTTATATAATACTTTTACGGTATACATGTGTATTTACCGATTGAGCTAACCAGCAAACTAAAAAGCCACCTGCAGCTACACAGACACACATAACTCAGCATGAGTGTATTAGTATATTTAATAAATATTATGAACCGTAGTCAACATCAAACAAACGTAAACTACACACACACATTCAACTTTTCGCCCATGCCTAAAAGAAACGAACCAAAGTTATTTTTACTCCCTTTCTTTTAACTCGTACTATCTGTCTGTCTGCTTGGTTGGTTGTTTGCTTGGTTGCTTGTTAGCAAAACTTTGCATCGATTTTTCGACCACTTCCCGTCGTCCAATCGAGCTGAAACTTGGGCAGCCGACTTGTCCCGACTAACAATACATTCTATGAAATTTTCAGCATCATAGCCTTTGGAATAGTCACGAATTCCTTCGACCAATTTGCGAATCGAAGAAATTATTTTACGTCAATTATGGCATGCCTCTACCGAGACGGAAGTAAATAAACTTTTCGAATATGGTCGTTTTTATGAAATAAATAGAATGAAAACGACACAACGTACCTTTTTCTGGTTTTTGCTGGCCTAAGCTAGAAAAACAAAAGGATGCACAAAATTTTTGTGTGGAAATTCATAAGGTAATTTAGGTATGATATCACTTATAATTATTTTAATCTATCAAAATATAAATTAAATATAAACTTAGTTTACAAAGAAAGGGAGTACCGGGTATAATAAAAACTTTGTTTTTATGGGTTAGTTTATTTAACGCTGAATTGGATAAGTAAGAAAAAAAATAATAGAAAGAAGACTTTAGAAGAAAGATAAACACAAAAAAAAGAGGCCACCGCCATAAGAAAGCCATCCATAATCTTTATAAACTGAGCAGATCTTCACAGCTTCAAAAAACGGTGAAAAAAAAAGGGGGGAGAAAAAAATGAAAACAAAAAATAAAAGGTGGAGACGTAGATTAAGGGTAATTAATTAAGGGTAAGTAATTACTGGACGTAATTCTGCTAAACATTATCCATAAAAGGCTTTAGACCAGTGGTTCCTGATAACTAAGTAATGGCCGGGGGTGCCAGATATGGGAGCAATACGAGTCCATTTCTACGCCCCCGCACGGCAGGCACTGTTTTATATATATTGTGCAATTACTGTTGCAATGTTCTTTAGGAAATATCTTGTGGTTGTTGTTTCGTACGAGATTTAAGCCCTACAATATTTCTATGACCATGTGAACTGGGCCCATGTTAGAATGTTTATTGAGGACTTCTGTTCTAGAATAATGAAGCCATATAAACTAGGATCATTATATTTTATGAGCACCTTTACCATTTCTTCTCTCCATTTCTTAAGCCCCGCTATTGCCTGTCTGTGTAGTGTGTATTTCATTTGCTGGCTTTTTTTTTTAAGTTGTCTGTCCATAGAGACCATACAACTTTTTACCCAGCCACACCCCTTCCCCCCCCCCCCCCAATCAACTTCATATTGTTTTTGGCAGTAGCGGCAAACGTGTCACTTGTAGGCAAAGGTGTCATTAAACTAACAAATCAAAATATATATTTATATCCAGTTCAGATTGACAATGGAGCGGGTATTAGTCCACACCAATGAATCTGGTATTGGCATGAGACAATTGATCAGTCAGTTGGAGCAGGTGGTGGCATGCGACGATGAAGCATTTAGTAGCCCACGAACAGTGGGGCATTTGGTGGCTTACGTGAATGGATTAATTGGTGGTTTACGACAATGGAGCAGGTGGTGGCATACGGAAATGTCCACGACATTGTAGCAAGTTGAAGTCAACGACTTTGTAGCAAGTTGAAGCCAACGACTTTGTAGCAAGTTGATATCCACGACATTGTAGCAAGTTGACGTCTACGACATTGTAGCAAGTTGAAGTCAACGACTTTGTAGCAAGTTGATGTCCACGACATTGTAACAAGTTGATGTCCACGACATTGTAGCAAGTTGACGTCTACGACATTGTAGCAAGTTGATGTCCACGACATTGTAGCAAGTTGAAGCCAACGACTTTGTAGCAAGTTGATGTCCACGACATTGTAGCAAGTTGACGTCTACGACATTGTAGCAAGTTGAAGTCAACGACTTTGTAGCAAGTTGATGTCCACGACATTGTAGCAAGTTGATGTCCGCGACATTGTAGCAAGTTGAAGTCAACGACTTTGTAGCAAGTTGATGTCCACGACATTGTTACAGGTTGATGTCCACGACATGGTAGCAAAACAATAGACAACCAGTTTCATACGTACATGTTCAGCTTGTTATAAACTATTGTAAAACCTATTTTAAAGTTACTACCAGCGTATATGCGTAGGCTAAACTAATACCGAATTAGCTAAAGAGGATCAGCCTATTTTCTAAAGCCTGGATCATCTGGGTCTGTCTATACAAGCGCAGCGCACTCGACTTCTGGTAAGCTGTTATACGTATGTTGCCACCTCTTGGTATTGGTCAAAATTAACGTTTAAGATCAATGTTCAGAAAGGTGTTGATTATATAATTATAATACAATCAATTTATAAATATCATAATAGCAAACAATAGATCAAATATATATATTGGATATATATTTTTAAATCCACCACCGACTTGGAGAGGAGATGGGCGCCGCCAAGTCTACAAAGTTCACTGAAAGGTCTAATGGACACGCAGTGTCTAATAGCTACCCCACCATCCCACCCCCATCGACTGTTAAGGATAAGGGGGAAAAAAGTATATGCCTGTAGATAATAATAATAAGTTTATTTATAAAGCGCTGCCGAAAAACAATGAATTAAGCTCAGAGCGCATTTAACATTGAGCAAAAAAAATGCATAGAAACTTTTTTTAATGCAAGAACACGGATATATATTCTATATAGAAAAAAAAGTATATAATATAATAAAACGTTATTACATCAAAGGATATAGATCCTAGAGCTAAATGTTAATCTTACAACTGTACGAAAACAACAAACATAAGCTCGTCATAATAAGACAATATTGCAACAAATAAATTGAAAAAGGGAAAAAATTAAACTTTTTTCCTTCATGGGAGTGCGAGCCAATCATAGCGACGGCGAGGGCCAAAAATGGCTCGAGGGCCATAGTTTGCCCACCTGTGTTGTAGACTGTAGACTACAGTTCAGGGTAAAAATGTGCATCAAATCTGCACAGCCTTGTAAAGACTAAACCATTACCACCAGGGTTATAGTCCCAATGAGAGTCAAACTACAAATATGCACACACACACACACACACACAAAAGTGATTGGGAAGACTGATAAAAACTGTTGAAATGAGCTGACTTCCGAGAGTTTTAAGTGAAGTGAAGTGACCTAGTTAGGAGGTTACTGTAAATGCGTGAGAAAAACCAGATGATTAAAAGAACAAGTGGTTTTAGTGGAGGTGGGAGGGGGCGTAGAGGGGCGCGGGCGAATTCTCTTTAGCTCCAATTAACATTTGGAGAGGAAATACTAACTTTGAAATAAAGTTATTCCACAGTTGAACTAAAGTACTTAACGTTCCGTTAGCACGAGCAGCATGAAGAGAAAAAAAAATTAGGTTGAGGAAAAGGGGTGAGGGTGGGTGATGATCAGTTTGGTATAGTCTAACTTACGTAAGACACAGGTGAGCCGAAATGACGTCAAGAACACTAAGTCAGCGCATGGAGTAAAACTGAAGCAGTGCAAACACATAACTCGAGCCTAATTTAAGCCTAATCCCCCGCTGAAAAAAATATTTGTAACAACAAAAGGAAAAGAGAAAATGAAAGAAATGAAAGAAAAGAAACGAAAAAACAGGAAAAAAGAAAAGATACAAAAGTAAGATTAGAAAGAAAGGACATAAGAAAAAAGAAAAAAATGAACGATTAAAAAAAAAGTTTAAAAAAAAAAAGAAAAGAAGGAAGAAACGATATGAAAGAAAGAAAAAAAAATGAAACAAATTTCCACAGTATTATCGAACCCCTAATAAGTGATTTAAACACACTTTAAAAAAACACACACACACAAGTGTGTAAGTCTATAAGTCGGTCAAACTAATTAATTAGAGAAAAATGCAACAACACACCAGCGGGCACACCACGCCGTATCGATGGGGGACATCGTAGATATAACTATAGGAAACCAAATATTATTTCTTTACAAAATCGTGACCAGCCAGACCTGCCAACGGATAACATGGGATTGTTTTGCTGTGTTTGTTTTTATTGTTTCCTTATTTCTAACACTCGAATGCTGGCATGATTATTGTTTAATTTTTTCTTCTTGTATTTATTTATCGTTTTGATTAACTATGAATACAACAACTCAAGCTGGCATTTACGAACTCGCTGGAAATTAGGCCAGCACGCATGCGTAGAAACATATGCAGCACGCGCAATTTCGAGTAGATGCGCAATATTCGCTTAGGCCAACAACAAAAAATAAAGACCATCATATTTCTTTATCGATAACAGTATATTGCAGGTAGTGGAGGAGGTGAGGTGGGGTATAATAAGTTATATACAAATATTGGGGCGTACAAAATAAAACAAAGGTGCACACCACCATTTCAAATAACCGATTGATTTTCATGGTAACGCTACCAAAATCGATGTCGGGAAGGGGCGGCACAATTATTATTCCCTTTATAACATTCTAAGTCAGCATTCGAAGGCTGATGATGAAACTGCACTATACCAAACATTAAGTACATGTTTTGGTGATTTACACCAGTCGTCGGCAACCTATGGCACGCGTGCCAAACTTGGCACGCAGAGCGATGGCCAATGGCACGCAAAAGACCCCTAAAAAGGAAATTCAAGTCTCTTCTACAATAAATTGAGTGGTAGAGCAGGATTACTTTTAAGCTGTTGGCACGTTAAATGAATTAGAAATCTTACTTTGGCACACTATTATCAAAAGGTTGCCGACCCCTGTTATACACGACCATTTAACTCATTTTTTTTTTAAATGTCATATATTTATAATAGATAGTGTGACGATATAGCGTCAATCATTCTCAAATCACTATTAGTGCTAGCCATTTTTTTTCCTCTTCTTATTCACTCCATCTCACGCACACACACACACAAGGACTTACTTTTCAGCCATATGGCAGCTCTATTGTTGAGAAAGGGAGCGGGGGGTCAATGTCTCTGCTGATGAGACACAAAAACAGTCCAGTGCATACTTTTGGGAAGGTAACTTCCTAGTGCTAGACCAGGAAGACAGCTATAGTGAGGAGTTAGGATAGAACTAAACATAGAAGACTCGGTGTAGTGTAGATTCTCATGTCGTGTATTAAACACATTTTTTGTTCGAGATTCACTTTATAATCATTAAATCATATTACAGTTCTATTTGTGTATAATTTAATAAAGTGAACATTGCTCATACTTTTGCCGGTAGAGTTTAGCTATAATATAGACTAGTTTAGGCCCCTACAGTGTTGGAATTTACTATTATAGCGAGCGAAAGCTATGGCTTTTTCTGGGTTTACCAATAGCTCCGGCACCGAAAACCCTTATCTCTAATGACGTGGTGGACCTCCGTTACGTTTTGAAACATGGCGGCCAACTCCACTTTGAGATATTTTAACATACCCCCCTCTTCCTTTTTTTTCTCCATCTACGCATCGGCACCCCCGGTAGCGGAAACTTTTCACGTGATCTCGTCTAGCTTCAGGTGTATGGATAGTGATCGGCCACTATCGGCATGTCACACGATGAGGCAGTTGACGAGTTGGCTCAGGTGGACTAATGGGGACGCACGGTCTACAGGAATTCAGTCCAAAATCACTTATCATAAATATTGCTGACGTTCAATAATAACGAGTATAAAATATGACCGCACATTAATTTTGTAGATCTAATCCTTATACATATTTAAAGGAGAAAATATATTTTTTATTTTATTACCTTTAGAAGCTCTTTTGGGGATCACACCAAAAGTCTTGGCAGCTCTAAATAATCAATATAGTTTTTATAACATAGATCTAAATATAATATACTATATTGTAAAGGCTGTTATTTTTTTTCCTTCAATATAAATTTAACGGGCATTGCTCTGTTACTAAATTCACACCACCTTGGACAGCCTAAATGATTTGAATCTCACTGGACACTATTTTCAAGTTACGCCGAAAACAAAATAATCTACGATGACAACAACAACACACAAAACACAAGTAATTTATAAGAATATGGAAATAAACACCAAGAAATAAAAAAACGGAACATAAAATAGATAATGCGTCAGTGGTCCAGCCGCAGACAATACGTTACAATTAGACAAAACAACGGACCCTTTTTGAGTCCACGGGCCACCGACACCAAGTGTTTATTTATCTCCACATATCGAGTTTGTTTCAAACAAGGCCTTTGTTTGTGGGAAAACTTGTTTGGTGCATTCATTCTCTTGTACTCTGGGATAGATAGATCTATCTAAACACAGACATGTGCACAATGCGAGTTTATAAATAATAAAAAAAAACACGCCTTTATTAATGTACGTTGTGTCACAGTTGTGTGGTCTGACGTTAGGCTCTTACACTGCATTTATTTAAAATTCACAAGGCATAAATATCTTTGTTGGGTCAAATGTACCTTTGTTGGTTCTTATCTACCCCTGTTGGTTGTTATCTATATTTCTGGGGGAAGGGGGGAGTCTTAGGGGACGTCCATTAATTACGTCAACAATTTTTTGGCGATTTTTACCTCCCCCCCTCCCCCTTGTCAACAATTGTCCAACTTTTTCAGACCCCCCCTCCCCCCTATTTTGTTGACGTAATTAATGGACGTCCCCTTATGTGCCTTTGTTGGGTCCTATGTGCCTTTGTTGGGTCTGGAGAACATGTATAATTGAGTCATACGTGCCTTTGTTAATGCTAATGTACATTCAATGGGACTTATTATAAATATTTGTTGGATCGATTGTGGCCTTGTTGGGTCTTAGTCTCATGTACATTTATCGAGTCATATGTGCCTTTGTTGGTGCTAATGCACCTTTTTTGGATGCTTATGTGCCTTTGTTGGTGGCACCGTGCCCATTTGTGCCTCCAACAAAAAAAAACTAAGACGCTTTAAACAAATCGACAGGTCAGTTACCTTTTAAATAGCGTTAAAAAAACGTTGAGATTCGACTCTTTCATTCGCACGTCTTCTGCTGTTAAACCATTTTTTTTTTTTTTGCATACGAAGAAATAAATAAACTTTTCAGGTTGTAACAAGGTGAGATAGGAAAAAAAAACATCATAAAAATTAAAGAACAAGAAGGACGGCGGGTATTTTCAAATGTTCAAATGGAACATCTCATCACAGCTGCCCGGTGCCAGACACGAAGCGTTTCCGGTATTCAACACTTCTGGGAGAAATGGGGCACGTCGAGGGAGAGAGCGGAGGGGAGGAATAGCTCGAAATAAGTTACTAATAATAGATTGATAATTAATGCCAAAAAAACTAGGTAACTGCAGGTGCGTCAATCATCTGTTAAAAACAAAAAAAACAGAGAACACTTAAGGGACGTGGGGTGGTGCGATGTGAAAAGAGACATACTTTTTTTCTAAAGAATAAACTTTAAAACATTTCCTGATGTGATTTTTTAAAATCCGGAGCTACTTCCTATGCTACATTGAAGAACTTAACCAAAAAAAAAAAAGAATATACATTCATGCAAAATGATAATGATAGTCTGTTGCAGGGGTCGGCTACATAAGACACGCGAATTAAGAGCAACTTTTAATGGCACGCGGAAGATCCCCCAAAAGGCCATTCAAGTCTCTTCTACGAGAAAAGAGCAGGATGACTCGTATGGCTGTTGGCACGCTGAATGAATTAGAAATCTTACTTTGGCACACTGTTATCAAAAGACTCCTGGTCTATTGGTTCACTAAAATATACACAACGGTAACCTCGATTAATCCCTTTGTTTGTTTGTTTTTTCTCTCCTCTATTCTTTGTTTTATTCTGAGTCAGACCGACTCTTATAAAATAGGAGTGTTTTGGATATAAACAATGCTGGATTTGTAATAACCATTAAGCGATAGAAGCACGTACTTCATAGGCATCAAAGAGAATTGAATTCACTGCGGTCAAAGGCCAATAAAGTGATGCCACTTCAAAATGGTGCAGCTGAACACGTGATTGCAAGAAAAAAAAAGGGGGGGGGCCGGCATTAAATTTACAACAATAACAAATATTAATAACGAATTCGCACTTTACTTTAAAAAAGTGGGGGGAAAGTTTTCAATTGTAATACCGATGCAAGAATACCGGAAAGAAAAGAAGTAACAATAACAAAAGAAACATAGAAATAACAACATGCACCTTGACCGTTTGTCCAGCGCAAGGCCCTGCTGATTTTACTTTACCAGAAGTTCTGATTTCACCAATTTTAAAACACTGGACCTCCCCCCCCCCTTTTCACACGCACACACTTACACACACGCACAATGGTAATTCGGAAGCTTATGCCCAGATTTTATTAGACCAGCGAGCCTCGTGGGGCATATCAAAACGTCTGGGTAGGTCTGGTGCTGAACTTGATAAACAGGTTGAGCTTATTAACGTGGTAAAAGAAAGGGCATTATCTGCTTCACGGGATAACTCTTTGGAAAACCTGAACACAATGTCAGGAGTTCCAGGCAGGTGAACCATATACACATTCTATGGGTCAATGAAGACTCAAGGAGACGCAAAGAAATATTTAAAGCATTTCGGGTGGATCAATCCCGACATCCACAAAGATACCAAAATGTCATCGCTAGGGAAAATCAGGAGCAAAAAAAAAAGTAAATCATTAAAATAAGGTTTTAAAAAAAAACACAACTCACCACTAGAGAAAGTCACATTTAAAAAAAAAATGAGAATCATTAAAGAAAGCCGAGTTTAAAAAGCACATCACTAGAATCAGTCAAGTAAAAAACAGATCACATCATTATAGTATAGTAAAAAACGCAGATCATGAGAAATTGAAGTAAAAAATAGTATCAGTAGAAAGTCAGAGAATACATCATTATAGAAACAGCCGGGAATAAAAAAGAGGAACGATTGTATCCCGTACGGAAATTTAGGTAGAAGAGATCATTACTACAGAAATTCAAGTAAAACACAATTTTATCACAGAATGTCAGTTGTTGTTTTTTTTAAGCACCAATAGAGGAATAGACAAACCCTATAATATTCACTCCCATACTAAATCTGACCATGGGAATGGTCTAGTGACAGTGTGAATCATGTTCATCATAGACTAAGTTCAAACATACTTTTTATACCAAGTTATTTTTATATTTAACATGCATTCAAATATTTTTTATTATTATTTTTTTTTAATTTAATCCATCACCAAATGAAAGAGTAAACAATATGTAACTTAAAGTAAACAATGAGATACCAGTTAATTGTATAGGTTTAGTGATAAGCAAAAAACACCACATTTTCTATTCTTTATTGAAAAATATTTTTTTTTACTTTGATAAACATTTTCTTCTTTGGTTTTTGTTAGCTAAAAGCAATATTTTAAGAGCAAAAATATAAATAGAAGAAGAAGAAGAAAGATACCTAAAGATTGTAATCTTATACTTTAATCCAACAGATGAAAAAAACACATTTTTTAAAAATATATATACCAAAGGTATTTATTATTTAATAAAATAGCCAGAGTAAAAATCATATTTATTCAGAATTTTAAAAGCCTTTCAACAATAATATAAGAACAATGCTCCAGGAAAAGAACAACAAAGACTGTGAACAGAAAATTGTTGCATGTAAAAAAAAGACACACAACAACAGTGTGGACTGTGAAAGATCTGTGAAAAACAAACTGTGAAAAAAAACATAATTGTAAAAGACCTGCGCCACAAAGCACTTTATTAAACACACAGGGCTGCCTGCACATATGAGAGAACAAAGAAGAAAATAAATACAGTCATAAATAGTTTATTTTAAAAATTATAGATGCCCCTTATATACAAAAGATGTCTGTGTCTCATGCTTATCCCAAGCCCTATTTAATCACAATGAATGCTGTCAAAAAAATAATCTTCAATGCATCTAAATTTTGGCCTTAAAAAGAAATTAAAAGATTAGTTTAAAAAGGTTAAAGATAAGAGAAAAGATCATTACTAACTGCATTAGCCCTGGCCTAAATTTCTTTGCTTAGATAACAAAAAAAAATCAATTAAAAAAAAAAAAAAGCTCTCATGACGTTCTCTATCAGGTCTTAGCAGACAGCAACAACAAAAGTTTCTACTATTATTTATATTCAAACAGAGATAAACCAACCAATTCAAAAAGGATATTTTATTATAAATAAGGTCTAACCAAGTAGACTATTTCTGCGGAGTAGTAGTGGCAACTCTGGAGTTTTGCTATTATTTGCAAAGCTTACTCGCTTGATAATTTCACCTTTTCCTGCACCCTCCCCCCGCCTCCACCATGACATTAGGCTCTTAATTACTACAAAAGCAGGAGTTAGTAATTTCGCAAGACTTGTCATGTCCGGAATATGACTTTAAAATTTTTATATATACCAGTATATTGAAACTAGTATTTATGACCATCAAAATGACAGAGAACCAAATGACTACAATATGTTTTGTTATAAGAATAAAAACAATCAAAAAGAAAGAAATCAAAGATATAAATAAAAGCTTTCGCAGCCAGGGAAAACCCGGAAGGACCAAACGACACTCAATTTGAAAGCATCTTTAAAGGGATATATCTCTGAATATATTTTTTTTTATTGCGCTCCAGTTTATAACCTTAAAAACATTCTTTTAGTAAAACCTTTATTTGAAGAAAAGTAATTAACGAATTAATGTAGTTCATATAATAAAGATTTCTTTTGAAGGAAGTTTCCAATCTATTTATGTATTTAACCATTTGTCCCAAAACGAGAAATGGCCTAGGAGACTATAGAGGACAAATTTTAATATATACTATATACTTTAAAACAAACTCACTGTAATTATATATATTGACGATTGATGATACACAACTTTTTTTCTTATTTGTAACAATTTGTGTAAGTGTTATTTACTGAGGCAAAAAGTGCAGAAAAAAAAAGATATTTGGCCAAGGCAAATGTCTGAAGGCTATTTCCAGTTATACCTGACTTTAACAGACGTAATCTGATCCTTGTCAAGATCATTTTATTGATGATTGATTATAAATAATCAAATAATTAATGTGAGAGAAACAAATTTTCCCAGGCTCTTATCCGGTTGAGCAAGCTTTGAAAACCAATGACTATAAATTGTAAGCCTTGTTTTAGATGAAAGATGTAAAGCATATTGACTGATCAATGTATTTTTAATTCACAATTTTCCCCAAGGCTATTTTGCATTGATAGCTAGCATATAGTGAGGGTGGGTGTGCACCTTTTTTTTTTCCATTGGGCCACATATAAGGAGTTTGATACAAAAATGTAATAGCATTTTTAATGAAATGATTTTTAAAAACTGTGGCTAAAAGCAGGCATTGTTGTGGCCCATTTTGCCACCTGTGGTTCACCCCTGGCATATAATCTTTGCTTGTTTTAATGTCTTTTATGTTCTTTCTGATCTGCTGGTCCCATGAGCTAGTAGCACTAAACGGTTCACCAGTTTCTATGGCTATGGCTAGAGGACTGTGTGGCCAGCACGAGTCCTTTTCATTCCTTTAACAGGTGCTGAGTGACTCAGAGCCAAGTTGACGCCAATACAGACCCAAGTACAAGCACTGGCTTGCCTCTGGATTTGGTTCTACGACCTTTGAAATGGGGATCCGACCCCACCGCCAATACAACCACTATGATAGTTTCAAGCTTAAAATTGTCTTGTAATATCTGAAGCAGGTTCTTTTAAAATTCATTTTGTATCTACTGTATGTGCAACTGTAAGATGGTGAATAGATAAATGCAATTTGAAAAGAACATAAACAACAAGAGTGTATTGCAGTCAGGTCCAGAAGTGCTCCGGTTCATAATAAGTCTAAGAAGAAAAAAAAACCGTTAACAGACTTGTGAGCTTTTATAGTTTTATAGTTTCTCATGTAGGTCTTATGATTGACTTTTTAATGTACATAGGCCTAGACAAAGAAAGCTTTTTACTACACAACACTTTTGGAAAGAAGCCTGTCATTAAACTGAGAATGCCATTCTAGGACTTGATTGGAAACAATCTACATTGAAATAAATTGAATGTCTTGCTCAGTGCATTGATTTATGGAATACAAGCTAAATTCTCTGGTGTTGCCCGGAAAAAAATTACATTAAATATAATTTGTAGGCCTATTTACTGAAAACATTTAGAAAAAAAGTAATATTAGGTAATTAAAACATTTTTAAAGTAGACAAGTTATCAGAGAATCAAGCCCAGGTCACCCACATGGCAGTCGGATACACTAACCGCTCAGCTAGGGAAAGCACATGCTGGAAGCTAGATCGCAAAAGTAAATTATGAGACTATAATGTCACATGTCCAATGGGTATTGGAATCCACATACAGTACACAGTCTACTATATATATATATATATAGAGAGAGAGTTTATATCTAAATGTATATACCGGTATATTTATATGCAGACAAAAACAAATTAGTATACATATAACTGGCTTAGAGCTCAGTTACAATTACAAAAACATTCTATTTAAAT
The DNA here is from genome assembly GCA_949126835.1 of Anisus vortex. Lineage (NCBI taxonomy): Eukaryota > Metazoa > Mollusca > Gastropoda > Planorbidae > Anisus > Anisus vortex. The sequence continues at coordinate 10,314,429 of OX421504.1, read as the reverse complement.
CAGATCATTCTGATTATCAGAGGACTTTTCACCCCTTTTAGCTGTCACCACAACATTTTCATAAACAGCCAAACAGCAGCTTTCAAAATAATATAACAGCATAGAATAGCAGCAGATTAAAATAAATTTAAAAAAACAGACGCTTAAAAGACGCTTGTAGAAGTTCGTTATAGTATGAGTTTATCTCTCGGTAATGTCAGCAATCAATGCAAACTAGCCTACTGTTCATTTTCAATTGTATCACTACATATTTTATTTAAAACATTTGACCATAGGTGTGACCAGTTATGTTATTGGATAGAGTACTGAAAAAGCAGAAAGATAGTGGAATTTCCTTCCACCCAGGATTATAAGAGGGAAAAGAAAAGCATTGATGGAAATAATTACCAAACATTGACCCCATCTCTGGTTGAAAATTATGTATATTTTTATGGTAATTTAAAAACAACACTATAATACTGAATATTACAATAAGTTTGAGTAAAGTATAGGCCTATAATTTATGGTAGGACTAGTAAGTATGCATGTAGTTAGTAAATGGACAAGTCTTAATGAGGCCTAACCTTTTCAACAGGTCAGGGTTTATCGTGTTCACAAAACTTCCGTTCATTTCCGTAAAAACTCTTTAAATGATCTTTTTGCTAACAATTTTATTGAATTTATTTCAACCTTGTTGTCCAGTTCTGGTCTTTCAGAAATATATATACTAAAGGCTGCAATATTAATTATGAGAAATAACATTAAAAGTAAGTATATATGATAAATTATAGTCCATGATTTAGTCGCGATAAGTTAAATTTAACTTAGTTTATAAAATAAAGTAGTAAAGAGTAGTGTTTCTTGGATATGAAATAAAAACATGACCCATAGTTACATAAATACACAAAACAAAAATTATTTCGCATCAAGCAATAGGGCTACATTTTGGAAATGAAATAAAATTTAATCCTCTACATCTTTTCTACTCGCAGTACAACCAGTAACGCAGCCCAAAGATGTGTTTTGTTAGTAAATGAACAAATAGGACAGATACAGAAAATGAAAATGTTACGCGATAAACTTTTAGATTCACCATGCATGCATTATAATATTTAAAAGACTTGTCCATAGTTAGAACCTTACTAGGCCTAAAAAAAGGCTTTCAAAATTAGATGTAGGACTGAGGCTATCTTTTAAAAAGTCTTTTTTTTAAGTATTTTAGAAATGCAGGTAGACATATATAGTTCTACAGAATCAGAATCATTGTTAAATGTTGATATTTTACAAAGGTTTCATCCAAAAAGAAAAGCTAATGGTAATGATGGCAGAATAGTACAGTAGGCCTACTGATTTTAGGCTTTTTTAGTGTGTGAGTTGTTTACATCACATGACCATGGGAAAGTTTGCCGTGTAGGTTAAGAACCCATAGGCCTACATTTTATTTTAAAAAAATGAAATAAAAAAGAAGACCTTTTATTAAAAATCCTATAGAGGGGTGAAGGGGTTGGGGCATTTTTTAACAGATTTTGTACTTTGTTTTCTATTATTTTTTTATAAAATATTAAATATATATAGATCTATGTAGGCCTAGGCATAATTGGAGTGAATACAGGCCTAGCCTACTTTAAAATTAATAACAATTTTTTTACAAGGCCGTCAAGGCAAGTGTATTAATAGATAGTAGGCTTAGTAAGGCTTAGTATATTATATTTATATATATTTAATATATGCCTAGGGCCTAGGCCTATCCTATAGTCTTATAATAGCCTATGCACACTTTAGGTATAGGAGTATAGGCCTATGGCCTATATTATATATAGTATATAGTATAGGCCATAGGCCTAGGCAAATAATATAAATATATAGTATAGGCTAGTAATAAGTATGACTATGACTATGATAGTATGAGTATAGGCTATTGTATAGGATAGCCAGCAGTATAGCCTACTAAGACTAAGTATAACAGTAGACTGTGTAAAGCCTACTGAACTTATAAACGTAGGCCTATATTATGACTTGTAAATTGTATGTACGATAGGCCTAATCAATTTCAATGTTAATAATTGATAGTAAGTTAGGCCTAAAGTCTATTTAGGCCTAAATTAAACTATAGGCTAACTCTGAACTTCTAAACTAATCGTGACGAGTGAGAGAGGTTGCAAAAATAAAAAAGGAGGTCTTCAAAAAGGCCAAAACTAGGCTAAACTACATCGTATGGTTTTAAGCATACTGAATACGTTTAATATCCCATACTCGTAATAACTAGATAGAGCATTTTTTTTTTACAAAGTCAAACAACACTACTGATAGTAGTGATAGTAGTGGTAGGCTACATTTTATAGTATTTTTAAAAAATTACTAGAAAACGTTTCTTTTCATACGATAGGCCTATACCTACATATACCTAATGTTCTTAAAAAATACTTACGTTTAGAAATTATAGCTTAATAACAGCATCACATATATCCGTTATAAAGCAGATGTCTAACTACCACTAAATATCCAACGCCCTACAAAGCAGACGACACAAATCAACGTAAATGTGAGGAATATGAAAGTACTCCATGTTTACATGCATCATAATGAGGGTGATGCTTTTCTTATCGTTTATTTTCTCCTGGCGAGCTTTACAGCCATTGGTTAAAACTCGAATTTCGCAAGAGTTAGTTTAGGCGCTATTATTATTGATGTAGAGAAACTTGGCCGCGTTTGCTCGGAACCGTTTCAACGTTCTGCGTTGTAACGCTGCTATCAGCAAAAGATGAATTCCACTAGGTCTAGATCTATCTACAGTAACAGTGTGCATAGGGGGGGGGGGATTCGTAGAGCGTACTGTAAGCACTGGTTTACCAACCGATCAATAATCTATCACACTGACCTCCTGCTCCCCTACGTCCGACTTTAACGACGGGATTGAAAAATGAGCTGTAGGCCTATACATTTCCTACAATTAATCAACCATTAGTGTTGGTCTAAAGGAAATGATAGATTGTTTTTCAATTTGGTTCGATTTATTATAAATGATCATACGGCTATGGAAACGGAATCGCTTCACCTGTCAGCACAATGTAGGCTATGTGACATAGAAGAAAGGAATGAACATTCAGTTATCTAAAGTGAGAACACAAGCCGAGACAACTCGCTTAGGGCTCGGAGGACGAACACGCTTGAGCTACGTAATTGTTGTCAAGCAGCCTTCAATAGAGACACATCTGGCTCTCGAGCCATAGGTTTCCGACCCATGCCCTATGGCATTCTAAAAGCACAGTCGATAGATTTTAAAGCTTCTCTGCTATTTAGATACCGCGAGTCCTACATTGCAGAAATAGAACCCTATAAGCTATAGGGCAGCGCCCTGCGTAAAACTGGGCAGCTGATGCCTGATGCCTTCTGCGGATCGATTCGATCGTTTTAGTTGCTGCCACACACCTTTTTGCCTTATCAGATTCGTCCCAGTTTTTAAGCAATTGCTTGATCTGATTCCCACGCACGGATTGCGGGCGCTCTCGAATGAGGACGGACCACTAGGAGCGGGTACCAGAGGGCACGTTTCTTGGCTAAGGAATCCGTTATATGAAATGGCTTCATACAAATCAACAAATTCACAAAAAAATGTTTACCTTATTTGGTCAGTTAAAAGCTCATAGCTCATTGTTGTTTTTGTCCACAACGAAACAATACGTAAATGACTAAATGTATCGATGATACTGAATGATAAGATTAAAATAGTACCCGTCGGACCGAATTGATCCATAGGTCCAATGAAGCAGCGTTCACCAGTTTCTGTGGCCACGGCATACTAGGTGATTGTGTGGCCTTTACTTTAACCCAACTAATGTCAGGTACCCATCAGAGCTGGGTAGACTCAGGGACACCCTCCATATCCGGGAAAAAATCCTAGCCTGCTCCAGGATTCGAACCCGGGACCTTCGGCTCGCCAGCCTAACGCGCTGCCGCTCGGCTACCGTGCCCTGATGAGATTAGGAAGAAGAAATTCAAGATGGGTTGACGAGTGTAGAGTAGGTTTTATTCAAGTAATGCGAGTAGCCCGCTCTCAATGTCACTCGAGGTAGTTTAAAAAATGCAGGTCATTCTGCTAGCGCTTCAAATTACTTCAAATAGCATTTGCCGAATATATACAAAAGCAACAACAAAAAAACAAAAACCTTTCAACATAAAGACAAAAACACTTTCCTTCTCCCTTATGCGAGAAAAAAATGCATATAAGTACTCTTTCTTCCCGAGTGGCATTCGGGTATTGAATGGGTTGCATGAACAAACCAGGAAAACCAGTAACTTAACATCATTTAAAACATTAATAAAAATGCAAGACTAGACTCGGACCACGGATGAGCGTCGGACGCAATAATCTTCTCTATAGAAGGAGCGTCTGTAATGTATAAGATAAGATAAGAAGGATTGTTTTATGTATTTGTCTTGGCAGCTCCTGGATATTTGGTATTTTTCAGTCGTTCAACCTAAACTATTCTGCTGCCCCTTAGATTATACTACATTCAAACGGGGAAAAAAAATATTAGAGAAGGTGATAGATTAAGTTTGTAAATGCCTTATATAAGTGTACAAGTGGTGTGCATCAGGCTGGCCGCGGGCCACAGCACAACCTACCAGTGCCGTTGCTAGGGATTTGGAGGCACGGGGGGCTTGGCCTCATTAGGGGCCCCTGCATTTTGACATTCGACATTATGACATGATAATAAAACAATTCGGACACTCCTTTGGGGCCCCCCTCAAGAAGGGGCCCGGGGGGGACTTTTGAATTTGGACCCCCCCCCTCCCCCCCCCACCATAGCTACGCCACTGCAACCTACCAAGATGTATAGCGTCGCCCACTAATCTTCAAAAAAAATTGTTTTTTTGTAATTTTTTTTTTTTTTTTTTTTTTTTTTTTTTTTTTGAATTTGTTGTTTTGATAATTTGAATAAATTTTAAGAATGTTTGGCCCATTTTGTTGTATTAAAATCATTTTATGGCCCAAATGAGGAAAAATGTTGCACACCCCAGGATTAAAGTCTAAATATAATAGCTAGTTGTAGTACTTTTAAAATGCAAAAGCAACGCGGAAATATCTGACGTGCAACACAAGAATGGTTACACTTTTAAACAAATGCAGCACAAGTAGGCTATAAGATATAAGAATCCTTCTTTCCAAATGTTAAGCATAAAGCCAGTAGTTTGTTTTAATCATCTATGAAATGTAAGCATCATAACCAATATGAGAATGAATTCTGAAAATGAAATATTTATAGTTCCGCATTGGCCACTGCCCTATTGGGGCATACTTCGCCAGGTTCCGGTTCCTAATTACCATTCGCGGTGTCGCCACTGTGGGGAGGAGGAGGAGACAGTGGAGCATATCCTACGTGAGTGCCCCCGTCTCGTCAGCGATCGAGGAGATGGGACGGGTGACCCACTATCCACTGATCTCTACGGAGATAGAGCCGTGCTCAAACGCACGACTGAGTTCTTGTTCAGAGCTACAAGGGAATAATACTCCCAACTTTCGTTTCAAATCGGAGTTCTAGTCTGATAGATGTAACGTAGAATTAACTCCTTTGTCTATCTCCCCTCACACTCGTGGTCAATGAGTTTTTGGTGACCCGAGCATGACCCTTGTCCGCTTGGATGAAGGCGTGCGGGTCATACCCCCGTGTGGTCAGTAAGGAGAGTGTAAGAGTTCTTACACACGTTTAGTAGGCGTATATTTGTTTTATAGACTGTGTTTTTTTTGTATTAAAAGTATTATTCTCTTCCATGAAATCTAGTTTATTATTTCTCTGAAGTGAAGTATTAGTGATAGAACCTTGACCCCTTGACCCCGAGACCTAACAGTACTTTATTTGTTGTTTCCTATTTTATAATAAACTGAGTAGATCTATATACTCATGTATTGAACCCGAAGATCTTTGTTGTTTTTATTTCACTTAGATGTACAATTTCCTATTTGTACCATTTCCTAATTCCTATTACCTAATTGGGGCAGCGGCAGCGCGTTCGACTGACGATCCAAGGGTCCTGGGTTCGAATCCTGGTGCAGGTTAGGATTTTTTTCCCAGGATTTGAGGGTGTCCCTGAGTCTACCCAGCTCTGATGGGTACCTGACCTTAGTTGGGGTAAAGTAAAGGCGGCTGAGCATAGTGCTGGCCACACAATCACCTAGTATGCCGCGGCCACGGAAACTGGTAAACGGTGCTTCATCGGCCCTATGGATCTTTTTGGTCCGACGGGATACTTGGCTTTTACTATTTCCTAATTGAGTATTTGCTAGTTGTATTTCGTAAGTCCAGACAGCAGTTATCGCCCCCCCCCCCCCCCCTTCCAAGACAGAGCCGAATTTAATATCATTTTTAACTAAACTTAATAAAAGATTGACCAAAACTGCGGTCTGTGACAATTTCAATAACCATACAAACATCTCTCATTCTCATTATTTTTATTTTTTTTCGCAGCCTTTCTTGGTGTTTTTTTTTATTTCACAAAATCTTGGAAACGTAAAAAGCTGCTACCGGTAACCTGGATAGCGCAGAGATTGTGTGGTTAGCTCACAGTGATACTACACAATTTACTATATTGGACTACAGTAGCGAAAAATACATTTTGCTTCTTTTCCCGCCACTGCGCATGTCGATAATTGAACTACGTTACTAGAATAAATAAAAAATGTCTTCTAGGACATCCGATGGACAAAGTATTGGCAAGCCGAGTTGAGCCCATCGTCAGCCGCTGCCTCAAAAAACATTTTTAAAGAAGTGGCACATAAGAGGCCGGCGAGACCACTCTTAAAAAGTGATATCGGTATGTAAAAAAGAAGACGAGGCAGCGCTACACAATGCAGGGAGCGCTTATAAAAGGCCGACGAAATAAATCTATCTTATAACTTATAAGTATAAGAGGTCGTCGCAGTTCATTACAAGTATTGGACTTGTGTCTAAATCCTCCAAATTGTAACATTTGAGAACGAAGAAAAGAACCAGATTTTAATAAGAATTTCTTCAAGGCCATCATTGTATGAAGTGTGAGATTTAGATTTTAGCCCTTTCAGTCTTACTCTCTTCTGAGTAACAAATCTTACTTTTTAATAAAGTTATTATAAAGTATGAGAGATTTTCTAGACTGTATTGATAGAATCGGCATCGACAAAATTGAAATCTCTTGTATTTGAACTAATTATATATAATCCGATATTATATAGTCTGTTGAATCGATTAAAATTATAACTTTCTTCTAGACCATTATTGTATGAAGTGAAATGAGATTTGAATTTGAGCCGTTTCACACTTACTACCTTACAAGAAACCGAATGAGAAATCTTACTTTTTATTAAAGTATGAGAAATTTTCTATCTAGATGTTGATGAATCGGTATCAACTAAATTGAAATCTGTTGGATATGATCTAGACTAGTTAATCGTCGTCGTCGGCATCCGTCTGCCTCGAGAGACGATGGTGTAGCTTTAAGAGTGAGGTATCCAACTACACCGCCGATAATGGCTGTCTAGACTAGTTATATATTCTATATAATCGAATTTGAAAGGATTTTTTCAAGACCACTATGAATGCAATGAAATGAGATTTCGATTAGAGCCATTTAAGACTTACTACCTCGAGTGAAAAATCTTACTTTACATTTAAAGTATGAGAAATTTCCTTGCTAGTATTGATGATAGAATCGGTATCGACAAAATTGAATTCTCTTGGACCTTGGACATGAATCATGATAAATGACTATAATAGAATAGATTCTAATATGAATACCGCTTGATATGACGCGATAGTTTCTGTGTATCGTCATGTTGTGCTTAGCTAACAGTGATTTGGTATGTAAACAACACTAATTTAGAACTGCTAGCAAAGCAACACTCAAACTTAGCATAAAAAAAGAAAACCATAAAATCAGTTTTTATCATAGGCCTACTCCCTTTATTTGCAAACTAAGTTTACCATCATGTAGTTAAATGATTGATTGACTACTGGAAATGAAACAGATGTATTTAGCGTATTTACGTATATCGTTTTACTAAAATTGAATATGGCGGGTGGAGTACCTGCGACACCCCGGTTGAGAGCAGACAGTCATAACCTCTAGACCACGAAACCTTGTAAAAACTTATAACAAATAGTATATATATAATATATAAGTATATTCGAAAAGTTTATCTACTACCGTCTCTTCCGGTAGAGGCAGCCATGTTTTACGTATAATATTATCTACGATTCGTAAATTGGTCGAAGGATTTCGTGACTATTCCAAAGTCCATGATGCTGAAAATTTGATAGAATGTATTGTTAGTCGGGACAAGTCTGCTGCCCAAGTTTCAGCTCGATTGGACGACAGGAGTGGTCGAAAAATAGATGCAAAGTTTTGCTAACAACCAAGCAAGCAGACAGTATGATAAAAAATGTGTTTCTATGGTTTTCTTGTTTCTTAAAATAAAACTAAATGTCGAAATGCGCAAATAAATCATTCAAATACACCAGAGGGTTATATCCCTGCCACCGACCGATCCCTGTCGCCCTGCAGGAGTTTTGGGCCTAGTGGACGTAATAATCTTCTTTCTAGAAGGAACGTCTGTAAACTTATAAGATAAGATCTGGCTCGCAGACAAATGTTCGATTATAAAAAAAAATTCTTTAGACTCCTTTGATCTACATATTAATTGCATATCAATATTTCATTCTACAAATGAGCTTTAGTCTACTTCACCTCAGCATCAGAAAAATTCAGAATCATAATTATTGTACTTTAGTGTTGAAATTACACAAAATGCACATATTTACTTGAATTTTTGGTTTTTTAGGCTCTCACCGAATTCCTTTTAAAAATATATGGGGTCCATGGCTCTCTCAGGCAAAAAGGTTCCTAATTGTGTGCCAAAGTAGGATTTCTAATTCATAAGCTATAGGGCAGCGCCCAGCGTAAAACTGGGCAACTGTTGCCTGATGGCTTCTGAGGATCGATTCGATCGTTTTAGTTGCTGCCACACACCCTTTTGCCTTATCAGATTCGTCCCAGTTTTTAAGCAATTGCTTGATCTGCTTCCCACGCACGGATTGATATGCGGGCGCTCTCGAATGAGGACGGACCACTAGGAGCGGGTACCAGCAGGGCACCTTTCTTGGCTAAGGAAACCGCTATATGAGATCGCTTCATACAAATCAACAAATTCACAAAAAAATGTTTACCTTATTTAGTCAGTTAAAAGTATTGTTGTTGTTTTCCACTACGAAACAACATTTAAATACGTAAATGACTAAATGTATGGATAAAGGCTTACTTTACTGAATGATAAGATTAAAAAAGTACCCGTCGGACCGAAGTGATGAGGTCCGATGAGGCAGCGTTCACCAGTTTCTGTGGCCACGGCCCTATGCACAGCCGCCTTTACTTTACCCCAACTAATGTCAGGTAGGCCTAGCCATCAGAGCTGGGTTAACCCGGGACCTTCGGCTCGCCAGTCGAACGCGCTGCCGCTCGGCTACCGTGCCCTGGTAAGATTAGGAAGAAGAAATTCAAGATGGGTTGACGAGTGTAGAGTAGGTTTTATTCAAGTAATGTGAGTAGCCCGCTCTCAATGTCACTCGAGGTAGTTTAAAAAATGCAGGTCATTCTGCTAGCGCTTCAAATTACTTCAAATAGCATTTGCCGAATACATACAGAAACAACAACAAAAAAAAACAATAACCTTTCAACATAAAGACAAATACACTTTCCTTATCCCCTATACGAGAACAAATGCATATAAGTACTCTTTCTTCCCGAGTGGCATTCTGGCATGGAATGTGTTGCCTGAACAAACCAGGAAAACCAGTAACTTAACATCATTTAAAACATTAATAAAAATGCAAGACTAGACTCGTACCACGGATGAGCGTCGGACGCAATAATCTTCTCTATAGAAGGAGCGTCTGTAATGTATAAGATACGATAAGAAGGATTGTTTTATGTATTTGTCTTGGCAGCTCCTGGATATTTGGTCTTTTTCAGTCGTTCAACCTGGACTATTCTGCTGCCCCTAAGATTATACTACATTCAAACGGGGGAAAAAAAAATATTAGAGAAGGTGATAGATTAAGTTTGTAAATGCCAGATATAGGTATAGAAGTGGTGTGCATCAGGCTGGCCGCGGGCCACAGCACAACCTACCAAGATGTATAGCGTCGACCACTGATCTTCAAAAGGAGTGTTGTTGTTGTTTTTTTTTGTTGAATTTGTTGTTTTTATAATATGAATAAATTTTAAAAATGTGTGGCCCATTCTCTTGTATCAAAATCATTTTATGGCACAAATGAGGAAAAATGTTGCACACCCCAGGATTAAAGTCTAAATATAATAGCTAGTTGTAGTACTTTTAAAATGTAAAAGCAACGCGGAAATATCTGACGTGCAACACAAGAATGGTTACACTTTTAAACAAATGCAGCACAAGTAGGCTATAAGATATAAGAATCCTTCTTTCCAAATGTTAAGCGTAAAGCCAGTAGTTTGTTTTAATCATCTATGAAATGTAAGCATCATAACCAATATGAGAATGAATTCTGAAAATGAAATATTTATAGTTCCTATTATTACTCCATTATTGATATCACACTGGTCTTTTATCTGTCGATTTTTAGTTGTATTTAAAAAGTGTTGTGTTTTCTTTTATAAGATAAGATTACTTTATTGGTCCAAAATAAATGGAAATTTGACTTGATTACATAAATTCCATCTTGCAGCATTCGGGTACTTAAAACAATATTAAAGAACCATTTGTACCCAAGCACAATAGACATTCGCGCAAACTATCATACCATTAATCACACAAAAAAAGTAGGCTATCATTTAGGAGTCAGCTATTGTATTTCCTGGCTGTTGATGATTCTTTAGAAAGATTCTCACTGATAGTGGAACAAAAGAGTTCCTAAATCTCTCTTTTTATTAAAAGAAAAACTGTAAGCCAAAATTAAAATTACTTAGAGGTAATTATCATCAAATCCACATGTAGGCAAAGTAAAAAAAAATGATACATGTTGTAACAGTCTCCTTGGACTATTTATACGTAATAATACTATAATACATAAGACATTACATTCTAACTTAGAAATACAACAAAATAACAATCTATTAGCCTACAGTGGTCGGATAAACATAATCACAAAACACTTTTCTATAATACATATAAGTACTCTTTCTTCCCGAGTGACACCCGGGTAAGGAATGGGTTGCCTGAACAAACCAGAGGAAATTCATTAACTTAACGTCCTTGAAAACACCAATTAAAATGCCAGACTTATACTCAAGCCACCGATAATTGTCTGCATAGAAAGAGCGTTATCAAAGAGAAGTAATGGATATATATTTAAACAAATAAATCATTTAACAAGAAGATAAACTTAAAATGAAAACAAAAGTTAACTAACATTACTTAGGCATACGTGTAATCTACTAATAAATATGCATCTCCCTTCTTATAATGCATTAGAACAGACTAGAGAAGTAAATTGTCTTAAAAGTGAATAGTCTATATCAGGAGTCGGCAAACATTCTTGTATGATAAATGGTATGATAGTGTGCGTGAATGTCTATTGTGTTTGAGTATAAATGGTTCTTTATTTTTGTTTTAGGAATGCTGAAAGACGGAATTTTTGTAATCAAGTCAATTTTCCATTTATTTGGATCAATAAAGCAATCTTATCTTATCTAATAATTGTGTGCCAAAGTGGGATTTCTAATTCATTACCGTGCCAAAATACTAAAAGTCGTTATGCTCTAGCACTCAATTTCTTGTAGCAGAAACCTGAATGTTTCTTTTAGGGAGTGTTACTCGTGTCATTGAAAATCGCTCTGCGTGCCAAGTAAGTGTGGCACGCGTGCTTTAGGTTGTCGATACCACTAAAGGCATAACACCATTGGATGAATCGTACAATTTAGGGTTGATTCGTGGATTCTTCCCTGTGATTACAATATATTCATATACATTTTCTTTCTTTGCAACTGGGCTTTTGGGTGTAGAATGGGTTGCATGAATTACCCACTAAAGAAAACCCACAACATCAAGGTGAAAAACATTTTTTTAATGACGGATGGCTAGATCTAGATCTAGCATTTAAACACACAAAAAAAACTTTCACGTCTTAAAATTCTAAACGGGATACTTTTCTACAAAAAAAATAAATAAATCAAAATAGCTTTTACTATCCATTAGACAATAGGATAGGCTACGACTAAAATGTCATCTTAACTGCAATGAATCACGATTAAAAAGAAAGCAAAGGGTAATAATCAATCATTTGTCACTCTTCAGGAGAGACTACTGCGTATAAATGTTATTTATCGAAATTACCCATGGATTGCGCCCCTTGTCAACGACGCGTTTCGTCTGCAATATACGAAAACTACTTTTTTTTTGTGTGTGTAGACCTTTATGCGTTAGTACAGAGATCGAAAACAAAAGAAAAAAAAATACATTTTCTTAATCCCTACGTTAAAAATACCACTAGATCTACCACCTGCCCCTATAAATAATAAAAAAAAATAAAGATTCCGCGAAAAAATGGTGTCATAATCGTAAAAGGCAAAACGTATGCATAAATATAGAAGCACTGTAGGCCTAGACCAGGGGTCGGCAACCTATGGCACGTGTGCCAGACTTGGCACACAGTACGATTTTCAGTGGCACGCGAGGAACCTCCAAGAATATTTTTACAATGCTAGTGAAAACGACGTATGTCTGCATAATTAATGGCTGCTGCGTGGTTGACTATATGGGAATCACACTGGACGTTGCTTGTTTTAGTTCAGGAATGTTTGTACGCAAAGCTCTCATAATTGAACTTGCGATCTATGATTTAATCTATTGTGTAGACTGTAGATAGGCAATTTTATAGTTTCTAAAGTCTTTTCTAGAAGAAAGTGATGCGGAGTATAGGTAAGGTCTTGGATAGATTCGTTTCTTGTCTGGAAGCAATTAAGGTGTATCTTAATGAAAAAAAAAATTCCGGTATTGAATGAGGAGAACTTACTGTTGAAGCCGATGTTTCTGAATGACATGGCGACACGTTTTAATGAGTTGAACTTGCATTTACAAGGACGGGATCGAAAACACTTGAAGTGTTGGGCAACTGGAACTGAACATATCTTGCTGTGAAATCAATTTATAAACATTTAACTATTTCCATAATGTAAGGCAAATTAAGATAGATGAGCATTTTCAGAGGTACACTAGTTATATTAAAACAATTGAACTTGTTTGGCATCACTAGCATCACATCAAATTTGGAGAATTTAATTGAAGGGAGATAATTAACCCATTATCTTTGCATTGATATTTCTAATATGTTTTCTTTTTAGTTTCTTTAAAAAATAATTGGCTTACAATTTATAACTTTATAAAATGATCAAAATATAAAAGATTGAAGAAAATTATATAAATATTATATGCCTAAAGAATTTATATGTAAATTTTTTAAACATTACATTAACTACTTAGTTTGAATGATTACTACGTATATCTTCCAATCTTCTAGTATTGGGTAATCCCTACCATTATCTTAAATATATATAAATCTCAAAAGGAATATGTATGTATGTGGCTATGTACATACCGCATAATCTTTTTAAATACTGGACATAAAAACGTGAAATTTGCTACAAATATTATTTGCGTTACGGCGGTGAACACTGTCAAGGTTTTAAAAAAATTAAAATGACCGCAGTGGTCAGTTTGGTCAAAAAACGCGAATAAAACGAAACATTTTGGTTTCATGTTAAAATTGCCGTTCCAAGTTTTTATAGTTTTTCGTCACAAAGTTAGAAAAAAAACAACGATGCGCTGAGATTATTTTTATGACGTCATCAAAGTTTGCGCATGGATTTTTTAGCAATGAAAGGACATTTTTCATTCATGTTTAAATTGACGTCATCAAACTATTTTATCTCAATGATGGGAACAAATTTTCTTCATGTTTAAATTGCCTACGTGCCGTAAACAACATAAATTCTTTACATTACCAATACTGTAGTTGATTTTCTAATCTATCACTACTTTAATACTTTACACTGTGAATACATGACTTAAAGCTAATTAATAATTTAAAACTTTACAAACATAGGACAAAGCAAATAGATTTAGCTTTTTTTCTGTTTCGGGAAGTAATACCGACGCCTTACTAAGCTTATTTAAACGCAGTGGTCCTGGTTACACTCTATATTTAAGCGTTGCGTATTTATGCGTTTTACAAGGGAACCAAATTACCGGGCAATGTTTATATTACCGATCAATGTATATATTACCGGGCAAAGTGTATAGGCACCTTTAAGCTTATTCCCTTGGTAACGGCCATTGTTTAAATTACCGGGCAATGTTTATATTACCGGGCAATGTTTAAATTACCGGGCAATATTTATATTACCGGGCAATGTTTATATTAACGGGCAATGTTTATATTACTGGGCGATGTTTAAATTGCCGGGCAATGTTTATATTACCGATCAATGTATATATTACCGGGCAAAGTGTATAGGCACCTTTAGGCTTATACCCTTTGTAACGGCCATTGTTTAAATTACCGGGCAATGTTTATATTACCGGGCAATGTTTAAATTACCGGGCAATGTTTATATTACCGGGCAATGCTTATTATTACCGGGCAATGTTTATATTACCGATCAATGTATATATTACCGGGCAAAGTGTATAGTCATCTTTAGGCTTATACCCTTGGTAACAGCCATTGTTTAAATTACCGGGCAATGTTTATATTACCGGGCAACGTTTAAATTACCGGGCTATGTTTATATTACCGGGAAATGTTTATATTAACGGGCAATGTTTATATTACCGGGCGATGTTTAAATTGCCGGGCAATGTTTATATTACCGGGCAATGTTTATATTACCGGGCAATGTTTAAATTGCCGGGCAATGTTTATATTACCGGGCAATGTTTATATTACCGGGCAATGTTTATATTACCGGGCATTGTTTATATTACCGGGCAATGTTTATATTACCGGGCAACGTTTATATTACCAGGCTATGTTTAAATTGCCGGGCTATGTTAAAATTGCCGGAACTAACTTAAAAAAAAAAACCATACTACTTTATGTATGTTGCAAAAACAAAACTAAAAAACTATAATGTGTCAAGCATATTCTAAGAAAAGCCCGTTCGAAGAATCGGGCACATATCAGCTAGTAGTTTAAATAAATAATAGTTGAGCGTAAATCTGATTTTTGCTGAAATCAAACTATAAAGAATTTATAGCTATTACTAGAATAATATTCTGACAACTAAATTCAAATGCTGATAACCATTAATGTGTACGTTGAGTAATGAAATTGTGTAATAGCTATGAATGGATTTATTTTTAAAGATGATAATAACAAACAGGTTTATTTATTATTAAATATAAACGTTTTAATTATTTTGTCTGTAACGCTCCTTTTTCTTTTGGCCTTGGTCTTGCTACGGCACTAAATAAATTGTCTTATGAGAAGAATATAGTTGAGCAGTTTGAATTTCACGCTGTTGGCACGCTAAATGATTTAAAAATCCTATTTTGGCACACTATACGCAAAAGGTTGCCGACCCTGGCCTAGACTATATCATAGCCCATTGAGCTGTATTCTGTATTAGCAAGCGCCTAACCTTTTGATAACGCTATTGTTTAATTATGTACACACAAAAAAAAAAAAAAAGCAAAATTTGTTTCATTTCCTTAAGTTATTGTGTGTTTTTTTTAATTCCATTCTGACGTAGCCAATTATTGTAAACATGGACGAATCATTGAAAGAGATCCTTTGCAGGCACCGCAACGCACTGGTCCGTTACATCAACCCGACGCCTTCGCTAATCAATGTCCTGGTGGAGGACAAGGTCCTCCCTTCTGCCATGATCGAGGACATAAAAGTAAGGGCTTCGTTTAGTCGTTCTACAGTGTTCTACTGGTTTGTTGATGTTGCTAGACTAGAACCAACGTAAAGCGAAGTCGTCAGGTTATATTTACCCACACACACAAAAATCTTATATTTTGTTACATACGCTGTTTTATTGTTGGTACCAGGAAAATCAAATACCCGGGGTGGACCAAAATCAGTATCTGCTGCTGCCTTGCGGGAAGTGGAGGGATCCACAAAGGCTAGGGACCCTAACCCGAAAAAAGGCATCTATCCCGAGAGCTGAAAGAAGAACTCCTCCCCAGACGGTTATGCGCTAGGCTAGCAACCTGCAATGTAAAAAAAACACCAGGCTACAGAAACAGGAAAGCTGCCTTATGCTCCACGGGGAGCGATAAAGAATAAGAGAGATATTATGTTAGGCCTACATACGTTGTTTTAAATTCTATTCAGACGATTATAGCGTCCTACGCAAGATTATAAATACGTTTAGATATATTTACTAAATCATTGATTCTCAATTGGGCTTGCGTGTTTTTCTTTGTCAGCGCCATCTTGCTTCCGGAATCCTGTCGAGTCATACGCTGCCGCAGCGCGTGGTACGACGTCCCAACATGTAACACGACCTCCGAGCGTGGGAAAAGCGTGAGATACGATGTCTTAGTGTATGATACGTGTCTTAAAACGTCGTCGTATGTGATACGACGTTCTAGCGTGTGATATGACGCTCTAGCGTGTGATACGACGTCCTAGCGTGTGATACGACGTTCTAGCATGTGATACGACGTTCTAGCGTGTGATACGACGTTCTAGCGCGTGATACGACATTCTAGCGTGTGATACGACGTTCTAGCGTGTGATATGACGTCCTAGCGTGTGATACAACGTTCTAGCGTGTGACACGACGTTCTGGCATGTGGTACGATGTTCTGGCCAATGACACGATGTTCTGGCGTATGTGATACGACGTCCTAACAAGTGATTCACGTGATACGACGACTTAGTGTGTTACTTGTGATATGACGTGTGTGATACAACTAAAATCAGGTACTTATCAGAACTTGGTAGCCTCAGGTACACCCTTCAGACCCGGGAACAAATTCTAGCCTTTACCAGGGTTCGGACCCAGTACCTTCGGTTCGCCAGCCGAACGGGCTTCCGCCTACTGCGCCACATAACACCTTTCAGACTCGGGAACATATCCTAGCTTTCAGCAGGACTTGAACCCGAGACCTTCGGTACTCCAGCAGAGCTCCCCTCTGCTTGTCCATCGTATAATTAATAGCACAATGAAAAAAAAATAGACAGTTTAGATGAATATTATTTTTAAGATATCATTATGCAAATGAAAATACTATATCAAACAATTGTAAACTATCTACAGGCCTAGGCTAACTGTCGACAGTTTTTTTTTAGTATTGTGTATAGCGTATCCAGTGGCGTAGCTAAGGGAGGGGGTTCCAAATTCGAAAGTCCCCCCAGGCCCCTACTTGAGGATGGCCTCTAAAGGAGTGTCCGAATTTTTTTTCTCATGTCATAATGTCGAATGTCAAAATGCAGGGGCCCTTAAAGAGGCCAAGTCCCCCGGGCCCCCAAATCCCTAGCAACGGCACTGGCCCCATCCCTTACACTCGGGCCGAACCAAGAGAAATAAACTAACGGTGCAGAAACAGTACATTTTGCGTTCCAAATATCTGATAGGATACTGGGCTCATTTTGCAACTATCTTTTTTTTTGTGTGTGTGGAGAACTGAAAGGGGACCCCTCTACCCCCCTCCCCCGAGCCACGCCACTGTGGCGTTAGCTTACTCATAACTCATACCCATTTCTATAGAAAAACAAACCAACACTATCACGGTTTTGGAAAAATTCGAAGGATCTCTTCGACCCCTCCCCCCCCCTCTCCCTTTTTTTTCCTTACCCTTCCCAATTTCCGGGTACACACAAAAATACGTTTCTCCGTAGCTAAGCAACGCACTAACAGCCTGTTTCCTTTTTTAATGTTATTTCATAGACTATAATAAGATGGACAGCTTGCTCTATTTTTAGAGCTTATATCAACTTTTTATTCCGTACGCAACCAATAACCAATTACTTCTACGCTCCTCGTTGTTTCTTAAATGTTTCCGCTTTAAAACGCTTATAAAAAAATATAGAAATTTGAATGACCTAGATCAGACCAGGCGTCGGTAAACTTTTTGCTAATAATGTGCTAAAATTAGGATTTGTAATTCATTCAGTGTCTGCCAACAACCTAAATACTAACCTGTGCCCACCAATCAATTTTTGTTTGTTTTAGAAAACACTTGAATTGCATTGCCCTTTCGTGGGCCATCCGCGTGCCATTGAAAATCGCTCTGCGTGTAAAGTTTGGCACGCGTTCCTTAGGGTGCCGATCCCTGATTTAGACCACTGTTCTCGTGTGGGGAGGTGAAGGAGGAAACATAGATTTAATACAATTCGGATCGAGAAAAGCAGACAGACGAATTGCTAAAGATTAGCCAACCTTTTGAACGATGAGACGATGTGCTGTGAAGTATTGCCGCCAGCAGTCCCGGGTTCAAATCTTGATAAATCGGGGTTAAAAGGAGCGTCCCTCGAGTCCACTCAGTTCTCAGTAAGGTTTCCCAATTTCGAAAGACATGTCAATGTGGTGTGACATCGTGTGCGCGCTAAACAATCCGCTCCAATGCTTTCAACACTGACACAGATTGATTATAATTCATTGGCCATCTACACATCCACAGTTTGCACCGAGCGCCAGGCTAGAAATTCGCCGTTGAAACAAAGATGTTTACTTCACCGCAAAAAAAAAAAAACAACATCAACGACAAATCATGTTCATTCGATTTTGGCCCAACATATATTTGTAGATACACCTCTGAAATGTTTTTAAAAAAAAACGTAAATAGAAGCCTTGATCAGCGAACAAAAAGGCAACAGTTTTTAAACTTGCTCTCCTGTACGTCCGCGCGATATCGATATATAAGCATGCGTTAATAATGTTACGGGTTTCCCTTCTTATCGAGAAATTTTGGGAATCAATCGATGGGGCGGCCATCGCCAGTGGATGGAAATCGCGTGACCTACCACAAGACAAGCCAGGCTCAGAACAAAGCTATCAAGTCCTTCCGCGTCCAAAGCTGCATCTCACTGACGCCTTCTACAGGCAGCGTGAAATCCATCATGGCCCCGAGGCTAGCCGTGACGGACGTCGTGAAAGCGCTCAAAGATCTGCACGCCAGGCAAGGGGTGAGCGTCAGGCGGATCCGGGAGCATCTCATCAAGAAGAAGCTCATCACGCGTGAGACGACCCTCGAGGAGGTCAGGCGCAGCATTCACAGAGGAATCCGCATTAGGCGCATTCATAAGATCACCCAGGGCGACCTGCAGTCCAAAACCCGGAAGCGACGATCTGGGGCGTCGTCGAAGAGGGGCCACGCCCACCGCTCGCATCACAGCCGACATCACCACCACCACCACCACCACAAGTCGACAACCCATACGAGCGAGCGGGGGCACCGGCACGGGCTGGACAGATGGCTCCGTAGCCGTACCCACCAACGCGATGACAAGACGCCGGGTAGCAGTAGTCGGCTGAAGCAGGACGACAAAAAAAGTCACCGAGTTCATCATAGCCGTGCCCACGTACGCGATGACAAGACGCCGGCGAGCGCAAGTCGGCTGAAGCAGGACGACAAAAAAAGTCACCGAGATCATCATAGTCGTGCCCACAAAAGCGATGACAAGACGCCGGCGAGCGCAAGTCGGCTGAAGCAGGACGACAAAAAAAGTCACCGAGATCATCATAGCCGTGCCCACGTACGCGATGACAAGACGCCGGCGAGCGCAAGTCGGCTGAAGCAGGACGACAAAAAAAGTCACCGAGATCATCATAGCCGTGCCCACGTACGCGATGACAAGACGCCGGCGAGCGCAAGTCGGCTGAAGCAGGACGACAAAAAAAGTCACCGAGATCGCCATCATCATCGACAGAAAACTCGATAAATTTGAACACAATTTATTTTTGCCTGCTTAGGTCTTCTAATACGATTTTTTTTTCTAATCACGGCCCTTTTCAGGGCCTAAATTTCTTTCCGTTCTTCGAAGGTTAGTCGAGAAAATTATAACTTTGTAGTGCTCAATTAATTGTTACCAATTTGTTATAAAGTGGTTGGGCCTGTAATTTTAAAATGATATCTCCCACCTTCTTTTTTTCCCCAAAACATGCTCCAATATTTCTTATGTTACAAATGCTATGAACAGGTCAGGGGTTCAGAAGTGGTATAGGCAGTGCCCTCACACAGGGAGGGCAGAGGGGGGGGGGACATATGCCCGGGGGCGACACTTCCAGGGGGTTGGCAAATGTAGTCTAAACAAGTAGTTACAGTATGCAAGGGGGCGGCGATGAAACTTTTGCCCTGGGGGCGCTACATAAGCTTGTAAAGGCTCTGAGTATAGGTCCTTGGCTTAATTACTTATTCGCTCCCCTACCTCCCCCACCCCCTCCCCCAATTTACGGAATCTTAATTTCTAAAGTATAGCCTATGGTCAGTAGTACACAAGGAATGCTAATAGTCCTTATTAATTAGTGGGTTATGAAACGGAGGTGTAGGTACTAATACCAATGTGAGGGCCTGTAATGGTTTTGCAACTATTTCTAAGTTGGCAGCCGTTTCCAGGTTTAATTTGTTATTATTTCCTATGTTTTTTGTTCCATTTCCGCCCGCCAGTTTTTGTGAGAATAAAAGGGCTGAGTTTAGTAGAGCCTTTGGGCTGTGTGCAATTGTGAGGGTTAGCTGTGTGCTAAGCAAGGCTGTGTGCCCCTCTATGAAGCTGTGTGCTAAGCAAGGCTGTGTGCCCCTCTATGAAGCTGTGTGCTAAGCAAGGCTGTGTGCCCCTCTATGAAGCTGTGTGCTTCCCTATTTGTAACTGTGTGTGGACTTAGTGTCCAGTGGTTGTTTTATTGTAGTAGATCTACTAAGGTGTGGCTGCTAAGCCAGGCGATGTATATCTGGTTGGTTTTTTTTTTCGTCGGTCGATAAAATATGTTTTTAGTAGGATGTAAAATATGTTTTTAGGCAGTTGAAACTTTATTGTTTGTTAGTCTTAGTAAGAGTCTTTTGATGAATTTAAGTTAGGGCTTCAGTTGGACTGATTCGGAATTGTGTTTTTTTTTGTAATAGTCTTCTTAAAGTTTTAGATAAAGAGAATTTTTATGCAGAATAAAGTTATAGATTTTATAGTGTTACTTCGGCCTTTGTTTCTATATCTTTGTTTCTTTCAAGTGTCGTACTCTTGTGTTGTATTGTGCTGTTTTAGTTAGCCAGTAGTAGCTATTTATTTTATTTAGGATAGTTTAGTTCGCTAAAGCCTTAGATGTGACAGTCACCTTGGGTTCGGTTAGGCCAAGGTTGCACAGACCACGATCCCCCCCCCCCTTTTACTCCCCTTCTTTACCCTTCTATCTTACTCCCACCCCTTACACCAAGAACAACTGCATTGAAACGATGTAGGCTTAGACCTATGCATTGTCTGAGACCGAGAACAAGTATGGAGAACTCTTACGGACGCTAATTATATCACTTTAAAAGGTTTATTTTTACTTATTCTATTTTAAACTAGAATCGGCGAATCGACAGGGAGTTAAACCATTGAAGCATTTTTCGGGGGCTGGCTGCTGTGTGCATTTATTTTGAAGTGTCTCCCTGGCTCCTGGGGCTTCTGTGCCGTATCAATCCATGCCAAGGCCTAAAAAGTCTATAAGTTTCAAGTAGGGCTTATCTGCATAGAGTATAGGGTTACCATAAGGGCTCAAATGAAAAAGAGGACACAGAAAATGTTCATCAAATCCGGTTACCAGCCCGTATAGCCGGTTTCTGGGTTACGCCAATTTTAAGTGTTGTACAAATGAAAGTAAAGTTAATCTACATAAAACAATCCTCTTACTGAGTACTGTTATTGGTTTCAAATTCAATATTTAAACTTTATTGAGTAAGTTTCAGTACACATTTCATTACACTTATTACACTGATTGTAGGCTACACAGAAACAAAACAGCGACCTTTATAAAAATCAAATTGTTAATTTTGATTTCAAAAATTAATTATTTATTTATTATTATTAACGCGCATTACCGTTATGCGTTTTTATACAAAAATGGCTTCCGAACCGGAAACCCCGATGGTTACCTTAGTAACCTTACCATTGAGCTAAATATTGCTAGAGCGCGCATTAAGCTCACGGACCAGAATAATAATAATAATATCATAACACTATTTTGTAATTTCTGTTCCGTGAATAATGAATTAAACATGCGTTCCAGCAATATTTAGCTCAATGGTAAGGTTACTAAGGTATCATAGTATATAACAGAGAAAATTACATAAGAATGTATAGATCGATCGGGAACGGACAGGCAAAAACCCGGACAAAAGCCATATTTCTGGAATGCCGCCCGGACGCCCGGACAGGGCCCTAAACGAGGACATGTCCGGGAAAACCCGGACGTATGGTAACCCTATACCTGTAGGCTCCACGTCATTGACAAGTCTTAACGATTATTGCATGCATAAAAGGTCACGAGAAAAAACATTTCCGGTCTTATTCGATCATTTTCTCCGAAACATGTCTGTGTGCTATGTTACAGGTTGTACGAAAACATGTATAGAATTAAATTTTATTTCATTTCCAAAAGATGGCGCCAAAAGAAAACAATGGATTGTGAATGTCAGATTTGAAGAATCCCCTATTTATAATCCCAAACTAATTGCTTGATGCAAAAGAATTTTCGTGTTGTTGTTTTTTATAAATCTCCGCATTTTAATTTTTAATTACCAAGGACGCAACTCTTGAGTAACTTTTTTAAATAAACAAATGCTACGTTTTGCCTAACGCGACTAACACTTTGAGTATTAATTATCGCCTACTCACTTTTGATGTTAAAAACGGATTCCTCAGAACTAATTTTGTAGCCGTTGTATATTTCTAAAAGACAAGAACTGGCTGTCGATGTTGAAATCAAATGCATGGTTTTTGTTTACCAAAATTGCGGTAAATTTCACCGGAAGTTCACGATCAAAGCAGTTCAAAAGATCACACCTAATTAAGACTTGTCAATGATTGATGACGACCTGCAACGCCTTGATTTTGGTACCCTCCTATCGCACACTTTTTGTGGTTCCTGCTATTCTTGGTTAGCCTTTAAAGCTTTAGCCTAAGCAACGTTTTAATGGATATTGCACTCCTACTGACCGACATCACATGCATAATCATAGAGCTAACTTTATTATTATTTGTTTTTAATTTTATAGAAGGGAGAGAGCAAGCGGGAGAAAAATGAAATCCTTCTCAAGTCAATGAAGCTTCGCGGAAACATTTCTTACCGGAAGTTCCGCGAAGCCATGTTGAAATGCGGCCAGGTTTTTATTGCGGATCTGCTGTATGAAGAAGGTAGCAGTCATGGACAAATGATATAATTGTATCGTCCTTCTAAACTTCCAAAAAGTGACCCGCAGTGACTAACAAAATGAGTTTGTGGATATAAGCTTATACATATGTTTACTGGATCTAACAATATGTAGCGCAATCTTGAAATAATGATCAAAAAATGATAAAGAAATAATTATTTTAAATTTGTAATTTCAAAATTCGGCTTCAATCCTGTTTTGTCACTTGGTTTAAATTTTGGACTCAGAAAGACGATATGATCTCTCTGCCTGTTTCCATCTATCAAACATTCTTTTTGTCTGTATCTATTACCATTGGTATATGTATTGCCATTTATCCATTCTTAATACAACGATATATCATTGTATGCAAAACTCTATATCTATCTAATATATTTATCCATCTAGCCAACTATCCATCTATCGTTATATCCATCTATATATTATCTATTTATAAATACAGCTATCCACCTACCCATCGATTCATCCATCATATTATATTATATATCAATGTATTAAAAAAAATGTAAACCGTCGGACCAAATTGATCCACAGGGCCGGTGAGGCAGCGTTCGCCAGTTTCTGTGACCACGGCATACAGTGTGGTTGTGTGGCCAGTACGATTCCCAGCCGCCTTCACTTTACCCCAACTTAAGTCTAAGCTGGGTAGACTCAAGGGACACCCTCGAGATCCGGGAACTAATCCTAGACTTTACCGGAATTCGAACTCAGGACGTCCGGTACGCCATCCGAACGCACTGCCGCTCGGTCACCGTGCCCCACTATATATCAATCTACCCATCTATATATAAATCTATATATAAATCTATATATAAATCTATATATAAATCTATATATAAATCTATATATAAATCTATATATAAATCTATATATAAATCAATATATAAATCTATATATAAATCAATATATAAATCTATATATAAATCTATATATAAATCTATATATAAACCTATATATAAATCTATATATAAATCTATATATAAATCTATATATAAATCTATATATAAATCTATATATAAATCTTTATATAAACCTATATATAAATCTATATATAAACCTATATATAAATCTATATATAAATCTATATATAAAGCTATATATAAACCTATATATAAATCTATATATAAATCTATATATAAAGCTATATATAATTATATATATAAAACTATATATAAATCTTAGTATTTATCCGTCTATCTATTCATAAATATTTAAACATAATATCTGTCTATTTGTCTTTATGCCCGTCTTTCTACCTATCTCTCCACGTATGCTACAATGTATTGGCAGCGCGTTCGATTGGCGATCCGAAGGTTCTGGGTTCGAATCCTCGTGTAGGCTAGGATTTTTTCCCGGGTCTGGAGGGTGTCCCTGAGTCTACCCAGCTCTGATGGATACCTGTCATTAGTTGGGGTAAAGTAAAGGCGACTTGGCATTATACTGGCCACACATCCCCTAGTATACCGTTGTCGGCAGTGGACGCAGAAACTGGTGAACGCTGCTTCACCAGCCCCCATGATCAGTTTGGTCCGAAGGGTACTTTATTATGCTTTAATGTAGATGTGTTATTATACCGGCCAGTTTAACCACCAAAACCTACCTGTTTAACCACCAATACCTACCTGTTTAACCACCTAAACCTGCCTGTTCAATCACCAATACCTACCTGTTCAACCACCGATACCTACTTGTTTAACCACCAATACCTACCTGTTTAACCACCCATATATGCATGCACACATTTTTTACAATTCAGAAGCCACGGGCTCAATAGTTGAGGAAAACGACATCACGTCTCTGCCGTCTCTAAAACTGTCTCTGTCTTCAGAAGAAATCAAACAACTGGTGCACACGCTCGATGCTAGAGTAAGTCCTAAGATGCACGAACCTTCTTTTTTTTATTAAACCCATAATGCCTATAACCAGGGCCGGCTCATCCACATAGGCAACCTAGGCGGCCGCCTAGTGCGCAATTATTATTTTTTTTTAGGTAAGGGGGTGCGGATAATTGAGGATATTTTAGGGGGGGGGAATTTAAAATATAAAAAAAGTATAGTACGTCTGCACGCTACTAGCAGAGGTAGACGAATTACTAGGTAATTTAAGTTGTCTTAGAAAATAGGAAAGCATGCCCTAACACTACTAAGTTTCTACCCGCTGAAGGCACTACAAAACGTCAAAAACCCTAGAGCCGGTCTTGCCTATAACCAGAACACACATAATATGGGCAAGTTCTTATTACATTTGTAAAAAAACGAATCTATTTTAACAGATCAGATGCCGGTGTCTAAAAGCGGATTGGAGAAAAGATTCTCAAAATAGAATTGAGCTATTACAGGTAGATTTTGTGTGTGTCTCTATCTTTTGGACAAGCTCTTCTCAAATCTTTTACTTGACTTGTTCGAATGAAATGGTCATAAAAGTTAAAAAGTAAAGTATCCCGTCAGACCAAATTAATCCATAGGGCCGGTGAAGCAGCGTTCACCAGTTTCCGTGGCCCCGGCTAAATGGTAACAAAAAAAAGCATTCAATAATCAAAGTAGATTTATTATATGGCAATATTCTATGTTGTTATATTCTGTGTAGTCGTATATTATGAACTTTTATTATTCTCGTATGTGTATATACACCTTTGTAGATAAAGTAATCAGATAAATACTACACCTAAATTACTATAGCAGCTATAATAATCAATGGTCATTTTTTTTTCGCCACAAGGTAATAAATGAAAAAAAAAAGCAGTAAAAAGGTTATATATACAATTGTAAGCTTATAATATATTTATGTTTTAATGAGATAAGAAATCACACACACAGACGCTCACTTACATATCTAAGATTATATTATTCTCAAATTATACTACAGTACAAGTGTTCGACATTTACAATTATATGATATCCTATTATAGACACATATTATAATGCCTTACATTTGTTAAACAGCCATTCACATTTCAAAATAAATAAACAATAATCGTATTGTATTTGTGTGTACGACCCAGACGCATTCATCCAGCGACAAAGCGATATCTTAAAAAAAAGGTTTATACCCACTATACCTATGGGCACGAATGGGGTACCGAAGGTCCTGAGTTCGAATCCTGATGAAGGCTAGGATGTCCCTGAGTCTACCAAGCCCTGATGGGTACCTGACCTTAGTTGGGGTAAAGTAGGGGCTGTGCATTGTGCTGGCTACACATTCACCTAATATGTCGTGGCTGAAGAAACTGGTGAAGTCACTGAAAGCTGCTTCACCGGCCCTTTGATCAATTTGGT
Organism: Anisus vortex; assembly: GCA_949126835.1. NCBI lineage: Eukaryota > Metazoa > Mollusca > Gastropoda > Planorbidae > Anisus > Anisus vortex. The sequence goes on along the minus strand of OX421504.1, from coordinate 10,287,813 downwards.
CCCAAGGGTACTTTTCTGTACTTTACCCACTTTACTTTTTTTTTTTTTGTTGTTTTGTAAAATGTGTTGTTGTGGTGGTGGTTTTCTTTTGTGTTCAAGATAACTCAAGCCTGTCTTGTTTATTTCCACGAAACTTTTTTTTTGCCTTTCTACAGCAAAGAGCTGAAGAATACAAATCCGAGAAAGCTATCCAGTCTCAGGTGGCAGAGGCGGATCAAAAGGTGAGGTTTTGTTGTTTTTTTTCTATTCTGAAAGCAAAGAAACGAACATCAGCTACAACATTTCAAGTTATTCATTAAAAACTCTGAATCGTATTCATGCCAATATAAAAAAAAAGTAAAGTATCCCGTCGGACCAAATTGATCCATAATGCCGGTGAAGCAGCGTTCACACAGTTTGCCAATATGGAGGAGAATAATAGTTGGCATTTACCTCAATATGTTCCAGCTCATTTCTTGCAACGATGCTTTTTCTGTCAACTGTGATGATTTGTGATGTTTTTATATTGCAACTTTTTTTAAAGCTAGATAAGCCAGAATAATATGCTAAAATGTATAACTTTTATGCTGAATATTATTTTGTTTAAAATGTCTCTACGACGAAAATGCAAGGTTTAAAAGCACAAAATATGCCAAAGTAGCGTCTATCGGAATCTCGACCTGACAATTTGAAGAGAAAGAAGTATATTGAACATTGGTTATTGGTTTATAGATTTCGAAAGGGAGATAAAAAATATTCCACATATAAAAAAATGACAATTAATTTATTTCACAGGTGAAGCACTTGACAGCCGAGCTGAATGTCAAGAATGACATCATCCGGTCTTTGTCACTTGACATCAACATACTTAACCAAGAGGTCAGCCTTTTTGTTTGATGAAGACGTCAGTCGTTTACTTAACCAAGATACCTTTTACTTAAACTAGAGTTCAGTCTTTTACTTGATTATGAGATAATTCATTTACTTGACAAATAAGTACGTTTTTTTACTTAAAAAATTGGTCCGTTTTTTTCTTTAATCAAGTGGTTACTCAGGCAATAATTTTATGTTGTTTTTTTTTGTATGTTTCCAGATTCTTAACTTCACTAAGAAGCACCAGGTGAATTCCCCGTATGCTGCAATGCTCACCAGCGGCCTCAACGAGAACTCCAACATGCAGCCCAAGTCTGGCAGGTAAAGCTGAGTTCGACCCAATCTCTACGGGTTTCGATTGCAGATAGTGACGTTCCAAATGGAAGGGTATTACCCCTCTCTCCAACCATTTTTTCCGGAAACCAAAGATTTTGATCTTTTGATGAGAGTGGCTTGTATTATTGTCATACATTTGACACTAATGAATATGAAATCAAATTTTACATTACATTTACAGTTTGCATTATATTTATTGCATGCAAAGTGTATGTTAAATCTATGGCACGTCGCATTTTATTTTCTTTGTACTGAAAGTTTTGGGTAAAGACTAGAAGTAGTGATGGGGAGGGGGGATGCATATATATAGTTAACAATGAAGTAATATACAGCGGCTACAATCAAAAGAACAAAGAAAAGACTATAATGTTTCTAGAAGCCACTGTTCATAGTAGGGGTCGTAGGCCATAATACATTAAGATCGTAACCGATTATCAGATTTTTATAAAGGACACTTAGAAGAACCCACTTTCCATTTTTCTATACGGGGACTTAGCCGCGCACTATCGTGCAACGTCAAGGTCACTATCCATATAACAGATCTCAGCTCATGGTACCGCTCTAGGCCAAGATTTTTATAAAGGACACTTAGAAGAACCCACTTTCCATTTTTCTATACGGGGACTTAGCCGCGCACTATCGTGCAACGTCAAGGTCACTATCCATATAACAGATCTCAGCTCATGGTACCGCTCTAGGCCAGGCCTCGTAGAGCCATCGAGCACGAGATGTGCGCAGCAGCCCAACCTCACCAAGCCCAACGGTGCTTAGGACGACCGGGCTTACAGTCTCGTATTTGTGCCACCGGGGACCTTGCAGGTATAGGAGCAGGTTATGGGGAGAGAAGTGTAGTGCGTGTGACTGCGGAGACCTTACCATAATGTTACGCCATAGGGTGGCATGTTTCGGACAGTATCAGTGTGCCTCCCTTGACCCCCCCCCCCTTTCAACGATAGGCCCCAAAAGTACCCGAAAGGCTCGTCCGTTCTTTTTTAAAGATTGGTTAGTTATATTTGTAAGAATGTGAGGTCTAGGCGTAGTCTGGTAGTCTAGGCGTAGTCTGGTAGTGAAACTACAAGTAAAGAAGTGTTGTCCGGATTATTTCCTTCACTTTCTTTCACTTTTATACAGGTTCCGGTTCTTTGAGGCGGCGCTTGCCGTCATCACCCACAAGATGTCCAGTATTCTCGGCGAGCCCCAAACCAGCACCTCGGAAGATGATAACAATAGCGGCCTTTCGACCATCGAAGTGAAGGCCACCAAAGTCCATGAGGTACTGGTACACATAACCTAGGCATAATCCTGTAGGTTCCTATAGTACTGGTACACATAACCTAGGCATAATCCTATAGGTTCCTATAGTACTGGTACACATAACCTAGGCATAATCCTATAGGTTCTTATAGTACTGGTACACATAACCTAGGCATAATCCTATAGGTTCTTATAGTACTGGTACACATAACCTAGGCATAATCCTATAGGTTCCTATAGTACTGGTACACATAACCTAGGCATAATCCTATAGGTTCCTATAGTACTGGTACACATAACCTAGGCATAATCCTATAGGTTCTTATAGTACTGGTACACATAACCTAGGCATAATCCTATAGGTTCCTAAAGTACTGGTACACATAACCTAGGCATAATCCTATAGGTTCTTATAGTACTGGTACACATAACCTAGGCATAATCCTATAGGTTCCTAAAGTACTGGTACACATAACCTAGGCATAATCCTATAGGTTCCTATAGTACTGGTACATATAACCTAGGCATAATCCTATAGGTTCTTATAGTACTGGTACATATAACCTAGGCATAATCCTATAGGTTTTTAGACACAGTGCCGGTACAAGTGAAATTTAGGCGAAACATTGGTTTCCATGTACCATGTACTACTAATACAAGTAATGTAGTCACTATTTTACATATTCCCATGCTGACGTACAAGTAACTCTGTGAGACCGATTTGATATACAGGGCATGTGAAGCGGTGTTCACAAGTTTCCGTGGCCACAGCATACCAGAGGATTGTGTTGTCAGCCGCCGTTGTATTTTTCTCCCTAACTAATGCCAGAAGCAAACCAAGAGCTGGGTAGACTCGGGGATCAAATCCTAGCCATCACCAGGATTCGAACCCGGGCGCGATGCCGCTGGGCCACCGTATCCCATAGTTTCACCGGTAAACTAGTTACAGTCCCAATGAGTATCCGTTTCAACAACAAATTATATGCGTATGGCTTTTTTGATGTCGTATTTTGTTTTGCTCGGAAAGGGGTGATGGGGGTGGGGAAGAGCAAAATAAAAGCAATCCGGCTCATGCGTGCCCACCCCTGTTCTCTCACTTGACACTCCATCGACAGATTGTTAGAAGCCTGGAGACCAAGGTGGCCCAGATGGAAAGGGACAAGGCCGAGGCCCTGGCTATTCTGCTCCAGGATAAGACGATCAGCGGGTGCTCTCTGGTGCAAGGCGTGCAGCGGTTCGTCCTGCAGGAGCAGAAACACAGGTGGGATGCTCTCGGCTGCAGAAACCTCGCATACTCCTCACCCCTCCCTACACTCTTAAAGTTGGTACAGTTCTATACAATTACACGTGTCCACAAATCGGCAGAATGTTTCTTGTCCACATGGAATATCTATTAAAAAAATGGACTTTAACACTACGTCCACTATCACTACGTCCACTATCACTACGTCCACTATCACTACGCCAACTATCACTACAGTTAAATTCCCAAGGTTTACTCATCATAAGTCCGTGCAACCAATACCATCTTTTAGAACACCCAATCTCACTAAACCGATTCTCACTAACTCCACTTAAAAACTAGCTCCCCGTGAAGGGACGTAACTTCTGAAGCTTTTGTCACTTTATGGAAAAAAAATGTCGGAAGTTCGATTGACATACTTCCTGTCATGCTGTCAAGCTGAAACCTGGCACATAGACTTTTTTTCCACGATGACAACACATTCTATCAAATTTTCCCTTCCTCCCTAACAGTAATCAGTTCTTTTTTCATTTTGTACACGGGTAATCAATAAAAAAAAAAAAGTTCTGGTGTAGATAAAATAAGTTTTGTTCCAAAAACAAAAAATGCAAACAAAGCATTTATAAGAAAATAGCGTTTTTTAGAGGTTGTATTTTTTCCAAAGTTATATCAAAGACTTTAATAAGATTGACCGCTTGCTCTATTTTTAGAACTTAAGTGTCGTTCTCTCCCTGCGCAGCCACTAACGCTGTTTTAAATTACTCCTAAACGAGCCCGAACACTTCCGCTGTATACAACTTTCGATTTTAATCAATGTTTCCATTGAGAAAATCATTGCGAATATTACTAAACCGGAAGTCTAGAGTACCGGATGCGATCGGAAATTCCGAAAAGAAGTCATTCGCGTCATCAAATAGCAGAAATATTAAAGTAAGATGTCCATCTTAATATAGTCTTTGGTTATATGAATATTTAACGACATAATTATGTATAAAAGCACTTTAAAATATTGCATGCAGTCGTTGGCATGTAAATAGAACAGGGACGGAATTCTGGAGGGTCAACGGTTAGGACTATGCCGTATATCAGGGGTCTCCAAACTTTTCAGCCCGAGGGCCGCATTAACTATCAAACAGTAGCTCGGGGGCCGACTACACACTCGAGGTCAAAATAAAAAAAGAATCAAAACATGGATGTTGTTTTTAATTATTTATTGAAAATTATTGTATTTAGTTTTCGTCCTGATTCATCTGCCTGCTCTGCAGCTGTTGGTGATGTGGAGGAATGCTGTTAAACAGTTATTATAAGGCGTGGATGGCTGCAAAATTAAATGATGACAAAATTAAATGATGACAAGACAGAGGCAATTATCTGTGGTTCTGATGTCATTCTTCGGAAAATCGCTATTACTACGATCAAGGTTATTGGGGCTTCCGAGATAACTTTGTCCAACACGATTAGAGACCTTGGCCTTTTTTTTCATAATAAATATCAATGGTTCCACAAATCAGTGCTGTGGTTAAGGCTTGTTCGTCTCATCTACGTGCCCTGGGTCAGCTGCGACCTCAACTCAATAGAAGGACGGCCAATACCGTAGCAGTCTCTCTTATCCAGTCAAGGTTGGATTACTGCAATAGTTGTTTGTGGGGTTTGTCCCAGAACCAGCTGCAAAGATTACAGAGAATGCAGAACTACGCGGCGCGCATTGTTTCGGGGGTGAGGAGGCAAGATCATATCTCCCCAACACTAAGGGATCTCCACTGGCTCCCTGTGATAAAGCGAATAGAGCACAAAATTATGTCCATTACGTACGGATGCATAAAGGGTATTGCTCCTTCGTATCTTCGAGAGCTTATAAGAAGGCATGAGCCATCTAGGGAACTGCCCTCCTCAAAACAGTCACTCCTTAAAACTGATCCTAGTTTGGATGGACACAGAAAGAAGTACCTGGGAGTGCGCTCATTTGAGTCAGTGGCGCCTTCTCTATGGAACAGTCTATCTCAAACACTGAGAGAATTGGGGACAAGAGAATCTTTTACAAATTTTAAAGTATTTGATTCACAATGTTTTCACCCATATCTGCAACGCTGTGGGCAATGGTATATGCACCCCAAAGCTACGCTACATGTTTAAATTGTTTTGACCTTTCTGGGAAGAGTTATTCAGCCACCTCTAACAAACATTCCTTCATTACTTCATCATCTGTAAACGGTTTGCCACTTTTAGCCAGGACGTAAGCAACTTTAAAACTAGCCTTAGTTTAAGATTCGTTTTCATTTGAGGATTTACTAAACAATGTCCTCTGAGATGTGAGTTGATTTAATAATTTAGCAAATTTTTCTGCACGGACTTCACCCTCCAAATGTGCATATTTCTCCTGATGTTTGCTTTTGATGATGACGGCGCAGGTTGTATTCTTTCATCACAGCCAGTTTTGTTGCAAATCACACACAATGCTTTCTCGACTGATCTGATATTAGACTTGCAGAAAGACCTCCAAACCATCTCCGAGTACGCCAAACAATGGCGACTCGAAATTAATTGTTCAAAAACGGTCTATACGCTGTTCAGCCTGGGCATCGACATTCTCAAGGAGCCTATAGAGTTAAAAATCGGCGGTGAAACCCTCAAAGAGGACAAATCACCCAGGTACCTAGGAGTAGTACTCGACAGGAAGCTTAGACTATTCGACCATATCCAGGAGCTGGCACGAAAAGCTTCGAACAAGTTAAACCTAGTCAAACGACTGGCCAGCACAAAGTGGGGTGCCGACGCCAAAGTATTAAAAACCCTTTACACATGGGCCGTAAGATCACAATTAGATTACAGCCTGCCTCTACAGGTTTACGCGTCCAAAACGGCCTTAGAAACTATGGATCGCATCCAGAACCAAGCACTACGCTTTATCTGTGGCACCTTTCGAACGTCCCCAGTGGCAGCTGCTGAGGTGATGGCTAACATACCACCCCTTCAGCTTAGGAGAGAATGCGCTGTCATAACGACCTATGAGCGCTATAAAAGACTCGAGGAAAGCTTCCCAACCAGAGTCTTAGTAGACACCTGGAAGGGTAGGAAGAGAATAAAGATGCAGACCTTTATGCACCACGCAACAAGGCTGTCATCCGAAATCGACCAACCCGATACAAGGCTGCCTATGCAAAGGTACTCGAGTTTCTCTCCGGGGAACACGCCAACGCTCCCAGAAATACGAACGAAGCTGAAGGACACCTCAGTTAGCAAAACGACCGACCCAAAACTAATCAGAAAAGTAGCCATGGACACGCTAAATGCCCTACCGCCCGGGGCTGTCCATGTCTACACCGACGGGTCGGCTAACGCAGACACCGGTACCGCCGGCTTTGGTGTTTACATAGAGTACCCCGGTTACCCGAATAGAGACGAACTATGGGGGCCTTGCGACGGTCTCTGCAACTACGGCGCAGAGATCGAGGCCATCAGTCGAGCTCTAAAGTGGATTCGCCTTCGCCACGTCGAAGGCGCCCTCGGCTCTACGACCGTCATTATCCTGACTGATGCGTTGTCTGTGCTCCAGGTTACTGAGAATATGAACAACTGGCCCCCTCAGATAGAGAAAATTCTACTGGCTTCAGACGAGCTAATCCAACACTTTGGAGACCGCGTACTACTGCAGTGGGTCCCAGGGCACACTGGCCTACCTGGCAATGAGAGAGCAGACCACCTTGCCAAAAAAGGTGGGCTGTGTACACCCACCTCCTTTGAGAAGGCCCGTACATTGATCCGGAGGTGGGAGACAGAAAAGTGGAACGAGAGCTGGGACAGCTCTGACAAGGGCCGAGAAGTCTGGCGGCTTTTGCCCCGCCCTAACCGCACCGACCCATGGTGGTGCCTAAATAGGTCGGAACAAAGTATCATATCTCAATTCCGCACTGGCCACTGCCCCATTGGGGCATACTTCGCCAGGTTCCGGCCTAACTACGACTCGCGGTGTCGCCACTGTGGGGAGGAGGAGGAGACAGTGGAGCATATCCTGCGGGAGTGCCCCCGTCTCGTCGATCGAGGAGATGGGACGGGTGACCCACTACCCACTGATCTCTACGGAGATAGAGCCGTGCTCAAAGGCACGGCTGAGTTCTTGCTCAGAGCTACAAGGGAATAATACTCCCAGCTCTCGTTTCCAATAGGAGTTCAAGTAAGTTAGTTAGTTAGATGAACTTGGCAGGATACAGGTAAAATTTCGATTTTTTTCTGTAGATAAAAAGGACCCCACGGGCCGCATGAGAGGGCTTTGCGGGCCGCATGCGGCCCGCGGGCCGTAGTTTGGAGACCCCTACCGTATATTATGGTATAACTTGTTGTGTATAATGGCTACAGTAGACTAACTGTGTGATACCTTTGGCCACGTGCCCAAATGCCAGGTACTCGTTGCTGAAGGACATTGACCGGTTGTCCAGGAAGCTGAGGGACATCAACGGCAAGAGCCCCATGTCTGGGCCGCACACGCTCCGCCAGTCTGCTGTCACGGGTATGTCCATATATGTCCCGATAGTATCCAGTGGCGTAGATAAGGATAGGGGAAGGGGTTGAAATAAGTTCCCTTGAATTTTCTTCATTTTTTTTTCGCTTCATTTTTAAAAAAATAATTAGTTTTGAATTATTCTATACTTATCTAAATTGTGATATATTTCACATGTACATTTTAATGATCTTGTTAAATTTTTTTTTTCCCTTTCCACCAACTGTATCGATGTTGTGTTGTTCAATTCTCGAGAATAGTTATAATTCTCTGGATAAATATTTTGTTTCGGAAAAATAGTTTTCAAATATTTTAGGGACAGAGGTTGGCAGACTTTCGATAACAGTGTGCCAAAGTAGGATTTCTAATTCATTCAGCATGCCAACAGCCTAAAATATCATCTTGCTTGAATTGCACTTTAAGGGTGTATTCTTGGTGCCATTGAAAATCGCTCTGCGTGGCGGGGCTGGCAATCGTACCGGCCTTTTTGTTGCTGACCCCTGCTTTAGGATAAAATATTTCAGGTGTTCATAATTAATTTGCCTGCTGTAAGCCCCTGCCACTTACAGCGTGTATTATATACCACATATCCACACCAACTTGCTAGGCACATGTATCTGTGTTTAGGACATATTTAATGTTAGGCTGTTCCTATGTGTGTTTGTCTGTCGTTTCTGCTTCAGATAAACGCATGACACACCTATTTCTTTGTGTTAACGCACTGACACACTTAATTCTTTGTGTAAACGCAATGACACACTTAATTATTTGTGTTAACGCAATGACACACTTAATTCTTTGAGTTAACGCAATGACACACCTATTTCTTTGTGTTAACACAATGTCACACTTAATTTTTTGTGATAACGCAATGACACACTTAATTATTTGTGTTAACGCAATGACACACCTATTTCTTTGTGTTAACTCAATGCCACACTTAATTCTTTGTGTTGATGCAATGACACACATATTTATTTGTGTTAACTCAATGACACACTTAACCTCTTTGTGTTTGAGCCCTGTATAGGAATATTTTATTTCCTGTTGAATCCCCACCACGCCGTGGAGCAGGGAGGCCTAATCTTGAGATAGTGGACTACCGCTTCCTTAGCAACCACATTGCTCTCCTGGAGGCCGACGCAGAGCATTTCCAGAAGAGGCTGGGATGGAAGGAAGCGGAGATCAAATCTCTCGTCGCTGAAGTCTCGGGACTGCGGAAGCGTTTTAACTGGTAAGTTAGGATTCGGGTTTTATATGTCTTGAATTTTTAACGCTGCTGCGCAATCTCATTGGACGGGACGGAAAGGACAGGAAAGAGGACTTGAGGGTGGCTCTAAGCAAAGGTATGCTTCGGGTTCTCTTGCATTAACTGCTTTGTTGACAATTTTTTACGAAAATGTTAACTTAAAGCCCTACATATAATATGTCATTGGTCAAGAGGGAATCGTTCCCCGAACTGTATCTGCGCAGAACTGCTCTTCAAGGTAAACAGTAGTAGTCCCATCTGACCAAATTGTTCCATAGGGCCGGTGAAGCAGCGTTCACCAGTAAATAATTTTCTGTTGTCACGGCATACTAGATGGTTGTATCAACAGAACAATACCCAGCCGCTATTACTCTAGCCCCAGCAAATGTCAGGTACCCATCAGAGCTGGGTAAACCCAGGGACACACACCAGGTCCGGGAACAAATCCTAGCCTTCACCAGGATTCGAACGCAAGACCCTCGGTAAGCCAGTCGATCCCCGGTAGAGGTCCTGATTATTTTAGACCTTGATTCGCCCAACGTTGAGAGACCAATATTTGAGACCTTTGCATGAAGAGTGAATCCATAGGAGAGTTAAACAATCAGATGTCTTCTACTATATATATATATATATATATATATCTATATATATCTATATATAAAGATCGTATTTGTGTCCCCACGGATCCCCATTGGTCAATTTGAAAACACGTGAGTTTGTGTGACTGACCTATTTAGGTCTAGGCCTATAAACTGTAACAATTTTTCAAATCTGACAAGTGTCTTCGCTAGCTCAGTGGTTAACGTAGCAAACTGCTATGCGGGCGACCCGGGTTCGATTCTCCAGTAGGACTATACCTTTTCTTTTCTAAAAAAAATTTTCAAACTTTTAAAAACAAAAGACATTGTAAATTTACGGGCAATTTAGAGTTTTGTTAAATAAAAATACTTGCCTATATTTTTACCCGATTACAATATTTATTTTACATTACTTTCATTAAAGTCTTCATTCAAGGCGTGTGTAATCAATGTCCGCCATTCTTCTCACTGCAGTAAAGTATCAATATTGTCTGTAGAAGCTGTATATATTTTCTGACGGTCTATGAGCGCCTGCGGCTGTTATACCTACGCTAACTCACTCTACGTCCTATTTAGCTTATCCTCTACTTCGCATCCACAATCTTTACTCGAGCACACGTTCTCTATTTAATTTCGACTTGTCACTACGCCCAAGTATCACTACTCCACTTTAGTTTCGTCCATTTAGCCTACATCCTCTAAGCCTACGTACATCTACTCTCGCTATACTTTCTCCCCCACTACGCAGCCAAAGCCTAACGCCGCTACGCCTTATATGTCAATACGTTCTTTTTTTTTATCCCTACTCCCACTCACTTAACGACTACGCTAATTACACTCACCCACACTACGCCCACTCAAGATTTCGCGTCTCCACTAATTGAACCCTTTTATGTTGTTTTTTCAGTCCACGAGAGCAATCCAGTCCACGTTTTGATATCCCCATTGATTAATAAACCAGCTAGAACCCGACTGTGGAGGAAAACTTCCGTTTGCCACAAGTTGGTTTAAAAACAAAATGAGCGATGCCCCTATGCTAAACCAAGTGGAAAAAGAAAATAACAAGAAATTTAATAACCGAAATTTTCACATTTTTAATTCAATACAATAAAGTTATTTTAAGAGAATCTTTCTTAATTCCTTTTGATTTTTTATATTGTGTTTTTGTTTAAAGTGCTAGACTTTATTCATTCTTTTTTTTCCCCATAGTTACATTTGTATTATTTTATTCTGGAGGAATTAAGTTTGTATTTCTCATTTGTTTAGTTTATAATTGCTCAATGATAATCTTTCTAAAAACTAGAAAGGAAAAGTCATGAAAAAGTAATATTTTGATCTTCGTCAATGTCAAGGTCCCATTGGAAGAGGCCTAGCCTCGCTGATACGGGGCACGGCGTCCTAGCGGCCCTACCCAAGGTCCTAGGTTCGAATCTTAGGATTTGTTCCCGTGACTGGAGTGTGTCCCTGAGTCTACCCAGCTCTTATGGGTACCTTACATTAGTTGGGGTAAAGTAAATACGACTGGGCATTGTATTGGCCACACATCCCCTCGTATGCCGTTGACACTCAAACTGGTGAACACTGCTTCACCGGCCCTTTGATCAATTAGGTCCAACGGGTACTTTACTTAGCCTCGACGAAGCTTTAACTTGTAAGGATGGAGACGTTGACTCAGAAAAGATGACAAATACAGCACCTCATCTGTGCACAGGTGGATAGACGAACAAATGTAGATGGATTGTGCTACGCCAACGCCCCTCCTCCTTGCTAGAACACTGCAACCGTCCAAACACCATTAAGACTTTCTAAATAAAACAAAACATACCCACAACCACAGCAAGAGGCGTGATGGAGAAGTTGTGGAAGAGGATTGTGGGAATTCATGGCGCCCACTGCGTCTATAACCCCAAGCTATTGAACGAATAAGCAGAAGATGATTGTGGGAATTCATGGCGTCCACTGCGTCTACGACCCCAAGCTATCGAACAAAGAAGCAGAAGAGGATTGTATGTTTGTAAAAAGGACTGAGCGGAATTAAATTAAACTTCAAAGTTCAAATTGCATGTTAAAAAATTATTACAGAAGAAATGATAATAAAAATATATTTTAGACAAATTATTGTTACTTATATACTTTATATTATATAGGTTAGACCAGGGGTCGGCAACCTTTTGCTAATAGAGTGCCAAACTAGGATTTTAAATCATTCAGCGTGCCAAATGTCTGAAAGTCAAAACGCTGTATTATATTTTTCAATTTTGTTTCAATAAAACCATTTATTTAGCGCCTTAGCAAGACCAAGGACAAAAGCGAATTAGATTTATAGAGAAAATCGTTAAAGCGTTTTATCTATGCATATAAGAAGTGCTGTGTTTAACCAATCCAATTGGTTTATTAAAGACACGTGACCATATTGCCTCATATTTTATTTTTGCAATTTGACTTAGCACATGTGTCCTCGCCAGCTAAGTGGTTAACGTATCGGACTGCCATGCGGGCGACCCGGGTTCGATTCTTCAGTTAGTCTATACCTTTTTTTTTAAATCTCAATTACTATTACTTTTAAAAAAGATAGTAAACCCAAGGGCAACCCCCTCAATGTAGCTTTTTTGTTAAATAAAAAGCCTTGCGTTTTTTTAATCCGATTACAATATTTATTTTAAATTACTTTCCCAAATGTTTTCAGTAAAAAAAATTAATTAATTATTTGATTTAGATCTATAGCTTTCTTTTTATTGTGGTTTATAAAAATGTATCTGTAGATTATACAAGCCTGTTTTATTTTCCCCCGGGTACATGTTTGAGATTATCATCCTTTTTATTTTCATTTAGACTAGACTGACTAGACCAGGGGTGCGCAACAGGCGGTCCGCGGGCCACAATCCGTCCCGCCAGATCAGTTGGTGTGGCCCCAGATAATAGTATTTGTTTTTTATTATTTTGCTCACGAATTTCACTTTTTTTTTCATAATCATGAAAGCAGTTTTAAAGTTTTTGAATTGTCCATACGAAATGAAAAGGAGTTACTGACAATTTTGAAGTCATTGAAGGATTTTTAGACATGGACACTATGTCTTCAACAACAACTGGCCATGACATTAGTGAACAAGTTTTGAGGCTGATGGAGAAATTTGAACTTGACCCTTCCAAACTGTGTGGATTGAGTACTGATTGACCAATTACAATGACAGGGAGAACCAATGGATTCCCCAAGAAGTTTTTGGACACCATTGGCATAGAAAGGTCTGTGGTTAATCACTGCATTATAGACCCGGAAAACGTGTGCACAAAGTTACTTGGTTTCACTGATGTCATGAAAGATGCCATTGTGCTTCAGTGTGCGAATTACATTCGCGCTCGTGGACTGAACCATCGGAAATTGAAGTCCTTTTTAGAAGAACTGGACTATTATTACTATGATATTCTATGTCTCTCTGCAGTTTGTTGGCTCAGTAAAGCTGCAACTTTAAAAAAATTTTTAGAAAGGAAATTGAACAGTTCACGATAAATAAGCAACATGATGTTGTCTATTTAAGCAATGATGATTGGTTAAATGACCTTGCTTATCTAACTGACATTACACAGCATCTGTTAGATTTAAATGTAAAACTACAAGGTAAACATTAGTTAGTGAACAAGATGTAGGAACACATTTCTTCATTTGAGAAGAAATTACAACTTTTTAAGACCCAGTTGAATAGAATAACACTCACTCATTTTCTTACTCTGGCTCTCAGAAAAACAGAACTAGCATATTTTGATGGCTCCAAATATGCTGAAAATGTTGACAAGCTGTGTACTAAATTTACAATTTACAGATTTGATGATTTGAGAAAATGTGAAAAGGATTTTAAGCTGTTTTCTCAATCATTTGATCTTGTACTAGAGGACAGTCCTGAGAGCTGTCTAATGGAGCTGATAGACTTGCAGTCTGATATGGACTTGAGAAGAGCATATGATAGCAATGACTTGGTAGCTTTTTACAAAATCTATGTATGTGGAAAGCAAATTTCGAGCAACATGCCAGGAAAATTATCTAACTTTTTGGTAGCACAATTTGTTGTGAGCAATTATTATTTTCAAGGATGAAATTCACCAAATGTCGATACCGAACACAGATGATGAACATCTAACAAGTCAGCGTTGAGATGCTACCACATCAGCCAGAGGCTCTGAATCAGAGCAGACATTGATAAATTGTGCAAAAATACTAAAATAACTCAATATTTGATTATCTTTTATTCCCAAATGTACTTAACTATTGCTGGGGACACGGTGGCCGGCTGGCGTACCGAAGGTCCCGGGAACGAATACTGGTGCAGGCTACGATTTTTGTTCCGGGTCTGGAGGGTGTCCATGAGTCTACCCAGCCCTAATGGGTACCTGACCTTAGTTGGGGTAAAGTAAAGGCGACTGTGCACAGTGCTGGCCACACAATCACCTAGTATGTCGTGGCCACAGAAACTGGTGAACGCTGCTTCACTGGATTTATGGATCATTTTTGGTTCGACGGGTATCTTACTTTTAACTGTAGCTATCCTAAGCCCTCTTTGTCTTTCCAAAGTTCCAATGTGGCCCAACATTACAAAATGTTGCACACCCATGGACTAGACTAATCTATACCTAATACAGAATTTAATTACTAAACTCTTATTTATATTTTGATCTCAAATTTTATTTAATACTTATTGACCAGTCTTAAATCGTATCACTATCCTATTCGCTAAATTTGATTTTAAAAATGGCTGTCTTCTGCTATAATTTCTGGCATACTCACTTTTAATATTTAAGACATAATTTGGTCACATAATCATCACAATAATACTTGATAGCCTTTGTTTATTTGTATTACAATAAAAGCCTTTGTTTATTTGTATTCGGCCTGAACTTGCAGTTGAAAGTGCAATGAATTTATCAATATCCTTGAATGTTGAGGCAGCAACAAGGCATAAATCTCTGCTTGCAATCGTAATGGTTCCATTTTAAGCAATACAAAATGAAACCGGAAGTTCCACAATGCACTTGAAAAGTGATAACAACACGTATAGAGTAAATTACTAGAAACATGCCGAAAAGATAATTATACGATTGTTTACGGAAAAATAGCGGAAATGAATTTGCATCCAATTTATTTATTTAATTTTAAGACTCGTCAATTAAAAGAAGAAGAGACGAACATTGTGGTTAAGCGATATAGATACGTAGTAGTAATACGAACTGGGTAGTTAATGTAAAGTTTTAAAATATACATATAAATTCTTTAGTCATATAATATTTATATAATTTTGAATTATCTTTTATGTGTGATCATTGTAAAGTTATAAATTGTAATCTATTTTGTCTTAAAATGGAAAAATAAATAAGAAACATATTCGAAATATTAGCGACAAAAAAACGGGCCAATTATCTCCCTTTAATTAAAAAAATTCCACATTTGATAATATGGTGATGCTCTAGATATTATGTTTTGTAATCTAACTAATTTTACTGACCAATAATTATTTCTTTAAACAAATCCAGCAATATGGTATTCGTCTGAAGATTTTATTAGAGGTATAAAATTAATTAACGTTAAACAGTTGTAAATAAACATTTCCTGCATTAATTATTATTGTTTGTCCTTTTAAGGAGTTTATCTTATTATTAAAAACTAATAGTTACAATAAATACACAATTTAATCCCTTATATTTATTAAATTATAAAAAAAAATACATTTTTGTAGAATTAGTCTACTTATATTTATGTTTAATGAAAGAAGATCCACATATAAACTCTTTTAAATGGAATTAGTCTGTATTATTAAATGAGTGCCTTGTCTTGAGTGCTTTTCACCAATTGTATTTTGTCAGATACATATTTAGTCACTTCTGAGTGTTAGTGACCTTTTTGTGTGCTTATAACAGATTTCATGTGCGACAAAATCTGTTCATAAGAGTAAGTTGAATCAAAAGCTGAAAGTAGACCGAACGCCTAGAAGTTGAGAATATCAGATGACTTTCCTAAGCAGCTTCCTTTCAGATTTTTCCGCAAATGGGCACATTTGGGTGTCCATTGTTTGAGGAGTGTAAAATAAATTCAACTTGCTGCATTTTAAAAATCGTCAATATCTCTCCATTTGAAAAAAATAAGTGCGAAAAAGGGAGTCCATGAATTCGGATGTCTTGCTTTTGTTTAGAAAATTGCTTTGAGTGCTTCAATGTACTTCTGAAAAAGTCCATCCATCCATCTTAATATATGTCTCAAATTAGGGAAGTAAATTTAGTTAAATGTTTTGAAATTGATTTCCCGGCAATATATAATAATATTTGTCTAGCGCTACAAAGAAACATAATGTAAGCTCAGCGCGCATTTAACATACAACTAACAACACGGATATAATCTCTAGGCTAAGAAATATAAAACTAACTGAAATATTTCAAACTTTACAAACTTTGGACAAATCAAATACATAAAGCATTAACCGACCTAACATATAAATAAGACAGTAGGGGTCTAACACATGTTTTCTAAGGTAAATATTGAAAAAATGACCAGTTACAATCCAAATCTATTCCAGTGGTCTAACAGTCTAACAGTTCAAGTGCTACTTGATCCCGTCCTTATTGTAAATGAAGTAACTGCCGTCTGTTGACCTCATTCGATACCGGAAAAATGTTTTTTTTTCTACATAAAATTAGAGGTCTCTCGCGTGCCATTGAAAATCGCTCTGTGTGTCTAGTCTGGCACGTGTACCCTAGGTTGCCGATCCTCTCATCCAAAAGCAACCCCTTTTCTCTCGTATTGTCGTTCTCTCTGCATCTCTTCTCTCTCTCTCTCTTGCCATCACTCCACTGTTCTCTCTCCATCCCCATCTTTTACCAACTCTCTCTAACTTAACTCTATGACCACCACCCCCCCTCTTTATATCATGTGCAAAGCTCCACCCCCGCCCCCAACAGCTCTATCAGAGAGCAATAATCTCTAGCAAATACTTAATTACTTCCCCTTGCACTTGACTGTATAGAATCACCAAAACGATAAACAACTTCAGGTCAAAGTGTCCGGTAATCTAATGAATGGCGTTTTTATCTTTCTTTCTAATTAGTCTCCTTAACAACAAACTCCTTCAACAGATATATACACTTCATAACTTAATTGGGCAGTTACGTACTGGATGCAGCGTTAGACAAATCAGCGAAGCCACACAAAATGAGCTGGTCTGCGTGGACATAACGTGTGGTCGTAATGGAATTGGACGTAGTGTGAATGGACGTAATGTGAATGGACGCAGTGTGAATGGACGTAGCGTGAATGGACGTAATGTGAATGGACGAATTGTGAATAGACGTAATGTGAATGGACATAGTGTGAACGGACGTAGTATGAATGTGCGTAGGGTGAATGGACGTATTGTGACTGGACCTAGTGTAAATGAGTATAATCTTTTTGTAATTGACTTAATGTGAGCGCGTTTGGCTGGCGTACCGAAGGTCCTGGGTTCGAATTATGGAAGAAGGCTAGAATTTGTTCTCGGATCTGGAGGGTTTTCAGAGTCTACCCAGCTCTGATAAGTACCTTACATTAGTTAGGGTAAAGTAAAGGCGGATGGGCATTGTGCTCGCCACACAATCCCCTAGTATGCCGTGGCGTCAGAAACTGGTGAACGCTGCTTCACCGGCCCTATGGTCAATTTGGTCCGACGGGTTCTTTACTTACAAATTTAGTTGTTTTTTGTACAGTTAATAAGAGGGTGTGTTGTTCGTCCCTCATTTCCGAGGATGACCACGTCTCCCGGTCGCGTTATGGCTTCTTTGGTGACCTATTAGTCCTATATGGGCCCTGAACGTTTTTTTGCATGGAATTTCACACAAATGACCCGGCTGTGGGGGTTTAAAGCGCCCTCAGGTCTGCTTGGCTTTTCTATCTGTACGTTTTTTGTTCAACCCTGGAGGTTCTGTTAATTTTCAGCCAATTGTACCCCGGGCGATATAGCATTTCGCCACGTGCATCTGTCGGCCGCCAGTATCCCTCCCCCCCCCCCATTCGCCTGGGTCCACGTCTAGTTCTGTTAAGTTTTCTTTCAGACCTTCTTTAAATTTTTTTTATTTTTTTTTTGTGTCGCCGGATCTTTTTTTACCGTTTGCTACCTCGCCAAATAGAAGCTTCTTCAGCAATCTATAGTCCGCATTCTCACTAAATGACCAATCCATCGCGCCTGAGATTTCAGAAGTAGAGTGTGAATGCTAGACGAGCCTGCCATGAAAAGCACTTCTGTGTCTGGGACCTTATCTTGACATCGTATTTTTAAAAAGCAAGGGATTACATTCAAACCAAGGATACGCGGAATACGCGAAATATCTTCTTTATAGAAGGAGAATCTGTAACATATAGGAAAACTTATTTGTTTAAAATTGTTCACTTTCTTTTCGCATAAAAATTGTCATTCGCTGATTTGTCGGCCACATAAAAATAAAAAGACAAGAATATAATGTCCTTGCCTATTAACGTTTATTTGTAGGTTAAATATAACTTATGGTGCCATGGATTACTGGATACTAACCCTTCCTGTACCGACCTACTTCTGTATATGCTGCCTTCAGTTCCGCTATATACGCGCCCGGGACTGTAAGGGTTAAATGTATTTGTATATGTGCAAAGGTATTAGCGTCGTCATTGGTGTACACCTAGTGTATTAAGAGGGTTGTAATGCTGAATTTTGATTATTTTGGTGAGCTTTTTCATTTGTTTTCATTTAGAACTTTGAAGCGGTTACTGTAAATAAAGAAATACTTATTACTTTCATTTTTAGTTTATCGTATTATCTTATTTATTACAGACGCTCTTTCTATAACGAAGATTATTGCGTCCTACGCTCATCCGTGGTCCGAGTCTAGTCTTCGTTTGTTTGTTGTTGTTGTTTTTTAATTTTGATCTGTTAGGCTTGATCATAGGTTCTCAACGGGGGCGTTATCGCCCCCCGAAGGGCGGTGAGAAGCTTTAGGGGGGTGCTGACCTTCCCGGGCGCGATTGGTGGGGGGCGGTGAAGGGCAAGTGGGCGGTACACATACCTTGATATAATTTTAAAACCTCAGCTAATATATTCGATTCGTTTTTGGATGAAATCTGATGTAAACGCTAGTGCTGCTAAATATGTGATAGCCCCCAACAGCAGACCAACATATTATTATACTAATAAGAAATAGGAATCACATTGACTTTTCGAAGAAGTAGGGGTCAGTATTAGACAAGTATGGTGTGCGGCCGGCTGGTCTTGTGGTTAGTTCATCGGACTGTCAAAGGACACTAAGCGGGTTCTATCCCTGTCGCTAACTATCCCTGTACTCAAATAATCGTAAGCTAAAAGTAAAGCTTGATTGTCTAGTATTGTGGACTCATCCAGTTATAAAGAAACTTGTAATGTCTTTAGGTGCTTATGTTCATGATAATTTGATCTCAGTATCACTGAGATGCCCTTAAACTTTTTACTTAAAGGCTTTACGATTTTTATGATTATTGCAACATTAATATTAAGCGGTACAGATACTTAGTAATCATACAAACTGGGTAGTTAATGTAATATTTGAAAATATACATATACATTCTTTAGTAAGATAATATTTAATTAATTTTTTAAAACTTTTTACAGTTTGATCATTTCAAAGTTATAAATCGTAAGTTATTTATTTATTTTTTATATAAGAAAAAAAAAACATTAGATATATCAGCTCAAATGAAACGGGTTCATTATCTCCCTTTAATTAAAAAATGTTTCCATATTTGCTTCAATAGTGATGCCAAACATGTTCTGTTTTGTAATATAACAAATATTACTGACAAGTTATTATTTCTTTTTATAAATTTAACATTATGGTATTCATAACAATATTTAATTATTAGAAGATTAAAATAGTTTACGTTAAACTGTTGTAAATAAACATTTTCAACATTAATTGTTTGTCCATTTAATGAGTTTATATTTTAAACATTAATAATTACAGAAATTACATACTATAGTGCTATTAAATACGTCTTTTATAATTTTTTTTATTAATAATATAAATAAATTGGTTTTAGAATTAATTTTATTTATGTTTAATTAAACAAGATGAGCATAAAAACTCGTTTAAATGTGATTAGTCTGTATCAATTAATGAGCGGTCAAGTGTAGGTAACCTCTTTGTATGCTTAAAACTGGTTTGATGTTAGATAAAATCTGTTCACGGGTGTAAGTTGAACCAAAAGCTGAAAGTATAGGAGCGAATCAGCTAATGCCAATCAGTTGAGAATAGCAGATGACTTTCCTAAGCTGCTTCCTCCCAGATACTTTCCCCACATATAGATGCCCATTTTTCAAATGTTTAAAATTCAACTTGCTCCGTTTTAAAATCGCCAATATTCCTTCAATTAAAAAAGATATACATCTAAGAAGGTTCTAGTAATATCAAACCAGCTAGGCTTGGTGTGGTATTAAAAAATGAGTTCATCAATTTGAAAGTTTTGCATTTGATTAGAAAACGCCGCTTTGAGTGCTTCGATGTACTTCTGAAAAAAAAACAACTATCTATCTTAGTATAGTCTTTAACATAGGGATGTACACATAGTTAAAGTTAAGTTTTTTAAATTTGTTTTTAGGGCAAGATAATATGTTTAATTTCAATGCAAATCCATTCCAGTGCAAATGTGCAAATGTAAATGCAAGTTCAACTCACTGCAATGTGTCAGAAACATCGGCTTCAACTGTCATTTTTCTCATTCAGAAACATCGGCTTCAATAGTTAGTATCCTCATTCAGAAACATCGGCTTCAACTGTCAGTTTTTCTTGCTTAGAAACATCGGCTTCAACTGTCATTTTTCTCATTCAGAAACATCAGCCTCAACAGTCAGTTTCCTTATTCAGAAACATCGGCTTAACTGTCAGTTTTCCTCATTCAGAAACATCGGCCTCAACTGCCAGTTTTCCTAATTCAGAATCATCGGCTTCAACTGTCAGTTATCCTCAGTGCTTTTTTTTTGTAAAAAAAAAAATAGGTGCCGGCACTCAGTGATGGATTGCCTAACTTTTAAAGCAGTTTCGCATTTTATATTTTAATTCTTATTGCGCGCAATTTTAAAATAATTCAATTTTAACAAATTAATAATATAATAAATTAATAATAAACGTTAAAATACAAGAAAATTAATAATTTTTTGCCCCCATTGAAAAAGGTGCCGGTATGCCTTACCGGTGCGTACCGTCACAAAAAAAGCACTGGTTTTCCTTATTCAGAACCGGAAAATGTTGTTGTTTTTATAGATAAAAAACACCTCTTGGAGGTCTCTCGTGTGTCGTTGAAAATCGCCCTACATGCCAAGTTTGGCAGGCGTGCCTTTGGTTGCCGACCCCTGATTTAGATTACATTATTATTATTATTGTTAATATATGTAGTACTATTATTGAATCGATATAATTTTTTATTGCTTGTCAACTTTATAATTTTCTTGTTATGTCTTTGACTAAATCTAGACTGTGCCTTTATTGTACTTATGTACTATGTTGTAAAATAAATATTGTTCATTGACGAGGACTACACGCGATGGCTACTGCACAAAGACATACCGAGGTTGGTTAGCAGAAGATGCCCGTTGAAATATAATGTGTGAGACTTGAATTCATTGCTCGAGATTTTGAAAAGCAAATGCGATTCTTTGGGAGAAAATCAATCAGTTTCTCTATCTAGGTCCGTGAGTTTTGGCAACAATTTTGTGTTGCATTTTTATCAACATCTTTTGTGGAAAGCAAGTCTTGAAGTTTTCGTAGGATCTGGACAATGGTCAAGTTTTAAGTCATCATTATAATATATAATCATAATCATTATAATCATCATAACATTTGGTTGTTAAAAATATAAAGAATAACAAGCTGAAAATGGTGAAGGGTGAAGACCTAAGTATTTTGCAACCGAAATGGAAACAAATATAGACAAACTACTAGCAACGCACCAGGCAAACGATTCATATTAATATTGATTTTTTTAAGCCTCTTGTTTGGGTAATTTTTCGATCTATATATTTCCTTTTCATATAGTAAATAAGCACAAAAATCTGGTCGGTCTAAGAAAATTTGCGGAAACTATATTGACCCTTTAACGTCCAGAGGAATGGGGGGTGGGGGGTGGGGGAGGGAATGGACGCTAAAATAAAGGTGGCGGGTGGCGATGAGCGGAAATTTATTTTAAAAGGGGGAGGTGAGCCGAAAAAGTTTGAGAACTTATGGTCTAGATCTACATGTTTATTAATTGTTTGCCAACCTTTTTATTTTCTGCTTCTTGTTACTGTTACATGCCAAATAATTGTTCACTGACCTTAATGTACTATGTCAGATTTACTATGTGACAATTATTTCACCTGTAACAGTTAAGATTTTTCTAAAATGTTATAGATCTAGACTTTTTAGTGAATTTGTTCCTTTTTCCTCTTTCTCTCTCTTCTTTCTGTCTATTTATCATCTATGACAATATATTATGTATATATGTATATATTTGATCTTTTTGTTATTATGTAAGCTTATATATATGAGTTAGTCAATATGTCTGTTTGACTATCCTGCGTCTGTCTTTCTGAATGTCAGTATCTCTCTCTACCTTTCTCTCTCTCTAAATATATTTTAAAAGGTATTGTATATGAAGCTTTATCATTCTGTTTGTCTAAAAAATATGTGCATTTTTAAAGGTATCCGCTATCCCTGTATGTCTGTATGTATTTAGATGTATGAGATGTTTCCTTCTTTGGCCCTTTAGTGAAGTTTTGAAAGCAGGCACAGTAAGGACAGTGATGGAGGCCTGGTCCAGTGTGTTCCGCAGCCTAATGGCTGACGGAAAAAAAAGATTATTTGTAGACGTCGGTGCGTGCGTGTGGGACATGCAGCTTGAGCTGATGACCTCGGGTAGAGCGGGACACCGGTTGGATGGATATTTCCACGTGTCGGTTCACGATCTTGTAAATAGCGTTGACCTTGTTTACCACTCAGCGGTGTTGTAGGGACTCGAGTTGGAGTTTGGCCACCAAAGCAGAGGCGCTTGTCTTACGGCCATAGTCCTTCTCGACGTTGGGTCATATCCAACTTAGATTTCAGGTGTTGTTGATGGGGATCCCACACCGTTGATCCAGGAAGGAAAGAGCTAAACTTTTACATCAATGGGTCTGGAGCCTGATGGAGCATCTCTTGAGGTTCCTATGGACGAAGGCGCAGGCTCTGTTCGCTTTCGCAGCAATAGATTGAACATGTGTGACCCAGTGGCAGTTTTCTGTGATATTCACTCCAAGGTACTTGGCATCTGATGCCCTCTCAAGAATGTGACCATGCGCAGTATAGCTGGTGGGGAGCCTAGTCCTCTTTCTTGAAATAGAGAGGAGGTTGCACTTATCAACGTTGAACGCCATTTGCCATTTCGATTCCCAGGTCTCCAACTTATTGGTGTCGACTTTATTTTTGTTTTGTCTGTCTCTCAGTCTGTCTGTTCGCTCAATTCTCAGTCTGTCTGTTCGCTCAATTCTCAGTCTGTCTGTCCGCTCAATTCTCAGTCTGTCTGTCCGCTCAATTCTCAGTCTGTCTGTCCGCTCAATTCTCAGTCTGTTAGCTCAATTCTCAGTCTGTCTGTTCGCTCAATTCTCAGTCTGTCTGTTCGCTCAATTCTCAGTCTGTTAGCTCAATTCTCAGTCTGTCTGTTCACTCAATACTCAGTCTGTCTGTTTGCTCCTTTCTCAGTCTGTCTGTTAGCTCAATTCTCAGTCTGTCTGTTCGCTCAATTCTAAGTCTGTCTGTTAGCTCAATTCTCAGTCTGTGTAAAATTAATTTAGAACATTCATTCACCTTACGCTCTGTGTATTTTCTAAAATATATAGATCTATATTACATCCTATTACTACCTTTAACTATGCATATTTTGTTTTCAGAAGACTTGTAATCGCTGTAATAAACTTGAACTTGAAACACATTGTCATCCTAAGACTGCAAAAAAATGATCCAGTTCATCATATTTCTGACCTTCTGTGGGGTCAACGGTGCCACAACGCAGGGACCAGACACTCCGCCCACTGTGCTGTCTGACAGTACAAACATTTCAAACATTATCAGTTCCATGGTGGACAAAGGACCTACTAGTAGGTGAAACGTAAAGCTCCCCCCCCCCCCGCCTTCCCACCCATTTTCTCATCTCGTTCTACTGACCATTGATTTTGGATTTTGTAAATGTGTGTGAAATGAACAACGCTGTGGGATTATCTCATTCCCAGGTGTTTTTCTGTCTGCGCTTTACTAGATTGCTGCATGAATCAAAGACTATAATAAGATGGACCGCTTGCTCTTTTCCGTGCGCAACCAATTAGACTGTCTTTAATGACTTCTACGCTCCTACGTTTGCATTAAAGGTTGTGGCTGTATACAACTTTCGATTTTAATTTTTCATTGAGAAAATCAAAGCGATTAAATAAAACGGACGTGTAAAGTACAAAAGGGATACCCGGAAAAGGTCATTCGAGTCATTAAATAATAAAATAGCAGAAATATTAAAGCAAGCGGTCCATCTTATTCTGGTCTTTGAATGGATGGATGTTACTAGATGATATAGTTGTTGTTTGAGACGTATATGTTGAGCCAAGGCTCTCATCTGAGGGTTGATATTGTTCACTACTTTTGTTTATGTCTGTGTATGTATGTATTTACGAAGACCAGTGTTTTCCCAAACTTCTATCTTTTTTGTTACAATTTTCCTGAAACCTAATTTGTTTTTATGTTTTTGGACCCCAACGCTTTTTCTCCATGGTGGCTCCCTGAGGCCAGGCCTGGAGTGGGCACCATTGCAGGATGTGCTCTGCATTCTGGAGTCCAGTTCCACAGGGGCATTCAGGGGTGTGGCTTTGGCCGATTCGGTGCCGGTGGTCTAATAGTCTGTTGTGTCCTTAGTAGGAGTATGGTGGTCTGCTCATATTTGGTAAGGTGTGGCCAGTCGTCTCCTATTAAAGGATTGTGTTGTTAAGTCCATTTTCTCTTGTACATGTCTTTGATTATGCCCTTTGCCTCGCAGTAGGAGATTCGGTGTGTGTGGCTCTTTTCCTGTGGGGCATCTCTTCCTAGCCTGACCAGCTCATCGGCCTCCTCGTTTCCACGCAATCCACAGTGTGAGGGTATCCACTGGACCGCTAGGCATTCTGTAGTGAGAGAGTACTCAGTCTGTCCAGTATCTCCCTCTCGAGGTGGTCCCTTGGGGATATCAGTCCCTCTATGCAGGATCTGCTCTTTGTGAGAATGACGATGTGACCGGCAGGTGGTGAAACATGTTGATCAGGCTCGTGGCTTCCAGAATGGCAACGAGCTCTGCTTTATGGTCGGTGGTTGGAGAGCCAGCTGGAATGTAGTAAGAGGTGGTGTGTCCATTTGGGTGTGAAATAACTATTCTACTTACTCCAGTTTATGGTGTTAGGATTTGTAGAGCCATCGGTATAGATATGGGTCCTTTTGTTTGAGCTGTATTCTCTCTCTAGCATGTCCGCTGTGAGGGATCTCTGTATGACCTTTGATAGCCCCTCTTTGATGTCGATTCCTGGAACTTCCTTGGAGAAGAATATGTTGTGGTGTGGACTGTTCCGTTCTTCTGTAAGTTGTATGGGTTCAAAGACGTCAGGTGTTTTTGGGAGTTCTTCTGAGTGTGTTTTGGCTAGTTGTCTTGAAATGTGATTGAAGCTGGATCTTTTGAGTCTGTTTTTGGTTCTTGCCTAAAGTATGTTTTTTGTGCAGGCAGACTGGACATTCTTTGTATTTTGGCGTGGTGGGTAAGGATCTTTGCTTCCCGTCTTTCATCTAGTGGGGCAAGGAATCCTAATTCACATAAATAGGATGGTGCAAATGGTAGCACACTTTTTAACATCTTTTAAACTCATTAGCAATCATTGGTTATTTATTTTATGAGAAACTGAAATCAAAATTATACAATTTCCGCTGGCTAGACACTAGACTACACTTACTACAAGTGAAGCCGGCTGGTCCAGCGGTTAGTTCACTGGACTGTCAACCAAAAACCAGCTGACACGTCGCGGGTTCTAACCCAGCCACAGACGGATCCCTGTCGACTTGCAGGAGTTTTGGGCCTAGTGGACGTAATAATCTTCTATCTAGAACAGGCGTGTCAAACTCAAAAAGCACCATGGGCCGCATAACATACTTTGAGTATACCGGCGGGCCACACCAACAAATCTGAGAAACACTGTAATCTAATTGAATTATATTTAATTAATGTGTACGCATACTACAACGGCTTTATTAAGCTAACGCCCCAATACTCCAGATATAACAATCCAACATTTATTTAAGAACATTCAATTATTTTTACAATTTAATCAGTGTTTTGTCCTGAGATTTGATGCCTCCTTTTCATGACAATTTTTCGTATATCGGGCTGAAATGTATTTGCAGTTCCGACCTTCATCAAGATCACAAGTGTTCATCGGTCAACCTTGTTCTCTGAGAAGTTTTTGTTAATTCATGAAGGAAAATAACTGTTCACACACATATGTGAAACCGAATCATCCTAGTTGAAAACTTTCTGAAGTTTGTAAACTTTCCAGGAAGGTATGAATAGAAGCCAGGTATCCCGACTTCTAAATACTTTGCTTTGAGTGTAGAATCAGACTGCATTTATAATAGCTCCATCTGCAAGTTTCCCTATGCTTTGACTAGAATAATGCAAAATGGTATACAAAAGATGAGTAATCGCTAAATCTATCCTGGAACTCTTTTGACAATAACTCAATCTGACTCTCATATTTAGAAAATGTAAATACAGATTCAGCATTGGCCTGGTGTTTGAGTTCTTTGCAGTTAGGAAAATGAACCAAATTTTCACGTGACAATTGTGTCTTCCATAAGCTTAGTGTTGTAATGAAACACTTGATGTCGTCGTACAACTGAGTGATGAGTTTGTTTTTGCCTTGTAATTTCAAATTGAGATCACTTAAATGTGCAGTAATGTCCACAGCAAACGCTATATCCTGGATCCAACTTTCATCTGTGTTTTTTACCTTTCATCTCCAAAAATAAAGTAATTTCTGGTCTCAGCAAATAAAATATTTTCAGATACGACAACCAACGGACTGCTGTGTGTAATGGAACATCGGAGAACTGACTATCCATGTCTTCTAACAGCTGACTGAATTGACGATGATTGAGACTATTGAGAGCATTGCATTTGATAAAGTTCACTGTTTTTGTGAAGCACGTGATTCAATTTTAAAGTCTTTGAACACAAATTTTGCTGGTGAATAATGCAGTGAAAATGTGCTAATGACGAATCTGGATACGAGTTCTCAATTTTTGTTCGCAACTTGGCAGCAACAACATTATGTCTGCCAACCATATTCGCAGCACCACCAGTAGATAAACATATAAGTTTATTCAAATCAAAATCATAGTCATGCAGAATCTGCTCGACTTTTTCAAAGATGTCTTCGCTCGCTGTTGTGTCATGCATTGGGATTAGTTCAATCAGTTTTTCATAAATATTAATTTCACTGTCACATGCCCTAATAATAACTGCAAGCAGTGCTATTCCAGTGATGTCAACGGTCTCATCAATAGCAATAGAAAAATGTTCAAATTTGGATGATGCAGCCTTCAACTGCTGTTTCAAATCATCTGCCATTTCATCAATCCGTACAGCAAAGGTGTTCCTGCTTAACGAAATATTCTTCTGCGGGCACACAATGTCAGTCGCTTTCACAATGCAATGCTTTACTAAACCTCCTTCACTGTAAGATTTTCCACTTATGGCGACCATTCGGCTGAGTTCATAGCTTGCAGTAACGAAAGTGACATTGGCTTGATGTATTCTGTAAAACATATCTGTTGCTGTATCAAGTTAGCCTTCAGTTCCTTAAGTATGGAAACATGCATTACTAGATTAAAATAGCCGTATTGTTTTCTTATACGTGGCGCGGTGTCAGATTTCTGTTTTATACACCCATTTTAAAGTATTAAAACTGCAACTTTCGCCTTTAAATGAGACAATTGTAGTAGCCTTTGTGCGGGCCGCACACGTGCTTGCAAAGGGCCGCACGTTTGACATACCTGATCTAGAAGGAACGTCTGTAGACTTATAAGAAGTTATAACATATAATTATAAGTGTTTTTTTTGCAATGAACTTGAAATTTAAGAATTTAGATAATAAATAAACTCAGTAAATGTTATTATCTTCTTCAGTGGCGTAGCCAGGTTTTGGCGCTAAGGGGAGCAAACTTTTAAGAAAAGGACCCCGCAATGTTTCTCGATTAACAGAATAACTAAAACATTCGAACGTATCAAGGCTTATATAAGAATACCCTGTGCCTCGGGGAAGGCTACACGCGCTGTGTATTACTGCAGTTTTTATTTCACTATTGACGATTCTTTTCCGAGCAACTTTTAGTGGCGGAAAATTCTGCAAATTTGATTGATACTGCTGATATTCAGGATGTACATATATCATAAAAAATTAGAATAAGTTCAGAAAAGAGCTGCAAGGTTCAATACTAGCGAATATTTACAACTGGCAAAAGTAACACCAATAGTTAAATCTCTAAACCTAGAAACTCTAGATCAGGGGCGGCAACCTAAGGCACGCGTGAAAAAAGTTGGCACGCAGAGTGATTTTTAGTGGCACGCGAGATACCTCCAAGAAGGAGATTTTTAAATGTAAACTCTGCACTTCGAGTGCTTTTCTCAACTGCTTGGCATTCACTCTACTTTCAGCTTTTGGTTGAGCTTACACGTGTGAACAGATTTTATCGCACATGACCGTTGTTTTAGGTATACAAAGAGGTCACTTACACTTGACAAAATACCTGGCATTGAACTGTTAGCGAAAGGCACTCAAAGAAAAGGCGCTCATTAATTAATCCAAATTACTTTTAAAATAGTTTTTATGCTCGTCTCCTTTAATTAAGCATAAATATAGTCTTACGAATTTTAAAGGATTTGTTTTATTATTGAAAAAATTTAAGAGGTTAATATACTAGCAATATATTAAGTAATTATTGTCATTGCAATTATTAATTTATTTTTAAAGTACTTAAATTGACTTAATTAATGAAGAAAATGTTTTTTTACAACTGTTTAAGGTAAATTAATTGTACAACTCAAATTACTATATATAGTTCAAATAAATACCACGATGCTAGATTTGAATATAGAAATATAAATATTAGTTATATTACAAAACATAACTTGTTTGGCAACACCATGGAATCAAATTTGGAAACTTTCATTTAAATAAAGGGAGATAATAAACTCGTTTTTATATGCGTTAAAATTTGTTATTTTTTACTAACCTTTATAAAAATTTAAAAAAGTTTATACATTATATCAATAAAATGAAAAATTATAAAATATAGTTGAAAAATATATGTAAATATTATATGACTGGAGAATTAATATGTACATATCTAAACATCACATTAACTGCTTACTACGTATGATAACAGCTTAACTGTAGTAAACATGTGGCCATTTTCTGAATAAAAAAATCTCACATCAAATATTATAAGGAATTTTTATCGGGGTGCTAGAAATTATTACTTGACAATTGACAATTTAAAAACATTTTTTTAGAAATAAACAATTAGAGTGAAAGTTCAGTGATTACTTGTTTTTTTTTGTTTTTTTTTATAAATAAAAATAAACGAAAGATGATAATCATAACCTTGTACATTTTTAAAATTAAATATAAAATGCTTAACGTTTTTTTTTCTATAAAAGTTCCTATGCAATTGGCCTTGTTCTTACTACGGCAAATAAATTGTCTTATAAAAATATAGAAGAGCGGGTCTACTTTCAGGCTGTTTGCAAGCTGAATGATTTAGAAATGTTTGGCACTATTTTCAAAAGGTTGCCTACTCCTGCTCTAGAGTACAGAGGGTCAAAGAGTAAAATGGTAATAATCATTAAAGCATTAAACTCTAACTTAGAAATACAACACAATAACAACCTGTTGCAATTATCGGATCAAAATAAAGACAAAAACACTTTCCTCATGCGAGAACAAATGCATATAAGTACTCTTTCTTCCCTAATGGCATCCGGGCAAGGAATGGGTTGCCTGAACAAACCAGGAAAGCCAATAATAAGATAAGAAACAGGGAGACCAGAACCCTAAAAAAAATACATATATGTGATGGTGCCCCTTCAGAAACATATAGGTATGAGAGGCCAAATTTCATTAGTATCCAGGAGTGTTAAAGATGAGGTAGCATTTAGCCCAAACGGGCGGGCACTGTCGCTAAGCTTGAGAGGCTATACTGCCCATATTCTTTGAATAACACCGTTACTCACCTCCTCTAGTTTTTTATTGAACAGGTCCCACTGTTTTCTTTATAAAAAAAACTACTTTTCAGTCTTAAAAAGGATCTACTTCTTAGCATTTAAAATGTCCCACTTTTTGAAATTCCTAAATAGGTCAAAGTTTTGGTTCTCGAAAAGGTCCCTCTTCACATTTGTATTCTTAAAAGAAAGGAAGGCACCACTCTCTGACATTGGAAAAACTAAAATGTTAATCTTAAAAAGGCCCCATTTACTTGAAAATGGGCTTAGGTGCAGCGGCTGCTCCCCCTGCTATCCCCTTGGTTACGCTACTGATCTTCTTATATATATTACAGACGCTCATTCTATAATGAAGATTATTGCGTCCTACGCTCATCCGTGGTCCGAGTCTAGTCTTGATTCTTTATTAATGTTTTAAATGATGTTAAGTTACTGGTTTTCCTGGTTTGTTCAGGCAACCCATTCCATGCCCGAATGCCACTCGGGATGAAAGAGTACTTATATGCGTTTGTTCTCGTATAAGGCATAACGAAAGAGTTTTGTCCTTATGTCTGTGTATATGCGTATTAATGAAGACCAGTGTTTTCCCAAACTGTTTTTTTTTTTGTTCCGTTTCTTTAAAGACCATTTTTTGTTTGTTTTAGCAATCTCCCAATCTCCAGCAATGTGAAAACCTCAAATAAAATGTTACCTTTATTTTTAAAACTTTTTTTGTGATTCAATGAGCAAAGTTTGT
Source organism: Anisus vortex (assembly GCA_949126835.1). Lineage (NCBI taxonomy): Eukaryota > Metazoa > Mollusca > Gastropoda > Planorbidae > Anisus > Anisus vortex. The sequence goes on along the minus strand of OX421504.1, from coordinate 10,256,765 downwards.
TTGTTTGTTTCTTTGTCAACATCTAGATCTAGCCGTCTCTAACGCTTCTCAGACTTTTTATGTCAGTGCTTAGGATCCTAATTCACATTCAGTAAAAAGGTCTCCTTTTTTTCAGGACAGGGCAAAGAAGATTATTCAGTTTGCTAAATACCAACCCTCCGCCCTACCCATATCCGCCAGACTAAAGCCAGCAGCCCATCAGAACATTTTCCAGAGTTCTCTGTCTGGTGCGCAACTCTCTCAGTATCCGCCAGACTAAAGCCAGAAGCCCATCAGAACATTTTCCAGAGTTCTCTGTCTGGTGCGCAACTCTCTCAGTATCCGCCAGACTAAAGCCAGAAGCCCATCAGAACATTTTCCAGAGTTCTCTGTCTGGTGCGCAACTCTCTCAGTATCCGCCAGACTAAAGCCAGAAGCCCATCAGAACATTTTCCGGCGATATCTAGACTCCATGATTATTTCCTTTACGTTTGCATTTACTATCCAATGTTTAATATTGCAATTTGTTTGAACAGAACTTACCCATCTCATAACCGACTTATTAAATATACATTTTGTTTATGTAATGCTGGGGTCGGCAACCTATGGCACGTGGTGCCAGATTTGCCTTGCAGAGTGATTTCCAATGGCACGCGGAAGACCCCAGAGTGACAGAGGCTGAATGAGCCACGGTGGCCTAGCGGCAGTGACTTGCACTGGCGTACTGAAGGTCCTGGGTTCGAATCCTGGTGAGTTCTAGGATTTGTTCCTGAGCCACGTGGGTGTTTCTGAGTCTTCCCAGCTTTGATGGGTACATGACATTAGTAGGGGCAAAGTAAAGGCCGCTGGGCAATGTACTGGTCAAACAATCTCTTAGTAAGCCGTGGCTACAGAAACCTTGTAAACGCTGCTTCACCGGTACTATAGATCAACTTGGTCTTGACAAGACTACTTTTACCTATGGTGAATGAATTAGATTTTGGCACCCTATTCTCAAAAGTTTGCTGACCCCTGTTGTACTGTTTCTATATGAGTATGCATACTCTATTTGTTCTATTGTGTTCTCATTTGTTCTATTTGTTCTATTGTGTTCTCATTTGCTCTATTTGTTCTATTGTGTTCTCATTTGTTCTATTTGTTCTATTGTGTTCTCATTTGCTCTATTTGTTCTATTGTGTTCTCATTTGCTCTATTTGTTCTATTGTGTTCTCATTTGTTCTATTTGTTCTATTGTGTTCTCATTTGTTCTATTTGTTCTATTGTGTTCTCATTTGCTCTATTTGTTCTATTGTGTTCTCATTTGCTCTATTTGTTCTATTGTGTTCTCATTTGTTCTATTGTGTTCTCATTTGTTCTATTTGTTCTATTGTGTTCTCATTTGCTCTATTTGTTCTATTGTGTTCTCATTTGTTCTATTTGTTCTATTGTGTTCTCATTTGTACTTTTCAGCTTTACGCTGACAACTATTTTAAATTATTTTTAAATCTTGGTTGTTTTTTGTTTTTTTACAGAGTCGGGTGATGACGTCATGGGTCTGCCCGATGACCTTGTCTTTGACGCCCTCGTAGGTAACGTCAACACCTTGCAGGACCAGATTGAACTCTGTGAAGAAGAGGTAATGGAACTGAGGGTAGAGTCGGTAGAGTCGGTAGAGTCGGTAGAGTCGGTAGAGACCGAACATGTAAGGGCCTAACCGGTAATAGTCTCGGCCGAAGATCATGTTCCTAGGCAGTATTTTGCCTTAGCAAACAATTTGCGCACAAATTGTTACAAATAGGCCTACGGAGAGGGAAAAAAAATGATTTTAAATAAATATCAAACTTTTAAATACATAATTGGAACTTTATACTTTCTTTCATTTCGAAAATATAGCTGCTGCAATTATTGTAAGTAAGCGCGCTAAGACACATGGGACAAGGGGGGGGGGGGTGAGGGATAAAAATAATAGGCTAGGACAGGGGTCAGCAACCATTTGATCATAGTGTGCCAAAGTAGGATTTATAATATATTCAGCGTGCCAACAGCCCGAATGACAACCTGCTATTGTCTTGTAGAAGAGACCTGAATTCCTTTTTTTGGAGGGGTCTTCCGAGTGCCATAGAATTTCGTCCTGCGTGCCAAGTCTGGTACGCGTGCCGTAGGCTGCCGACTCCTGGGCTAGGATACTACTCGGTTCGTACCCGTACTGGGCAAATAGTATATCCAGATTCGGTACTCGTTGGAAGTTGTCTACTTAGTTAGGACCTAGTCTAGGGCAGTTTAAAAAACTAGTATTCACTATGGTCGAGTCCCATACGTTGGAAAGAGTGGCGGCTTTAATGTGTGTAAACTAGGTATCGGCAACCCCCGGTTCGGCTTTGCGATGGCGCAAAAAAAACAACAACATGTTACAATTAAGTGTGATCGCGAATGTATTGTTAACGTATTCCAGTCAAACTTAACGCATAAGATTATTCAATGTTCTTTTGTATATTAGCTATTAGTTTACAAATGAATGAAGGCGATGTTTTGACATAATAATTTGCAGTAACGAAGCCAGATCATACTGGCTTAGACTCACATAGAGCTAGAGCTCCAGATATCACAAAAACTACAGCCTTTTTTGTGGGGGATCACCGACTGGATTTAGATTATTCGAGAGAGGTGATAATACAAGCAAGCATTAAAAGATGGTTTAAAGGAGAAGAAAACAGTTTTAGAAAATTCCAAAGTTAATTCGGCGAGTACAACTCTTAACTCTTAAATGATACTGTATTAAAATACATATTTATTTCGTTAACGTAAAATGCGAGCAATAGGCCCAACATTTTTAAGCGTTGTTTTTTTTAACGGTTTACATATCTTGTTAAAATGGATTCTTTTAAACGGATTTCTCTTTCAGCTAATTGAGAAAGTTGGCAGCACTAGGCTCTTACGTCACGGCCATCAAGCCAATGACAACGCCGGCAGCGAAGGCGGGAAAACCAACAGGCCCATAAGCAGCGAGGCCAAGAAGTCAGGTGACGTAGAAGAAGAAGAGGAAGGAAAGGCTAAAGCTACAAAAGGAGGCCGCGTCCTGAAAAGGAGAGCGCGCGGTGCCGCCCCCGACTTATTAATGGCTAAAACTGCAAGCAGAAGTGAACACCACGATACTTTAGTCCGTGAATTAGTGAATCGATTATCTTCTAGACTCGACTACTTGAAAAGTTCATTAGCACAGTGTTACGGCCTTTTCCAAATTTGGAACAAAAAACAATCTTAGATATTGTATGATTGTGTGAATTAATTTATGTGTGTTTATCATCCCCTATTTGGTATTTAAACTTTCAATTTTCTTTAAATGTTTAAAATAACTTTTTTTTTCCTGGGGGTTTTCACACCATATCTGTGTTTCTTTGCACATGATTTTTTAAAATTTTAGCCCAGGCTAAGGGCGTATATTTTTTATTAGGCTACATCAATAGATAAATGCATAGTGCCAGTGAAGCTGAGTTTAATAAGGGATTGTGTGGCCAATCAAACCTTTCCATTCGGCTTGAATATCTTCCCGAATTAGCCGAAATATGTTGGCGTTGACCTAGCTTTGAGCAATAGTGCTTCCAGAATGGTAATCTCAAGGCACTGTCGTAAAACCACAGCAGCCGTTGTGATAGGTTTTAAATCTATATCAGACAGTAATTTAACAAACCATTCATCAGTAACAAGTTAAAGTGTTTCAGCTTCAAGTGTTTGAGAAGAAAAGAAACTGCATTAAATTATTCTTTATCTGTCTTTTGATTTAAATCGTGATTAATTTTGAATAATCCTAAGTATCTAAAAAAAAAAAAAAAACAGGTACATAAATATATTTCTTTTATGAGAAAATTTATATTCATTGTTATATATGCATCATTTAACAATAATAACAACTTACAATAGATCTACATGAAATAAAAGAAATGAAAAATCAAGAAAGGTGTTTGAAAAATTATTATGAGAGAATAATGTATTGTAACATAATAAATAATTTATTTCTCAGATCTACATGTACAGTAAGTAGGTTGTTGTTTTTATAAGTAGGTCAAACTATGCTTCCAGAAAGTAGGTCGTATCGTTTTTCTACAAGTAGACTGTATTAAGCCATCATGTTGTAGTTGCGTACGCCCAAATATAGTCTCTATTCTACTACGATAAGAAGTAGGTCAAACATTTAACCAAAAAAATAGGTCCTAAACATGATTTATATTTTACACTAAAATAAATTTAAAAACATTACAAGCACCAACAAACATCCGAAAGGGACTTTGTTGTGTATACACATTGATCATGGCAAAATAACATTTTATGGAAATAGCATAACAATCAAAATATATTGGTGTAACTAGTACATTTTTGTATTTTTATATTTTCACTATAAATGAATAAATAAAATGATTTAAAATGTATGTTTGATTTTTCTTTGCAGTTGTTGTTTTTTTTTTTTGCACTCCGAATATGAGTGCTGCTTGGACTAATAAGAAGTTTGATCAATATGTTATTTTCTCTCCTTTTACCGATTGACCTATAGCTGCACAAGGGCTGCAAATTCTGGCTACATGTCTCTGCTACGTGCTAGGGCTACATGTAGCACTTAAACATAAAAAAAGCATAGATAATGCAGTTGTAAAAGGGACATATATTATCATTCAATCCAAGCAAATACAAGTTTTATCATTTAACCCACAGGGTCATCTATTATTATATTTATATCACGCTATTTCACACAGATACATTGGAGGGTGCGAGGGTGGTAGACGGACATATGGTTCTAATCGGTGAGCGGATGCTGGCCTAGGTAAGCGACAGCGTCCATAGCAACCAGAAGCAATACAATAACCCGAGACTTAGAATAATATGGCGTTGGCAAGGATCTAAGATAAAGCAGAGGCAGTAATCGTGTGTTGTCAGAACATAGACATTCTCTTTCGAATCTCAGCATCGTTTAAGTAGCTGGCCAACACGAACCTGTGACATCAAGTGTCGGATGTTGCTGCTGAACCGCTGCCAATGAGGATTGTGTAGGTGTCAGGTCGATCACCGCGAACAAAAGCCCGAAAAGCGATCGGTTCCCCAGCGGGCACACCAATTCGTATCGACGAGGAATCAACGTGAAAACCATGAATTCTTGTGGTTTCCATGTTGGTTCCGCTTCGATACAGCGTGTTGTGCCTGCTGGGTCTATACTCAATGTTTCACAATTCAATAGTCAATAGACTGACACTGGATACTGGATGTGACCTCCGCAACAATTCCCTTCCCCGACATGAGCCAAGAATTTGTTCAATATAGAGTGAATGTTTCCCAGCGTATACAATGTAAAAGTTTGGTTGTGCTGAGACTGGAAAGGAGATGTCCTGGCCTTTTGTTTTTCTTTCAGAAACTAAGAGTCCTTGTGCCTAAGACTTTTGAATGGCGTCAAGTTGAGAGAGAGACATCTCCGAAGTAAAGAGATGGGGGGGGGGGGAGGGGTGGAGGATATATTCTCTGGGCAACACTTTACACGTAAATATCTGTGGTAGTGTTTTCTTTGGTGCTTTTTGTTTTTTCTTTAGAACTTTTTCGATGAGCGAGTGCTTTTCTGGAACCGAGATTAGGGATCGCTACAGACCCGCCCTCCCCAAACTTCCTGCATTTTAAACTATGAAAAGAGTTGTGAGGAAAATGAAGGTGGGAGGAGTCCGTCTCCACCCAGGCGTCGCCTCTGTACAGTCTTACATATCAACAAGGCAGTATTATATAATTACACTTAGTCGGTCATTCTACAATGAAGGTGTGAATAATTTAAAACTCAATGACACGCAGAACATTCACATTCAAAAACACAATAACAACAACAATAACAACAGCAGGACAACTTTCAACAGCATGGAACCGCAGTGACGTTAGAAAAACATGGCCATGAGTCGTTCAGTGAATCACTCAGTAAAACGAAGACGACTGGAGGAAACAACTCAGTAGCAGAACAATGGACGCTAGGATAGTAGAGAGCCAAGATGTTACTCCTGTAAAAAAAATAATTTAAAATTAGTCAGATATTTATCTAGAACAATTTTGTCATACTTTTTTTTAGCTTAATCAAGACCTAACCTTAACTAGACAAGATATTATAAATCATCAATAAAACTAAGAAACATTTAAGACAGCCATTTTGTTTCCATGAATGCAATAGAACTCACTAGTGCTTGAAGACTCAATTCCTGGACACTTTTCTCTCATTATTTGCTTTATTGCCTGTTTGCCTTCTGTTTTGCCGTTGAAATATTGTCTAAGACTGGCGCACTCGCCAAAACCTGCCCTCTCCAGGCATCTCGTTCCAGACATGTAGTCCCTGCATTCAATGAAAGTAATTTAAAAAAAAATATGAACACAATAAGAAAAGAAAATGACAGCATATTTTATAGTGAGACGTTGATTAGATTTTTTTAAATTAGTCTTTTAGCTAAACATATTAAAGAAGGACTTAGTAACAGTCTGTATAGGCGGTGCAAGTGTGTTATAAGATATTATATAAGTACAGCTCAATGGCATCCAGGGACTACACTATAGTACTTACTTGCACTGCTGCTCTGTTGGAGTTTTCGGTTTCTGTGGCCAGGCGAGGGCGAAAATCCTCAGGCAGTGATCCACACGAGCAACGCCTATAGCTCCACACTTGTCTGGAAATAATGATGGGAGAATTCTCTTACGTAACAGTGGCGGGACATTTCTTAGAAGTACTTGTATTCACAGAGAGACATATTTACAAAACCAATTGGTCTAAATAATAGAATAATTTGTTTGTCTATCTATCTATCTATCTATCTATCTATCTATCTATCTATCTATCTATCTATCTATCTATCTATCTATCTATCTATCTATCGATCTATCGATCTATCGATCTATCGATCTATCTATCTATCTATCTATCGATCTATCTATCTATCTATCTATCTATATATCTATCTATCTATCTATCTATATATCTATCTATCTATCTATCTATATATCTATCTATCTATCTATCTATCTATCTATCTATCTATCTATATATCTATCTATATATCTATCTATCTATCTATCTATCGATCTATCGATCTATCGATCTATCGATCTATCGATCTATCGATCTATCGATCTATCGATCTATCTATCTATATATCTATCTATTTATCTATCTATCTCTCTATCATCTATCTACTTACCTATCTTTTTATATATCATCTTTCTATCATCTCTCTAAATCTATCTATGCGAATATCTGTCACCCAGCTATCTATCTATCTATCTATCTATCTATCTATCTATCTGTCTATCTAGCAGTCCATATATGTCTATACCAATGTATCTATCTATCTAATCTATAAATTTATGTCTGTCCATCTGTTTATCCATCTATCCGCTCTCCATCAATCCACCCATCTATGCATCTGTCTATTTATCTATCTATTAATTTAGCCATTCCATCCATCAATCTATCACTTTAGCCCCATGCTCATTTATAACAGCATCACTCCTAGAAACTTAGCTATTACGATCCACAATAAAAAAAAAAAAATGACACCATACCAAGTCAGAAGTTTTAATTTACCAACAGAGCTGTCGTCCAGACTTCTATTACAGTTCTGCTCGTACAGGCCAAATATATGTTGTGGGTAGAGCACCTCCATCAGTGACCCGAACATCGGGCACGCCACTGGGGCTTCGGACAAACGAATGCAAGTCTTGAAGTTTTCGTAGGATCTGGATAGTGGTCAAGTTTTAAGTCATCAGGAATTCAGGTAGATTATTAAAATGTACACCCCAACGAATGTAGCACTATATATTATTTAATACAGTAAAATAAAAAGCTTAATTAATTTTATTAATTAAAAAAGCTATATGTTATTGCTTTCAAATATTCAACACACAATAAACATAATAATAACTTTAACAAAATAAGCTGAGAATTTCACTATTCAATGTGCATGGCCGAATTCATATATATCTATATTAATTGTTCCTGGAGTGAAAATTGGCAATGGAAAGGGTTAACTGAATTTATCCAGAAAACGTAAACCAATAACTTAAAAGGACCTTTAATTTAAAGTAAAACTGTCCAACCAAATTGATCAATAAGTTCAGTGAATAAGCTTTCACCAGTTTTTGCGGATACGGCATTTTAGGGGATTGTGTGGCCACCTCAATGCCCAGCTACCTTTTAGTTTGCCGTAACTAATGTCAGATGCCCACTAAGCGACACCCTCAAGACCCAGGTACAGTGTCAAGGCCGGCAAAATGCTTTGCTAATATAATTAATCATATAAATAAACTGTATAATTGCCAGAGCAGGCAGAAATTCTCTGACAAGTAGCAATAGGATTATGTGGCCTTTACAATGCGCAGTCATCCGCTGAATTGAAAAAAAAATCCTATCGTTTAAAAATTTATTTAAAAAAAAAAACAACAATAACAACAATAACAACACTTTCTACATGTTTGAACCCAAACTGTTCAGTAAGTCAGTGAAGCCGGCTGGTCCATCGGTTAGTTCACCGGACTGTCAACCAAAAACCAGCTGACACGTCGCGTGTTCTATCCCTGCCACCGACGGATCCCTGTCGCCCTGCAGGAGTTTTGGGCCTAGTGGGCGTAATAATCTTCTATCTAGAAGGAACGTCTGCAAACTTATAAGAATGTCCCTGAGATATCAAATCCTAGGAATTAACAAGATTTCCAGAAGAAATGCCTGTAAACACATCTGGACCAAACGTCTACTCACGCGCAGGCCTCTTTCAGGTCATCCGGAAGGTCGATGACGTATTTTTTACACGTCTCTAGCATCTCCAGGGCCTGGTCAAAGTTGTCACAGCCTGTTCGTAAGGGTGAGCGAGGGAAAGAAGGGGGGATTATTCTCTTTGTATTAAGGTACAATTAACTCATATACAGCAATGCGTGAGCAATGAAAAACAGAACGTAGACAATTGATTATACAAAATAAATAGTATAGGAAACATAGACCATTCAGAGGCATGTGTAGATAATGTGGATTGTACAAAAAAAACTAAACATAATCTAGTTGTTAAAAATGATTCAACATAGGCTTATACTAATATAGATTATACTAAACATAAATCGTACATAATAAAAATCATACAGAATAAAGATCGTACAGAATAAAGATCATAAAATATAAAGACAATACATAAAATAGAAAAAAAAATCTTGCAGAATATGAATCATACGAGATTTAGCTAAATTAGAATAACAAATTAAGGATAACATAATACAAAATTTAGAATATACAAAACATAGATCATACACCTTATACATGTAGATCTTACATAATCTAGATGATCCATAACGCAAATCATACAAAATGTAGGTCATACAAGATTTACATTATTAAACAAGAGATCGTACCGAGTGTAGATTATGTCGAATATTTATCATACATAATTTAGATAAAATAGTTTGTAAAAAATCATACAGGAAATAGATGATACTGAATAAAGATCCTATAGACTAGGGATGAAACAGATAATACAAAACTAAGATGAAACAGAGCCTAAGATCATCCAGGAAGCAGAGGTATTTATCTCCACTTTACAAGCTTGTATCAATGACACAAAGACAATGCACGTACAAAGGGAAACAACCCGTGAAATTGTATAAACATTTTAAGCCTGACGAGTTTACCTCCCGTGCAGATAGTCGACGCTGTTTGGTCCATGCCTTCGGGCAGCAGGTCGTAGAACAAGTGGCTGAACTGTGGGCACCTCTCGGACGTCTCGCTCACACACTGCAGGCTTTGGTTCAGCGAACTGGATAGGAAATGAAACTTTTTATCAGCAATGCAGTAGGTATCTCAACAAAAAAAAAGAAAATTTAATAAACGAAACATTTTTCGTATGTTCGTTTCCAATACATGTTAACCGTGAACATTGAACAGGGTTAATCCTTTCTGGCTGGTTTTTACTTTTAAGTAGTAATGCATACATTTATATTTTAGATTGGTTTTTAAATAAACTCGTACTTAAAGTAGATACGTAGTTTTTTGTTAAATATATTTTCAAAATATATTTGTCTGCTTGTCCGTCAATTCATCTCTCCGTCTATCTATCTGAATCTGTATGCCTGTTAGTTTGTCAGTCAATCTGTCCACCTACCCCGCCCAACTCTCCCAAACTAATCCAAGAATGACCCACTTACTTGCAGAAGACACTATACGAGGAGTCATAGAGGGCGTCAAATCGGATGATTCCGGTACACTGTGTGATATTCACCGTCTTCTCGAGAAAGTTCGGACATGCTGCAAAAGGGTCAAGATCAATAGGCCAAGATCAAAAGGGTGGAAAGGATAAAAAAAAAAGAAGGTCATTGCCAAAAGTTCAAGAACAACTTAGGTCATGATTGAAAGGTGAAGATTAAAGGTCACTATCAAAGGTGACGTAAAAATAAATTTTTAAAACAAATACTTTGTCTTTTTTTTTTGAAATGTTGTTTGTTAACAACAAATATTTTACTGTGCCATAAGAAAACATTAAATACAAACAAACATCAGACTATACAACGATAAGAACTTTTTTCCAGCTAGTGAGTTACAGATAATCATCCAAAACTAAATTTCAGAACGCCAAATAGTGACTTATACCAGAATAAAATGATAAACGTTTTCGTGACAAAGTAAATATAACTATAACTAACTACATATTATATTTCTATTCAAATTAATACACCAACTACAAAGTAGATTTTCTTTCGCGAAGGGTTTTAACTATTATTTAAAGGTATGTTGCCATGACAACCATTGTCAACAAACCTCCATCGCAGAGTCCGTAGAGGTCTTGCATGACCTTCTCCCATCTCTGCACCACGTCTGTTGGCGCCACCTGGGCGGCATCCGAGCAGCCGGACGTAGCTTCGATGAAACACTGGGTCAGGTTGTTCCCCTTAATCACATTCCTGCGGGTGGACACAGTATATAGGTATTATTCAATATAGAACACAATATATATGTATTACTAAATTTAGAACACAGAACATGGGTATTACTAAATATAGAACACAGTATAAAGGTATTACTCAATATAGAACATTGTATATAGGTATTACTAGATATAGAACACAGTTTATAGGTATTACTAAATATAGAATACGGTATATAGGTATTACTCAATATAGAACACAGTATATAGGTATTACTAAATGTAGAACACAGTATATAGGTATTATTCAATATAGAACACAATATATATGTATTACGAAATTTAGAATACTGTGTATGGGTATTACTAAATATAGAACACGGTATAAATGTATTACTAAATATAGAACACAGTATAAAGGTATTACTAAATAAAGAACATTGTTTATAGGTATTAATAGATATAGAATACAGTATATAGATATTACTAAATATAGAACACAATATATATGTATTACTAAATATAGAACACAGTATATAGATATTGCTAAATATTGAAAACAACATATAGATGTTATATTTTTTATATTAAAAAAAGAGCATATTCAGTCAAAGAATAGATCAAACACAAAACGGTTTTTAAAAAATAGAGATCATACTGAAGATAGACTTCACAGAACAAACATCATACAAAGCAGGGTTCGATAACCTTTTGCTAACAGTGTACCAAACTAGGATTTCTAAATCATTCAGCGTGCCCACAGCCTAAAAGTCAATCTGCTCTATTATAATTGTAAAAAATGTATAGGGCAATTAATTTAACTCCGTAGCGAGGCCAAAAGCAAGGATTATATAAAGAGAAAATCGTTAAAGCGTTTTATATTTAATTCAAAATTAACTTGATTGTGATTATCATCATTTTTATTTGTATTTATGTTAAATACAATATTTTATTACTAAACTTTCACATTTATGATAATTTTGATCTAAACATTATCATTTGGTAGTCAAGATGAGGATCTAACACCTGCAAATGTTCATTATATTTTGATCTCAGTTTCACTGAGATGTCCGTTAATGTTATTCTTGAGAATGAAGCTCCTACGGCTAGCTAATTTTGTAAAGTCTAGATAGCACTACTGTTGAGAGAAAAAGATATGAAGTAATCATACAAACTGGGTAGTTAATGTAATTTTTGAAAGTATACATATATTTTCTTCAGTCATATAATATTTATATAATTTTCAAATACTTTTTACAGTTTCATCATTTTAAAGTTATAAATTGTTAGCCATTTGTTCTTCTATAAAAAAAAAAACAAGAAAAAAAAGCAATATAAACTTACTAGAAATATTAGCGAACAAAAAAAGGGGTTAATTATCTCCCTTTAATTAAAAAAAGAAAATATTTCCACATTAAATAAATTTTATCTGACACATCACAGACGCTCCTTCTATAAAGAAGATTATTGCGTCCGTGGTTTGAGTCTAGTTCTGCATTTCTCTTAATGTTTTAAATGATGTTAAGTTACTGGTTTTCCTGGTTTGAACAGGCAACCCTTTGAATGCCCGAAAGCCACTCGGGAAGAAATAGTACTGGTATACATTTGTTCTCTCATAATAGATAAAGAAAGTGTTTTTGTCCTTATGTTTATATGAGCATTGTAACATATTGTTATTGTGTTGTATTTCTAAATTAGAGTTGAATGCTTTATGTATTATAACTACTTTGCTCTTTGCCCTATGTCCACTAGTGTCCCTAGGTTTAGTGATTTCAATATTGGTGTTACTCTTGTCATTTGTGAATATTTTCCAGTAATAAACCTTGCAGCTCTTTTCTGAATTTGTTCTAATTTTTGTTTGTATATTCGTATGCACATTCTAGTATAGGTCTAACTAATGTAAGATAACATTTTAGTTTTATGTTCTTATTACATTTGTAGAAGTTCCTTTTTATGAAGTCTAATGTTTTGTTTGACTTTTTAATTATTTGATCAATATGTCGTTTCCAAATAACTTATCATTTATTATTACTGATAAGTACTTTGCATATTTAGTTTGGGTTTGGTCTTTGCCATGAATGAAGCAGTTGGAAATTTATTTGTTTCTTTTTCTTGGCACTTTTTTGAGTGAACAGACATGCTCCAGTTAGATTCCCATTTTTTCTAATTCATCTAGGTCTTTTTGTAAGAGTTCACTATCTTTGTATGTCTTTATCGTTATATAAATTATACAATAATCTGCTTATAATTTTACTTTTGTTCCTTTGTTGATGCAATTTGGTAATATAAATTAGAAATAGTAAGGGTCCTAGAACAGTTCCGTGTTGAAATCCTGAGTTTACAGTAATTGATGATGATTTAAAGCCATTAACTATTACAGTTTGCTCTCTGCCTATAAGAAAGTCTTGAATCCAAAATCCATTTATGTAAGGAACCTGATATGCCGAAAAATGTAAGTTAGTTTTAGTAAACTAGCATGGCGTACTTTATCCAATGCTTTAGAAAAATTTATGAATTTGGTTGTTTGGCATTTGGCATCAATTTGGTTGTTATTATCTAATCTTTTGGACAAGTCGTCTATTAAACCTATTATAAATTGTGTTTCAAATGATCTGTTTTACCTGAAGCCATGTTGGTGTGGACACAGTGCATTAATTTTGTCAAGATCATTTGCTATACTACTATATATTATATGCTCAAGTATTTTGGATGTTTTGTTTGTTAGGGAAACAGGTATTTAATTTCCGGGGTCAGATTATTGATAAAATAATTTATGTCGGATACATATTTAATCTCTTCTGAGTGGTCAAGTGTAAGTGACCGCTTTATATGCTTAAAACAGCTTTCATGTGCGATAAAATCCGTTCACAAATGTAAGTTTAACCAAATGCTGAAAGTAGAGCGAATGCCTAGCTGTTGAGAATAGCAGAAGACTTTCCTAAGCAACTTTCTTCCAGATTTTTACCGCGAATGGGCACATTTGGATGCTCATTTTTTAAATGTTTAAAATTCAACTTGCTGCATTTTAAAATTGCCAATATCCCTCCACTTAAAAACAATCTGCATCTAAGTAGTTTGTAGTAAGATCAAACCAGTGAGGCTTGGTGTGGTATGAAAAAATGAGTCCATGGATTTGAAAGTCTTGCCTTTTGTTAGAAAACCCCACTTTGAGTGCCTCGATGTACTTCTGAAAGAGCCCAAGTATCTATTTTAATATATTCCTTTATTATAGGGATGTACATGTAGTTAAATGTTTGAAATTGACTGTTTCAGTGGTCCTTTCGGCTGACGTACCTAAGGTCCCGGGTTCGAATCCTGGTGCAGGCTAGGATTTTTTCCCGGGTCTGAGGGTGTCCCTGAGTCTATCCAGCTCTGATGGGTACCTGACCTTAGTTGGGGCAAAGTAAACGCGGCTGTGCATAGTGCTGGCCGCACAATCGCATAGTATGCCGTGGCCACAGAAACTGGTGAACGCTGCTTCAACCGTACCTATGGATCAATTCTGGTTCGACGGGTAGGCCTACTTTTAGCTACTGACCTACTTTTAGCTACTGACCTACTTTTAGATACTGACCTACTTTTAGCTACTGACCTACTTTTAGCTACTGGCCTACTTTTAGCTACTGACCTACTTTTAGCTCCTGACCTACTTTTAGCTACTGACCTACTTTTAGCTCCTGACCTAGAGTATAGGCATCACATTATAAGTTATGAAATCGGTGTGAAACTGCACACCTGTTGAATGCGGCCTCAGACTAGTGTAGGTGATGACAATTTTAGGGTGTCAAAAAGTTGAAAGATAAAAAACGAAAAATAAAGCTTAGAAAACTTTGATCTAGTAAATAAAAGTTGTTGTTTTGTTTACTGCGTGTCCATATTAGTCCTTTCTTTGGGCTTGGTAGACTTGGCGGCGCCCATCTCCTCTCCAAGTCGGCAACGGATTTTTTTTTTCAATTTCTGATTGTCTGCACCGTGGGTCGAACCCATGCTGTCGAGCTTGTGAGACGAGCTCACTGTCGACTTTACCATCCAGCCGCCTTTTGTGTACTCCTCCCTTTCAGACCAAGTTGTAATCAATGCGGTAAGTGAAGCAGCGTTTACAAGTGTCTGTGACCACGGCAAGCAATGGGATGTGTGGCTGGCACAATGCCTAGCCGCCTTACTTATCCCCCAGCTACTGTCAGGTGCCCATCAACACTTGGTAGACGCAGGGACACACACTTAGACCCGGAACAAATCCTAACCTTTACCAGGATTCGAACCCGCGCTAGACAGCTACCGTTTCCCTTTTACAAATCTTTGGGACCTTAAAAATATCTTTTTAGGCAGAGGGGCCAGAATTTACCAGATCACGAGCTACAGTGTGAGTTTAGCCACTTGCTCTTCGAAATGGTGCCGGAAGGCATGGACCAAACAGCGTCGACGATTTGAACGGGAGGTAAACTCTACGGTCTTAAAATGTCGATAATATTACACGTGTTAACTCCCTTTGAACGTAAATTCTCTTCGATACAGATTTATTAAAGTTAAACCATATTCTGTGCTTTCTGTATTATCAAAGTATTGTTTTATCTATTGTCTGCATATTTATATTCACCACAAGACGTTTTTACTTAGGGGTCGTGATAAATAAAAATAAGTACATTTATATAGCGCTGCCATCAAACATAATGTAAGCTCAGAGCGCATTTGACACTGAACAACATAACATGCATTTAGCAAAAAAAAAACAACATGGAACAGGGCAGATGAATGTAGTATTTACCGACTTAATTCAAAATTTAACAGTATGGGTCTAACAAGATATCGTCTTTCTGTTATAATGTTACGCGCTTAGAAACAACCTAAATATAAACGTGTTCAAAAATGTACTACACGTGTAATCCAATTCTGTCATTTGATACAAATTCACAAGTTTTAAATGCCTCTACTACAAGTAAACTGTTCCCTTGCAGATCCTGGGAGGTCTACAATGCTAAGGAGACTGTGTTCACTGAGATCAACTGACCAAGGCGTATGAGGGGATTGTGTGGCCGCTTTAAACGATTTTTAAAAAAAGGCCAACAATGCAACATTGGTTCCCCTTGCAGATCCATGTGACTTATGAGGATAAGGGATAGTGAGCTCACGAAGATAGACTGGCCAAGGCTTAAGAGAGGATTGTGTGACCGCTTTCAACGTATTGAAACGCGTATAGGTAACCCATTTAATCAGAGCAGACTCTTCTTATCTTATATATAACAGACGCTCCTTCTATAAAGAGGATTGTTGCGTCCTACGCTCATCCGTGGTCCGAGTGTAGTCCTGCATAATTATTAATGTTTTAAGTGATGTTAAGTTAATGGTTTTACTAGTTTGTTCAGCACCCCATTCCAGGCTCGAGTGCCACTCGGGAAGAAAGAGTACTTATATTCATTTGTTATCGCATAAGGATAAGGAAAGTGTGTATCAGGTCCAGGAGTGAACAATAAGTACATTCCTACAGGATTCGAACCCGGGGCCATCAGAGTGGTAATATCATGGCCTCGTTGTTAAACCACATTCTAGTTTTCGGTATGTTTTTTCTTTTTCTTCTTCAAAAAAAGCTTGAGGGTTGTCTGCCCTTCCTTATAGCTGCGTCGCTTGCGGTATTTAAAAAGCTGACTACCTTGTTGTATAGGTCAGCGCCTTCTCTGACCGTGTTTGTTAAGAAGCCGAACAAACACACACCGGGCAAACAAATTGACCTACTTTAAAAAAAAAGATGTCCACGTCAAACGACCCGTCTTCTGTCACCGACTCACAGACTAATGCTAAGTACCTGCTGTCAGTTGTAAAGTATAAGACCCTGCTTGACATTTGTTTCACGTCTAAGCCGCCTCCGTTGAGTTGGCCCCACCATACAAATGTTTTTGTCAACATAAGGCTTAACACGGCCATACTATTGGCGCGTGCAAGAGGTGGTCTCGGCCGCCCTCCCCCTTTCGGGTAATTCCATATAATGGACCCACGGTCTGTCTGAGTTTATACATTAAAATATTTTTAATTATTTACGTTGTGTGTGTGTGTGCATGGGGCACTGCGGCCAAGCGGCAGCGCGTTCGACAGACGATCCGAAGGTTCTGGGTTCGAGTCCTGGTGGAGGCTAAGAGTTTTTTCCAGGGACTTGAGGGTGTCCCTGGGTCTACCCAGCTCTGATGGGTACCTGATATTAGTTGAGGTAAAGAAAAGGCGGGTGGGAATTGTGCTGGCCACACATCCCCTAGTATGCCGTGGCCACAGAAACTGATGACAAGTACTTTACTTACGTTTTGTGTGTGCGTGCGTCGATAAGTGTGATTGGTCATTATTGATTTTTTACAATTAAATTTGAACCTGAAATTAAGAAATTAAGACCTGGGCCCTGCGGCCTCAAGAATTACTACGTTAACTCGGCCTATACAAGAGACCCCCCCCCCCCACACACACACACTCCAACCCCCTGACCCCAACGTCATTCCTGCTACCTCTCCCTCTTTCACAACCCTAAATCTTCTCCCAAGTCAAGTTGTTTTGCTCCTAGATGTTTGAGTTGCAACCGGTATGCCTAGTTAAAATAGTTAGTGACACCAAGAATTCAGTTAAGAAATGCAAATAGAGGACGACATTGTACCAAGGGTAAAGCAATCAACATTTTGTTTATGTTGTAAGCCAACATTTTGTTTATGTTGTAAGAAAACATTTTTTTGTTTATGTTGTAAGCCAACATTTTGTTTATGTTGTAAGCCAACATTTTTTTTATGTTGTAAGCCAACATTTTTGTTTATGTTGTAAGCCAACATTTTGTTTATGTTGTAAGCCAACATTTTGTTTCTGTTGTAAGCCAACATTTTGTTTATGTTGTAAGCCAACATTTTTGTTTATGTTGTAAGCCAACATTTTGTTTATGTTGTAAGCCAACATTTTGTTTATGTTGTAAGCCAACATTTTGTTTATGTTGTAAGCCAACATTTTGTTTATGTTTCAAGCCAACATTTTGTTTATGTTGTAAGCCAACATTTTTGTTTATGTTGTAAGCCAACATTTTTGTTTATGTTGTAAGCCAACATTTTGTTTATGTTGTAAGCCAACATTTTTGTTTATTTTGTAAGCCAACATTTTTGTTTATGTTGTAAGCCAACATTTTTGTTTATGTTGTAAGCCAACATTTTTGTTTATGTTGTAAGCCAACATTTTTGTTTATGTTGTAAGCCAACATTTTTGTTTATGTTGTAAGCCAACATTTTTGTTTATGTTGTAAGCCAACATTTTTGTTTATGTTGTAAGCCAACATTTTTGTTTATGTTGTAAGCCAACATTTTGTTTATGTTGTAAGCCAACATTTTGTTTATGTTGTAAGCCAACATTTTGTTTATGTTTTAAGCCAACATTTTGTTTATGTTGTAAGCCAACATTTTGTTTATGTTGTAAACCAACATTTTGTTTATGTTGTAAGCCAACATTTTGTTTATGCTGTAAGCCAACATTTTGTTATGTTGTAAGCCAACATTTTGTTTATGTTGTAAGCCAACATTTTGTTTATGTTGTAAGCCAACATTTTTGTTTATGTTGTAAGCCAACATTTTTGTTTATGTTGTAAGCCAACATTTTTGTTTATGTTGTAAGCCAACATTTTTGTTTATGTTGTAAGCCAACATTTTTGTTTATGTTGTAAGCCAACATTTTTGTTTATGTTGTAAGCCAACATTTTTGTTTATGTTGTAAGCCAACATTTTTGTTTATGTTGTAAGCCAACATTTTTGTTTATGTTGTAAGCCAACATTTTGTTTATGTTGTAAGCCAACATTTTGTTTATGTTGTAAGCCAACATTTTGTTTATGTTGTAAGCCAACATTTTGTTTATGTTGTAAGCCAACATTTTGTTTATGTTGTAAGCCAACATTTTTGTTTATGTTGTAAGCCAACATTTTTGTTTATGTTGTAAGCCAACATTTTGTTTATGTTGTAAGCCAACATTTTGTTTATGTTGTAAGCCAACATTTTGTTTATGTTGTAAGCCAACATTTTGTTTATGTTGTAAGCCAACATTTTGTTTATGTTGTAAGCCAAATGTTAGACATTTTCTCAGAACCGTGGCGAAATCTGGGTATTCCGGTTCTCATAAGATCCAGCACCTAAGTTCCGGTTCATGCAAAGTCAAACGGTTGTGCACACGCCTTGAAAAAAAACTAATGAAGAATGATAGAATATATTAAGAAGGGACAATTCGGGACATTACAACAAGGATAAAACCCATAAAAACCCTACTGGAACTACTGAAGATGTTGATGACTTACAGACAAAGCTGCTGCAATTTCTCGGTCCTTGCAACACCCGTCGTCGTCTCCAGGACACCCGTGATGACGTCCTCCATCTGTGACACGCACAGCTCCGCTTTCTTCCTGTCACATTTGTTCTGCTGTTGCTGTTGTTGTGCTGTCACACTACACACTTCAGAAAATAATCAGTGAATGATAATGAATAATAATAATAATAATAATAATATTTGTATGGGGCTACCAACAAACATAATGTAAGCTCATAGCGCATTTAACATACAACTAAGAACACGGATATAATCTCTAGGATAAGAATAAAGCTAATCTAATAGAGCGATTGCAATAGGCGTGGCTTAGGTTTTTTAGTGACTTACTTGTGTAAATAGCGGCCATCTTGTTTTATATATGTTTTACGTTATATTGTTGAAATGATCACATTTAAAAATAAAACCTTCTTACGGCTATAGTAATACGATTACTAATACGGCTGCCATTTATCACCACTAGACAAAGTAAACAAACAGAACGCGCTTTTTGTCACGTGATTGCAATCGCTCTATTGATGATTTTAAACTTTACAAACATTGGGCAAATCGAATAAATGAAACATTTAACCGACCGAACATATAAATAAGACAGTAGTGGGTGTACAGCATGTTACCATGTTGGAATCGTGTATGTATAGTCTTACCGATATACAACATTGATAGGTAAATCAAACGTGGCTTCTGTAAATTATATTTCTTTTTACTATGACATTGCTATTGTCCCAGGGTAGAACTATATAGTAATGAGGAAGTAGATTTATGGGGTGTAAATAGAATGAGCGCGTCATTATATAGATTTCGGCGGAAGAATGAGACCAGAAAGAAGTGCGGGTTGCAAATATTTTGAAGGAAAGATGGACTAGGACATTTTTTTACTGTGCGGTATTATTGAAGAGCGGCAGTGCGTTCGACTGGCGTACCGAAGGTCCCGGGTTCGAATCCTGATGAAGACTGAAGACTAGGATATTTTCCCGGGTCTGGAGGGTGTTCCTGAGTCTACCCAACTCTGAAGGGTACCTGAACTTAGTTGGAATAAAGTTTCAGGCTGTGGCTGTGCATTGTGCTGGCCCCACAATCACCTAGTATGCCGTGGCCCCAGAAACCGGTGAACGCTGCTTCACCGGCCCTATGATCAATTTGGTCCAAAGGGTACTTTACTTTTTTTTTATGAAAGTGATAATAAGGCATGTAAGAATTGAGATTATTACAATTGTTACATTCGTTACTTGTATAGAAACAATGAATGTGTTTATTGATGAAATACACAAATATTTCAACATTGAATGGTAAGGACTAGTTGGTGAAACTCCACGTTTCTTACAGTTAAATGAGTTTAACTTGCATTAACAAGGTCATTGTCAATCGATACATGAATTGTCTGGCTACTGGAAATGATTTGCTTTGAAATTGAACACATGTTGCCAAAATATTCAAGTATTTCACCGATGATAAGGCACATTCAGATCAATAGACATTAAAGATTGATGAATTTCATAAATATGTTCTAGCATTCAAAGTTTTCTAACCATCGTCAAGAATGAAACATTCTTGTACCCATGTTTTCAATGCCTGATCTTACTACTAGAGCTGGATCTTTTGGGTGAATGAATATTGAAGGTTTTGAAATGCAAAAAGTTGAATTTAAAACATCCGAATTATGGACAACGAAATAATCTAGAAGTAAGCTACGTAGAAAAGATCAACTGCAGTCTCCCTGAAGCGGACATGAGTTTTAACCTTCCGGTACTGCAGCTAGTACACCGGTCTGTCAAAAAAACAGCCCTTGTTCTAGCCCAGCCATCGACCGATCCCTGCCGCCCTGCAGGAGTTTTTGGGCTTGGGACCTAATAATCTTCTATCTAGAAGGAATGTCTGTAAACTAATAAGTCAGATTTTGTCGCTCACTTGAAAGCTGTCTTACGCCTACAGAAAAAAGTCGCCCAACACATATTTGAACACCCCAATGCATATTTGAAGCTTAAAGTTACCAATTTTTTTGCGGATATTAAACAATTAGCGTAGAGCAATGAAGGCCAAGTCTAACATTAATTGATACAGATGAATTATTTCGCAATAAAGGATAACTATAATTAATAATATATTTAATGTATTTCTTTTTTTTTTTATAAACATAAGATGTACATATACGAAAAAATTGTGTAAAGGCCCTAAAATAGGCTTAGGCCTATGGCACGGGTGGCCGAGCGGTGGCGCGTTCGGATAAAGTACCGAAGGCCCTGGGTTCGAATCCTGGTGAAGTCTAGGATTTGCGCCCGAGTCTGGAGGGTGTTCTTCATTTCAGTACACATGGACCTCAAAGACTTGCGAAGTGTGTAAACCGCCGATACGTTCACATTAAGAATATACCGACGGGCGAACGCATGGGGAACAGCCCCTACTGCGCGTACGAGGCTCATTGCACCGCCGAGAGGCCCGAACCTCGTTGCGGAGGAGGCGATGAGCGCAGCAGTCCTGTCTCAAAATCCGCCCTGAAGCCTGGATGCCCATACCTATAGTATGAGATTTGCTCTACCTGGCGACATTGCAGGTATACGAGCGAACCACCACAATAATTATCCGAGGGGAATTTCACAGTTTCATTTTAAGCTGGGCCGCGAAAACCGTACTCTTTGTTACACGGCACGCCACGCCTTTGGCGTGCCGTGGGGTGTCTGTCGCCAGGACAGAGTCTTGGTGCGCCCCCATCTTGGTGCGCCCCTGAACATCCTTACGCTCTGGACTAAACAGCCGGAAATGCTCGTCCGGCTTATATAGAGACATTTTCAATTCGGTGTCTACCCAGCTCTGATGCGTACCCGACTTTAGTTGGGGTAAAGTAAAGGCGGTTGGGCATTGTATTAGCCACACAATCCCCTAGTATGTCGTGACGGGATACTTTAAAAAAAATCAGCTTAAACAACGTATCCAAAGATATACCCGGTAAGTTTACATACAACTATTTAACGTAAGTAATTTTTTTTAAATCTCTAATTACACAGTGAAAAAACAAATTAAGATATCTTAGAAAAACGAAACCTATTTGGCATCACTATTACCAAAGCTGAAAACATTAGATTTTATTAAAGGAAGACAACTAAACGTTGTAGCTGTTTTTTTATTTGCTTCAACGTTAATATTTTTCAATAATTTTTCGGCTTAATAAATGAACAAATTGCATTCAATTGTTAATTTTTTTTAAATATTTAAGTTGATAAAGATATTTAAATATGCTAAAAATATCAAAGAATTAATTTAATATATAAATGTAAATTTTTAAAACAGATAATAAACTACTCAGTTTGTTTGTTAAATATCGCATCAAGCCTTTAAGATTTGATCATTTGCTTGTCTATGTGTGCAAATAGTAATTTCTCAGCGTATATGCTAGAATCAGCAAATGCTATGTGTCCAAACGCTCCTTCTAATAAGAAGATTATAGCGTCTTACGCTCATCTGTGCTAGTGTTTACTTTACTATGTTCCGACCAAATTTTGAATTAAGGTGCCGACACTGAGAGGAAGAAGAGGAGACAGGAGTTTATCCTTCATGTTTGTTTCCTACCAAGTTGTTGTAACAGAGTTTCTTTATCTTATCTTATATATTACAGACGCTCCTTATTTAAAGAAGATTATTGCGTCCTACGCTTATCCGTGATCCGAGTCTAGTCGTGTATTTTTATTAGCGTTTTAATTGATGTTAAGTTCAGGGCCGTATTTAGACTTAATGGGGCCCTAAGCTATTTGAGTTATGGGGCGGGGCCCTTTATAAGTGCAGATATGTTAATGCAAAATATGATTTTCGAATACTTAGAGGGTTAAACTGAAATATAATTAAGAAATATATAGATATTTAAATAATAAATCTTTAACTTAAAATTATTGTTTCATTCAAAACAAACTTAAAATGCAAACTTTGGTAAAAAGAAAGAAAAATTATTTTAAAAGGCACAATTTACAAAGGCTTAGTATCTAATCTCTTGAAACATGTTATAAGGATTAATTAATTAAGGAATTATAAAAAACTAAAAAAATTTCTTTCTTGCTTTTACCAAAGCAAAGTCACTGATGACATCATCAAATGATAAACTGCGTAGTGTCTATGCACATGAGACTGAGGGAACATAATGTATCTTGAGTCATTGTTGTTCTACATTCATTTTTTATCCTCTTCAGCTGAGAAAAAGATCTTTCTCTAGAGCAATTTGCAACCATCATACTAAGAAACACTTAAAATCGCTTCTAATTAGGGAATGCTGATTAGACACGATCAATAAATATTACCCTAAACAGATCCTGATGTGTCAGACTATCATATTCCGCTGAACCATAGGCTTGACTATGTCTAACATATTGATGGAAATGCTTGACTTCTCCAACAAGATTCATGTCCACATCTTCAGGATATGTTTGGCATAAATCATCAACTCCTTCACAAATCTCTTCTTCTGTAGCTTTTAATTTAGTTAAGAATGAAAACTTTGTTGCAATATCATTGTAAACAGAGGCCCTCTGTGCCAGAAGTGACTCTAATGCATCCATCATTGGTATAAATGTTTTGATTCTGAACTTGTCTCTTGGCTCAAGGTTCTCTAAAGCATCATCTCCATCATCATTGTTACATCTTCTTCCATATCTGCTTTTCATGTAATCAACTTCATGTAATTTTTCCTTTGCTTTTTTTTCAAAATGATCAAACATAACCCTGGAACCTTTAACAAAATCCGCAAGTGAAGCGTATAATTTCCTACATACATTTAGACTAATTTGGGGGTCTTGCACTGATTGACAAGTCTTATGAAATTCATCCAGTAGATAACTACATAACTATAACATTACGATAAATTCAAACTTCTCCATTTTATTCAAAATGTTTATGGCTTGATTTCTTGTTTCGCCTTTCTATGTAATGCAGAAATTATTCCATCATAACTATCAAGTATTGCACTTGTGGCCATTGAATGTACTTCCCATCTAGTCTTTGACAAAGACTTTGGAACTTTTGAATCATCTTTGAAGAATGACAACAGTACTGCCCATCTTTGTGTAGATGATGAAAAAAAGAAATATATTTCTTGAACAATTCCAAAAAAGTTTACTGCATCTAAACAACAGTCAACTGTTGCTCTACCAACAAGATTCAGGGAATGACCAGAACATGGAATATACATAACATACTTGTTAATCTTCAATATTATTTCTTGCATACCCTTGTGTTTGCCAGACATATTGGCAGCATTATCATAAGACTGGCCTCGACACTTACTAAAATCTATTTTGCATTCACTTGTAAAGTAGTTGTGCACCACCTTAGCCATACTTTCCCCTGTGTGGCTACCCATCTCAAGGAAAGTTAGAAAACGTTCAATAGGGAGCCCATCATCTGGTGAAACATACCTCACAATAACAGTGAGCTTATCAATATGGGACCGGTCTAGAGTGGAATCTACAGATAGACTGAAGTACCCTGCAGTTCTTAAATCATCTTTATACTTAAGCCGATAAATGTGATTTCGCCTTAATGTAATCAAACATAAAGTCGCAACGTTAATTCAGTTGCATTCGCGAAAATACAATGAAGAAATCAATACCAATTATAATCGTTGTCATTTTGGCAATAAACAAGTTTAATCTTGTTGAAAATATTTACGAAAAATGCTGCTTTTTTTAATTAATCAAAGTCATAGGCCTAAAACGAAAAATAGTAACTACCCTATTTAGGCCAATGGCAGCATTTAAATATATTTTTATAGCTTTGTAGGTCTTAAAATCTCTGTTCTTCATTTTAAAAAGGGGGCCATTCAGGTTAAACAAGCTAAATAGTAGAAATCAGTGCTGTATTTAGGATTGTGGGGGCCCTGTTCCCGAATTTATTTGGGGGCCCCTCGTGGCCTCGCCCTGCCTTCATAAAAATGCCGTTTATTCATGATACATTCTGTACAATCATACATTTTATGTTGCGCTTTATTTGTTGGACTGGAGCGCTTAAAATTGTAAGGGAATAAATGAATTTTATTTTAAATTTTCAAGGAAAGAATGGGGATGTTAATAATAAAAAAATATTTTTGTGATGTGTGGGAGCCCCTTTTCTGTGGGGGCCCCTGTTCCAATGGAACAACTGGGACATGCCTAAATACACCACTGGTAGAAACTTAGAGATGTCAAGTGCTATCGATAATAGATATATCGATATCTACGATCGAAAACAAACGCTAAATAGAAAAAACTAAAACACATTATTTTTAAAACTACTCAATTTTATCTTATTTTAAACCTTTTGAACAAAATTGGATGAAGAGTATCGGACGTTCCGTACGTGCGGCATTGGGACAAAATATGCTGCTGTATCTTTAAGTATAAATGACAATTGCTCACTCACAATTTTTTTTTGGGGGGGGGCCCAAAACAGTGGTAGCCCTAAGCCCTAAGCTATAGCTTGTCTAGCTTATAGGTAAATCCGGCCCTGGTTAAGTTACTGGTTTTCCTGGTTTGTTCGGGCAAAGCATTCCATGCCCGGATGCCATTCGGGAAGAAAGAGTACTTATTTGCATTTGTTCTATTATAAGGGATAAGGAAAATGTTTATATGAGCATCGTAACAGATTGTTATTGTGTTTTATTTCTAAATTACAGTGTATTATTACAACTTTACGCTTTGCCTTTCTGTCCTCTAGTGTTTCTAGGGTTAGTGATTTAACGATCGGTGTTACTCTTGTCAGCTATCACATCACATCATTAGGACCAACGATTTACCGCCAAATGTATATAATCGATAATCCCGCGGAAGGTTATTTCTAAATACGCGGCGTATATAAAATATATAACTATTTCTTGACATCAACTAAATAAATGCATTAAAATGTTCAGATCTAATCGTTAATCCATCATTTATTCATAATCAATAAGCGTTGACATCCACACAATATAATCTACAGATTAACTTTAGTTAAACAATGCCGAAACAAACTTAGGCCTGAAATTGTTATCAACAAACTATCAAATGATGTTCCTAAAGATATTTTTTATCTATTGTTTATATAAAGCGGCTCCGTGGAATTGTAGTTTTTGTTTTTTTGTGACGGAGAATAATCAACTTTTTGTCCAGTTCAAGTTTTATTTCATTACAGTCGCTATATTATAATCTAAACCAGGGGTCGGCAACCTTTTACTAACAGTGTTCCCAAATAGGATTTCTAAATCATTCAGCGTGCCAACAGCCTAAATGTCATCCTGCTCTATTAAACTTTTTAAAATTATTTAACAATTAATTTAACTCCGTATCAAGACCAAGGCCAAAAGGCCAAAAGCAAAAAAACGATTTATAGAAAAAAATAGTTAAAGCGTTTTATATTTAATAAAAAAAAAATTACGTGTTTGTATTATCATCTTCATTATTTGCATTTATATCAAATAAGACATTTTATTAGTCTACTAAACTTTCAGATAATTTATGGTAATTATTGTTTAAATATTATCATTTGGTACTCGAAATGAGGATCTAACACTTAACTAATCTTAATTATGCTGTGCTCTCAGTTTACTAGTTTACTGTGGTGTCCTTAGATGTGTTTACGTCTACGAATAGCAGTGGGAGATTATCCTTAAACGGAATAGATGCGTAGTAATCATACACACTGAGTAGTTAATGTCATGTTTGAAAGTATACATATAAAATTTTTTTAGTCATGGAATATTTATGTAATTTTCAAATACTTTTTAACAGATTGATCATTTTAAAGTTATAAATAGTAAGCCCTATAGTTGTTTATAAATGAAAACAAAGAAACATTTTAAAAATATTATAGCTCAAATGAAACCGGTAAATTATCTCCCTTTAATTCAAAAAACGTTTCCACAGTTGATTCAATACAAGTTGAAACATACTTAACATATTAGCCCAAATAAAATGCGTTCATTAGCTCCCTTTAATTATTATTTTTTCCACACTTGATTCAATAGTGATGCCAAACAAGTCATGTTTTGTAATATTGAAAATGTCACTGACTAATTAATATTTCTTTATAAGCATAAGTTGAACCAAAGAGCGAATACCTATCAGTTGAGAATAGAAGATGACTTTCCTAAGCTAAGCAGCTTCCTTCCATATTATTTGCGCTAATGCCTACTAATGGGCACATTTGGATGCCCATTTTTGAAATGTTTAAAATTCAACTTGCTGCATTTTAAAATCGCCAATATCCCTTCACGTGAAAAAATATCCACCTCTAAGAAGGTTGTAGTAAGATCAAGCTAGTGAGGCTTGATGGGGTATGAACAAATGAGTCCATGAATTTGAAAGTCTTACCTTTGATTAGAAAACTCTCATTTGAGCCTTTCGATGTACTTCTGAAAAAGCCCAACTATCTATTTAAATATATTCCTTAATATAGGATGTAAATGTAGTGAGATGTTTTGAAATTGATTTTAGGGCAAGATATGTCCAGCTTCAATGCAAATCCATTCCAGTGGTCCTTATAAATGCAAGTTCATTAACTCACTGAAATGTGTCGCTATGTCATTCAGAAAAATCGGCTTCATCAGTCAGTAACCCTCATTCATAACTAACTTTTTTTATCGATATAAAAAAATTATTGTAGGTCTTTCGCGTGCTATTGAAAATTGCTCTGCGTGCCCAAGTTTGGCACGCGTTTCTTAGGTTGCCGACCCCTAGTATAAACTATTATTACAAATACATGTAAATACTCTTTCCCTGAGTGGCATTGCGGCATGGAATTGGCTGCTTGAACAGATCAGGATTTTTTTTTTAACTTAACATCATTTAAAATTCTAAACGACAGTCAAGACTATATGTAAACTAAGAATAAGCGTAGGACGCAATTCTCTTTTCGTCTGTAACATAATATAAGATAAGACCAAGGTTTTAGGATGATGAAATATAGTGATATTTTCTTATGTAATAGACTACAAAAAAAGAGTTCGATCTTCTAAATGAATGATCCTAGAAAATCCAAACTGTTCAATCGTTCGTCGTCAAGAATAATTGCTGACTATATTGTACCAAAAAAATGGCTTTCCAATTCTCACAGTCAATCCTGACTTAGTAGGCTGGGCGTGACCACTTTTCTAGGCTAACGTGACACCGAAACCAATAAGCAGAAAATGGTTTGAGCATTCGCTATGAGTATAATAAAAGATAAACATGTTTGTGTGTGTCTCTTTATCATCGTTTGTTTTTTTTCTTTCGTTTTTGCATTTTATGGCAAATTTAACATTTATTACTAAACTTTGACATTCTATGGTGCAATACCAGCGTTTTCTTAACAAATTGTAATTTATAGATTAATTATTATTTTTATTATTATTATTATTGCTGTTGTTCTTGTTGAATTTTTTAAAATTGAAATTACAAAAAATGGAACTGGAGCTTTATGGTTTTTTCAGAACCTGGTTCTGTATTCTTGTCAAAATATTGGTTACCCGGTTATCCAATTCTTATATAACCGGTTCTGCAAGCCTTAAGGGATTTTTTTTTTATTATTAGGCCTATGGTAACGTCTTAAAATTTGATCATGAATGGTTTCTCTGTAAAGTTTAAAGACATTTCTCTTTAACTAATCTCTTAGCATAGATACTACTTCTTCTCTTCTTCTATCCCATAACCCGATTGAGGGTCGTTGGGGCACCATTTTTTTTTAAAGTTGGATAATTTTACGCCATTCGTCTCGGTCCTGCGCCGCCCTCTGGGAGTCTACAAGAGACAGGCCGGTCCACTCCTTGATGTCATCTTCCCATCGTCTCTTCTGCCTGCCTCTCTTTCTTCCACCTCGCACTGTTCCCTGCAGGATGGTTTTCGCCAACTCTTCGGATCTTCCCACATGCCCGTACCATCTAATTTTCTGGATTTATATAGATACTAGTACTATATAAATAACCATTGTTATTATAGCGTCTTGTCATTTCGGCCTTGCTACAACTCAATATGAATGGTTTTAAAATATACCAATCCCCCATAATTGACTTTATAGATTAGTTGGCACGCTGATTGAGTCACAAATATTACTTTGTCACAATACTGTCAAAATGTTGCCGAAACCATGACAGCGTCAAGCTTGCAACATCGTCCTTTGAAAATTTCAATGAATTTTTTTTTCAGTTACAGCTCATTCTTACCTTTTCATATTTTACAATTGACTGACTTCTATGGGCACATTATTACTTCTTACACATATCTCCTGTATATGTATATATATATATAATATATGTCTTTTATACATAATGTATTTCGTTGCTGGGTGCCAGGCGTAAGAGATATAATATTCTATTTTCAAGTAACATTTTATTTAAAATCGTTAATCTTTATGTACCTAACCAAGAAACAACAAACAGATGAGAATGCATTTTTTTCAACTAATTTTGTATTTTTCAAGCCCTTATTACTTTGATTAACGGTTAAAAAAACAACGATCTATTTAAGTGAAATATCAATAACGCTTGTAGGAATCGGAATTGCCGCTTAAAAGAATCAATAGTATAATAATATAGTGATCAGAAATGTGTCCTGGACATTAAAATTCACCTTGAATTGTCCAAGACGTTAATATATTATAATAGTGTGGCATATAACAATATTTAACAATATAACTCTATAACAATATATTGGTTTTCAATAAAAGCGGGACTATGGGGTTAGGTTTTTAAATAGTAGGCCTACTTCTAAAAAAAAAATGTTGTTTTTTTTAAACTACTAATGAGTAAAAGTTCTAATCCACAAATAGTTATCTGTCTAATCCTCCTTTGTTATCATTCGGACCTAATTTAATCCAACTTCAGCTTGTACCAGTGACACAGGTTTTGCTCTAATATCAGCAAAAGCTCAAAGGCATTAAGAAGACTAAAAAAACAGCAAGGTGTTTGAATCAAAAAATTGTCACCGCACGGCCCTGGGAAGTCATAATGCGATATGGGTGGGGGCGGGGATGGATTAACGGCCGAAAGCTGATGGTCACTTTTTCAAAGCCAGAGACAAACAATCGAAAGTCCCGAGAATGACCAGGTCAGATGCTCTCCGACAAGCAAACAAACAAACCAACACACAGGGAGAAATAAATGATCCGGCTAAGCTGTGCTTGTTGTGTCTTCTTGTAATTATGTTTGCCGAGTGTGGTATTATGTGTCTCTGTGAGTGTGTGTGTGTGTGTGTTTGATGGGAGATGATGTGTACATATGATGTGTTAAGGGGGCCAACACGATGGCGCATCGGCCCTTTGACTCATACGTGTTAGTAGTTGTTTTGATAATACTTGGATTAGTATATCTCAAAAGGTTAGCCCTTTTTTAAATGTCCTACTACCCACACCAGTATTTGATAATGTCCTGCCACTGACTACAATTCGTACTAATGTCCAACTACCCACAGCAATATTTGATAATGTCCTGCCACTGACTACAATTCGTACTAATGTCCAACTACCCACAGCAATATTTGATAATGTCCTGCTACTGACTACAATTTGTACTAATGTCCAACTACCCACAGCAGTATTTGATAATGTCCTGCCACTGACTACAATTTGTACTAATGTCCAACTACCCACAGCAGTATTTGATAATGTCCTGCCACTGACTACAATGTGTACTAATGTCCAACTACCCACAGCAATATTTGATAATGTCCTGCTACTGACTACAATTTGTACTAATGTCCAACTACCCACAGCAGTATTTGATAATGTGTTGCCACTGACTACAATTTGTACTAATGTCCAACTACCCACAGCAATATTTGATAATGTCCTGCTACTGACTACAATTCGTACTAATGTCCAACTACCCACAGCAGTATTTGATAATGTCCTGCCACTGACTACAATTTGTACTAATGTCCAACTACCCACAGCAGTATTTGATAATGTCCTGCCACTGACTACAATTTGTACTAATGTCCAACTACCCACAGCAATATTTGATAATGTCCTGCTGCTGACTACAATTTGTACTAATGTCCAACTACCCACAGCAGTATTTGATAATGTCCTGCCACTGACTACAATTTGTACTAATGTCCAACTACCCACAGCAATATTTGATAATGTCCTGCTACTGACTACAATTTGTACTAATGTCCAACTACCCACAGCAATATTTGATAATGTCCTGCTACTGACTACAATTCGTACTAATGTCCAACTACCATCAGCAATATTTGATAATGTCCTGCTACTGACTACAATTCGTACTAATGTCCAACTACCATCAGCAATATTTGATAATGTCCTGCTACTGACTACAATTCGTACTAATGTCCAACTACCATCAGCAATATCTGATAATGCCCTGCTACTGACTACAATTTGGCCTAATGTCCAACTACCCACGGCAATATTTTATAATGTCCTGCTACTGACTACAATTTGTACTAATGTCCAACTACCATCAGCAATATTTGATAATGTCCTGCTACTGACTACAATTTGTCCTAATGTCCAACTACCCACGGCAATATTTTATAATGTCCTGCTACTGACTACAATTCGTACTAATGTCCAACTACCCACGGCAATATTTGACAATGTCCTGCTACTGACTACAATTTGTACTAATGTCCAACTACCCACATCAGTATTTGATAATGTCCTGCTACTGACTACAATTTGTACTAATGTCCGTCCTACTACCCACAGCAATATTTGATAATGTCCTACCACTGACTACAATTTGTACTAATGTCCGTCCTACTACTTATATTATTATTATATGACTAAAGATTTTATATGTTCATTTATAAACATTACATTTACTACTTAGTTTGTATGATTACTACGTATCTCTTCCACTTAACTGCAGTAGTACAAGCTTTAGATAATGAAATAAAATATTAACGAAAATCTCAGACATGCTGAGATCAAACTAGAGTATAGTCTATAGAATTTATAGCTATTACTAGAATAATATCTTGACAACTAAATTCAAATGTTGATACATTATCCATTGATGTGGAAGTTGAGAAATAAAATTGTGTATTAGCTATAAATGGATTGAAATAAAAGATGATAGCATAGACTATAAGATAGATGGACCGCTGGCTTTAGTATTTCTGCTATATGATGACTCGAAACACTGATTTTCGGAATTTCCGATTCGTTGTTTCCTTTGCACTTCCGTTTTATTGAATCGCTTCGATTTTCTCAATGAAAAAATATATTGTATAAAGCGGAAACATTTAAGAAACAACGAGGTGCGTAGAAGTAATTTAAGGCAGCCTTATTGGTTGCGCACGGGAAAAAAGTTGATATAAGCTTTAAAAATAGAGCAAACGGTCCATTTTATTGTAGGGTATGATGATAGTAAGAGCAGGTTAATTTGTTATTAAATATAAAAGATTTTCTCTATAAGGCCCCTTTTCTTTTGGTTTTGGTCTTGCTACGGCACTAAACAAATTGCCTTATAAAAATAATATAGTTTGACTTTCAGGCTATTGGCACGCTGAATGATTTAGAAATCCTAGTTCTGCACACTATGTACAAAAGGTTGCCGATCCCTAGATTACACCATTCAAACTATTCACTAATCGTTATTAGCGAGTTATAGGAAAAAAAACACACCTATAATTAGAACAAATCTATACGTTAAAAAGGAAGTCTAAGTCACTTGAAATGCATTTTGGAAATGTGTTTAGGAAATATAATTTTATTAATAAGTGAAATTTTGTAAATTTTGGCTTCAATAATATAGTTTCCGGGCCCAATCAATACATTTTATAGAACAGTGATCGATAACACAAATATTTTAAAATTGCATTGATTAGACTCTACCCACAGAATAAATATACATATTCTGTGAATCTACCCGTATGATGATCTAGTAATATTTTGTAGAAAAGGGGGCGTCTTTATTAATTTACTTAGAGGCTATATAATTTAATAGACAATAGTACTTCATCAACTTATCAACAGTACTTTATCAACTTACCAAGTATCGCCAGCAATATTGTGCCACTCAAACACAAGGACCACCTTAGGTAATCCATGGATGTGCGGTCTCTATGTTGTCTTACAGTTCCCGGGTGAGTACTTTCATGAACACATGGATAAACGAATACCTCACCCAAAGAGCACTTACGAAATACAATCCTTAAAACATACACAGTGACACTAACTAACGAACTAACGAATTCATCACGCAAAACCAAAACTGATAGTTCTTGTAGTTTTACCTCTGATCACACGAACCCAACATATCAGAATAGTATGAAAAAACACACAAAAAATGTTACAATTTAGTTCACAGAAGAATAATTAACTTTTGATTCATTAATCCGTTTTTTTTGTATTTCTTTTCAAAATCTATAATCAACAATAATGTTGTATCTTGTTTTGTTGTATATTAATGAACGTGTATAACGAGTTGATTGATTTTTGTTTTATAAAAGAACGTACAAAAAAATATAAACAATAGACGAGTTAGAAAACTTTCTCCCTGGTTAGAATTGTTTTGTTCAACTGACGAGCCCCCTGGTGAGGTTCGTGTTTTCAACTGTCCACACAAAA
The DNA here is from genome assembly GCA_949126835.1 of Anisus vortex. Classification (NCBI taxonomy): domain Eukaryota; kingdom Metazoa; phylum Mollusca; class Gastropoda; family Planorbidae; genus Anisus; species Anisus vortex. The sequence continues at coordinate 10,223,078 of OX421504.1, read as the reverse complement.
AGAACAACATTATCTGTTTTTCTTTATGATTGTGTGTGTGTGTGTGTGTGTGTGTGTGTGTGTGTGTGTGTATTTTCTCTTTTCTCTTTAAAAAACCATCGTGATGTGACAAAACCAATACCTACCTGTACGTGTGTTTGTCTTACTTCCTTTTTTTTTTTAAAGTTCTTTGTTGTCTCTTTTCGTTTTTTACGCTTCACATTTAAGTTGTTTTGTTTTTTACTGTTGTTTTTTAAAAGGTCTATACCCTTAGAGACAGGGAAATAAGAAGAAAAAAAAAGAGGGGGGGGGGCGGGTGAGGAGAGAGAGATAGAAAGAGAGAGAGAGAGAGAGAGAAAAGTAAAAAGGGGGTCCGTTTTAAACGTAAGAGTGAAAAGTGCGGCCGCTAGGGATTAACGGTAAGCTTTTGCAAGGGGGAGATTACCTGGTTGGTCAACACAAGGACAGTAGCACCACCAGTAGCTGGATGATTTCCCCTGTTATTATTATTTTTTTTTGTGTGAAATACTTCACTGTGGCATTCAGTCACGTATTTTCTCTATCTCTCCCTGTCTTTGTTTTTATCTTTCCTCAAAAACAAAAACAAAAAAACACAGAGTAATGGGAGGAGGGAGAGGAGAGGGAGAGAGGGGAGGGAGGGGTGAGTAGAGGCTCATCACTGGACAGTTTAGACATACCGGAAACTGTTCAGGTTTGACTCGATGGGATTAAAGTTTTTTTTTTCTTCTTGTGTGTGTGAGTGTGTGTGTGTGTGTGTGAATGTTTGCGTGTGTGAGTGTGTCAATCGAAGACTGCATTGTCTGAATACTTTCACGAAATAATTGTTTCAAATTCTTGTGTTTTTTTTGTTTTTTTTTTGGAGGGGGTGAGGTGGAGGAAGAGAGAGGGAGAGGAGACACACAGTCAACGAGTCTGGGAACGAAGAGGTGGGGAGGAGGCGCAGGATGGGGAGTGGGGGAGTGGGGGGAGTGTCAGTTGAATTCTGGAAGAAAAGTCAACAGGGCCGTATATAACATTAATCCGATTTAAAGAAAAAAGATTGTATCCGCATGCAATAACTAACTGTATGAACTGTATGTATGTATAACTAAATGTATGAACTGTATGTATGTATAACTAACTGTATGAACTGTATGTATGTATGACTAACTGTATGCACTGTATGTATGTATAACTAACTGTATGAACTGTATGTATGTATAACTAACTGTATGAACTGTATGTATGTATAACTAACTGTATGAACTGTATGTATGTATAACTAACTGTATGAATTGTATGTATGTATAACTTACTGTATGAACTATATGTATGTATAACTAACTGTATGATCTGTATGTATGTATAACTAACTGTATGAACTGTATGTATGTATAACTAACTGTATGAACTGTATGTATGCAATAACTAACTGTATGAACTGTATGTATGCAATAACTAACTGTATGAACTGTATGTATGTATAACTAACTGTATGAACTGTATGTATGTATAACTAACTGTATAAACTGTATGTATGTATAACTAACTCTATGAACTGTATGTATGTATAACTAACTGTATGAACTGTATGTATGTATAACTAACTGTATGAACTGTATGTATGTATAACTAACTGTATGAACTGTATGTATGTATAACTAACTGTATGAACTGTATGTATGCAATAACTAACTGTATGAACTGTATGTATGCAATAACTAACTGTATGAACTGTATGTATGCAATAACTAACTGTATGAACTGTATGTATGTATAACTAACTGTATGAACTGTATGTATGTATAACTAACTGTATGAACTGTATGTATGTATAACTAACTGTATGAACTGTATGTATGTATAACTAACTGTATGAACTGTATGTATGTATAGCTAACTGTATGAACTGTATGTATGTATAGCTAACTGTATGAACTGTATGTATGTATAACTAACTGTATGAACTGTATGTATGTATAACTAACTGTATGAACTGTATGTATGTATAACTAACTGTATGAACTGTATGTATGTATAACTAACTGTATGAACTGTATGTATGTATAACTAACTGTATGAACTGTATGTATGTATAACTAACTGTATGAACTGTATGTATGTATAACTAACTGTATGAACTGTATGTATGTATAACTAACTGTATGAACTGTATGTATGTATAACTAACTGTATGAACTGTATGTATGTATAACTAACTGTATGAACTGTATGTATGTATAACTAACTGTATGAACTGTATGTATGTATAACTAACTGTATGAACTGTATATATGTATAACTAACTGTATGAACTGTATGTATGTATAACTAACTGTATGAAAAGTAGGACCAACTCGGAAAACTTCACCACAATTATTTGATGTTAGTTGGCTACAGCATGGGGTCGGCAACCTACGGTTGGCGTGACAAACTTGGTGCGCATATTTCTTTTTCAGTGGCACTCGGAAAGCCTCCAAAATGGAAACTAAATTATTTTCTACAAGAAATTGAGTGTTAGAGGCCATTGGCACCCTCAATGAATTAGAAATTCTGCTTAAGCAAAGGGTTTATTTTATCAAATTTCAATTAAGAAAAGTTTTCAACTTTTTGGTAGTTCCATGAATATATAGCTCAGTGAGATACAGTGCACTTATCTATATTTAAAAGTCAGCATTTTCTCCTACAATTTAATAATTAATTGCTTGAGCACGATATCTATATAGATCCATGCTGTAACCTTGTAATGCTGTAACCCTGTAATGCTGTAACCCTGTAATGCTGTAACCCTGTAATGCTGTAACCCTGTAATGCTGTAACCCTGTAATGCTGTAACCCTGTAATGCTGTAACCCTGTAATGCTGTAACCCTGTAATGCTGTAACCCTGTAATGCTGTTACCCTGTAATGCTGTAACCCTGTAATGCTTTAACCCTGTAATGCTGTAACCCTGTAATGCTGTAACCCTGTAATGCTGTAACCCTGTAATGCTGTAACCCTGTAACGCTGTAACCCTGTAACGCTGTAACCCTGTAACGCTGTAACCCTGTAACGCTGTAACCCTGTAATGCTGTAACCCTGTCACGCTGTAATCCTGTAACGCTGTAACCCTGTAATGCTGTAACCCTGTAACGCTGTAACCCTGTAACGCTGTAACCCTGTAATGCTGTAACCCTGTAATGCTGTAAGCCTGTAATGCTGTAACCCTGTAATGCTGTAACCCTGTAATGCTGTAACCCTGTAATGCTGTAACCCTGTAATGCTGTAACCCTGTAATGCTGTAACCCTGTAATGCTGTAACCCTGTAATGCTGTAACCCTGTAATGCTGTAACCCTGTAATGCTGTTACCCTGTAATGCTGTAACCCTGTAATGATGTAACCCTGTAATGCTGTAACCCTGTAATGATGTAACCCTGTAATGCTGTAACCCTGTAACGCTGTAACCCTGTAACGCTGTAACCCTGTAACGTTGTAACCCTGTAATGCTGTAACCCTGTAATGCTGTAACCCTGTAATGCTGTAACCCTGTAATGCTGTAACCCTGTAATGCTGTAACCCTGTAATGCTGTAACCCTGTAATGCTGTAACCCTGTAATGCTGTAACCCTGTAATGCTGTAACCCTGTAATGCTGTAACCCTGTAATGCTGTAACCCTGTAATGCTGTAACCCTGTAATGCTGTAACCCTGTAATGCTGTAACCCTTTAATGCTGTAACCCTGTAATGCTGTAACCCTGTAATTCTGTAACCCTGTAATGCTGTAACCCTGTAATGCTGTAACCCTGTAATGCTGTAGCCCTGTAATGCTGTAACCCTGTAATGCTGTAGCCCTGTAATGCTGTAACCCTGTAATGCTGTAAACCTGTAATGCTGTAACCCTGTAATGCTGTAACCCTGTAATGCTGTAACCCTGTAATGCTGTAACCCTGTAATGCTGTAACCCGTTAATGCTGTAGCCCTGTAATGCTGTAACCCTGTAATGCTGTAACCCTATAATGCTGTAACCTTGTAATGCTGTAACCCTGTAATGCTGTAACCCTGTAATGCTGTAACCCTGTAATGCTGTAACCCTGTAATGCTGTAACCCTGTAATGCTATAACCCTGTAATGCTTTAACCCTGTAATGCTGTAACCCTGTAATGCTGTAACCCTGTAATGCTGTAACCCTGTAACGCTGTAACCCTGTAACGCTGTAACCCTGTAACGCTGTAACCCTGTAACGCTGTAACCCTGTAATGCTGTAACCCTGTAACGCTGTAACCCTGTAATGCTGTAACCCTGTAATGCTGTAACCCTGTAATGCTGTGACCCTGTAATGCTGTGACCCTGTAATGCTGTAACCCTATAATGCTTGTAACCCTGTAATGCTGTAACCCTGTAATGCTGTAATGTACGGGTTACATAATAATGTTCAAATACTTTAGAAAAATAACACCAATTATAATGCACTAAATTACTTCCCAAATATTTTTTTAGTATCAGATTCAGATGTTGAAAACATTCTATTGCAACCCACCGTTTTAAAGGTATTGGGTTCACCTCTGCTAAGAAACTTCTAAATCATTGTCCAGAAAATAAGTAAGCTCATATTTCTTCACTCTTTTGGCGATACTTATAAGGCAATTTACTGTGTGCTGACTTCTCCATTACGAGATGCTGTCTCACCAGAGAGCTCAGTGTACAATATTGCACAGTTTTAACTATAATAATAATATAGTTAGAGCGAGTTGAGCAGAATACATTTGAAAGAAACGTTTGAAAAACTGACCTAGGGCGTGTCAATCTGCAGCCTAGTTAAAGAAGAAATTAAACTGTTCATTGGTGCAAATGTTGTATTATATATAAATGATATGTTCTACTTAAATTTTAATTTTCACAGTCTTTGCATCCTACACAAATGTTTTTCTAACAAAATGTGTGCTGTTAATAAATGTTGTGCAGTTGACAAATTTTGTGCTGTTAAATTGTGTGCTGTAAACAAAATGTTGAGCTGGTAACAAATTTTGTGCTAGTAACATATTATGTGCTGTTAATAAATTTTCTGCTATTAACATATTATGTGCTGTTAACAAATTTTGTGCTGTTGACAAATGTTGTGCAGTTGACAAAATTTGTGCTGTTAATTTGTGTGCTGTAAACAAAATGTTGTGCTGTTTACAAATTTTGTGCTTTTAACATATTATGTGCTGTTAACAAATTTTGTGCTACTAACATATTATGTGCTGTTAACAAATGTTGTGTTGTTGACAAATTTTGTGCTGTTAATTTGTGTGCTGTAAACCAAATGTTGTGCTGTTAACACATTTTGTGCTGTTAATAAATGTTGTGCTATTAACAAATTTTGTGCTGTTAACAAATTTTGTACTGTTGACACATTTTGTGCTGGTTAAATTGTGTGCTGTAAACAAATTTGGTGCTGTTAACAAATGTTGTGAAGTTGACAAATTTGGTAGTGTTAACAAATTCTGTTCTGTTAATAAATTTTTTGCTGATGGCAAAATGTGTGCTGTTAACAAATTTTATGTTGTTAACTAATTTTTTGCTGTTAGCAATTTTTTGTATTTTACACAAATGTTAATTTCTTAATATTTATTGTATTGTACGCGTAGATTTTTTGTTTACTAAGTTGTTGTTGTTTTCTGTGTAAACTAACGCTATAATGTACGCAAGCACCTTTTTTTTATCATGCTTGTATTGAACACAAATATTTTGTATAAATTTATACAATGCATATTCTATTTGGATATTTTAAAATGTTCTTTTTGTCAATACATGCATAGTTGAACAAGCAAAAAGAAGAAAATATAACACAAACGAAATAAAACATAAAAAAACAAATCAATGAATACAACAACGGCAATGTAAACCTTTGGCCATAATATTTGTTTTTTATTGCATGACTCAAAAAAATGAATTATTATATAACTGAAGCTATAAAAACTAAATAAAAGTACAACTAAATAATAATAATAATAATCATATATAGAATAAAGTATAGTTTAAATACAAATTGAATATTTAAAAAAACACAGCCCGATTGTAATCTATGTAACAAAACTTGAAATTAAATTCGAAAAAAATGTCATGAAAAATTTTATAAAACGGATGTATCATCACATACAATAAATGGAAATTAATATTGAATCATTTTAGTGCTAAATGCTATGAAACATTTTAAAGAAAAAACGTATAGTAGCCAAACGTATAAACCGAGTTCTATTCGACAAGCGGATTATTCCAGATTTAGTTTTGTTTCTGTAACTCGATTCTATGTTGTTGTTTTTTTATTTCTCTATTTGTTATTTCTTGTTGAAATCTGACAATGTAAAAGAAAATAGAATTTACAATATCTCAGCAAATAGTTGGTTCTTTTTTCTTTCCAGAAGTAAAAAATATCAATTCAACCAAATAAATCATTTTTTTTAAAATAACAATAAAATGTAAAATTCTAAGCAACAAATTCAACATGATAATTGCAATTGAATGTAAAGTAAGATAAAACACAAACACAGAGACAATCGCTAGGTGGCGCTGTATGCGAATGGGATGAAAATAACAATAGCAAAATAAAAAGTAGCCGAAATGTGACTATGAAGATTTTTTTGTTCACTTCAAGGCTAAAATATTCTAATGTTCAGTTGTTTGCAAGGAAATATTGATTTAACTGGACATAATGAACTTAATGTTCAACAGACACATGAAATTGCATGAATTATGAAATACAATATGATAGCTGGTAAATGCATTGACTATTGCACCCAATAAAGTTCTAAATGTATATATAAATCTTCCGTACATAAATACAGCGTCTGTAACATTACTAGACATAGTATTATAAAAAGTCAGTGTTAATGGTTCGAAGCTTGTGAAATTAAATATCGGACAAGCCATAAAAAAAAGGCTTACGTACGCCGAATGAAGTGATGTTGAAGATAAAAACACGTCTAGCTAGGACTCAACAATAAACTACCTCGGTGCTAGGCTCGTGTCTTGATGGCAAATTTTTATACGAGAAGCTTTTTTTCAAATTTATTTTCACGTAGATCTAGATCTATGTCTTGATTGAATAGATATGCACACCTTTTGGAAGCCCCAACGAATAGTGCCAGGAGACCGGAAAGGACTAATAAATTAAAATCTGACACGCTAATCAAGTCCCACATTTTCCAAATTATGTCGAAAGAACATTTTCAAGCTGATTCACGAGCCCCCTTAGATTTTGTGTTTGACTTTCCGTGTCTGCAAATCAGGTCACCAAATTTCGAGAAAAACATTTCAGAGATAGATCTTTAGTCTTTATCATTATGGCATAATTATGACATGCATTAAAACGACTTCTTGAGATTTTAATTGAAATTTAGTAAGTGCCTTTTCTCTTTTTGTCCTGTGTATCACTACTGTCCATTCTTTTCTTTTTTATATATAGCAAATCTCAACTGGCGTTTATGTTTTCACTTTACCTTAGGCACTTGTGTTTGTTTTTTTGTTTTTTTACATTTCGACACAGCTGAAGTTTAAAAAGATATATATGTCGTGTAAACTGTGCTAGGTACATAACCACACGGAAATAGTCGCTGACTTTCACACTCTCTCACGCTCTTTCTCCATCTCTCGAACGCTTGTCATTTCATTTCATTTTTTCTAGTTTTATCGTTACGATGAAATCTTGCTAACATCAGACGATCACGTCTCAGACACACACACCCACATATACGCTAATACACACACTCATACACACACACAATGCTATGAAAGCACATTATATAAATATATAAGTAGCACCGTCGTTACATCTGACTATAGTGTAGATAAACCCTACATTTATGAATGTTCAAATCTCTATAAGTCCTATAATGGAAGTTGTCTGATCATGTTTGTTTTATACATGTGATGGATAGACTTAATATCTATTTCATTTGATGTTTATATTTTTATAAGTTTTTAATGTACAACAAAAAAACGTTTTTCCTCTATATGTGTGATTATTTAAAAAAAAAGGTACGAAATTACTGATGTCACTTCCTGTCGTCCTTATTTAACCAGGAATGGAAAGTGACGTCACATGCCTAGAAGGATCCGTTCTCTTTGTTTTCAGGAGGTAAAAAAGGAGATAGCGCGTGTGAAGTAGTGTGTAAAACGGAATGATTTTATACAAATAATAAATGTCCGTATTCCATATTAGGTATTTTCAGTTGTCATATTATGTGATTATCGGAGTCTCGTCTTGTGTTTTGTTAAACTCAATTCTGTTATTGTTTAAAATGACTGGTGAAATTAAAAAAAAATCATTCCTGTACTTTAGACGCCATAACAGTATTTAGTGCGCACACATTCAATTATGAAGGAGTGAAAAATAAAAATATATCGAAATGGCGGATTCAACAGGAAATGACGTCATACTTTTCTTTTCGTTCATGACATTCTTATTTCGACCTTTAAATAAAAAAAGATTATAAACGACTTAAAAACAACAACATTGCACGCTATTTTGCAAGGAAAATCAGTCCCAGACTTATAAATGGATCATTTGTTTATAACCAACTAATGACTATACATGCTGTGTTTGGTGTAATGCGTGTATATGTATGTAAAATGTGTTATGCTCAACTGCATACAAATGTATAACTGCTTTGAAAATCACAAATCTACAAACACCTCTTTGGCTACTGCTTACAAAACATATACAAAAAATCAAACTAAAGTATAATATATATATGTATATAGATATAAGTCTAAGTCCTGTGAATCTAGTCGTTTACTATGGAGGCGTTATCCTATAGCCATTGGTCAAAATCGGTTTCCTGGCCCTGAGACTATTCAGAAAAGCTTCCATATCCTCTAACCTAAGATAGAAAGAAGAAACAAAAATGTATACAATCGTTAGGGTTGTAAATATAGAGAAGAAAAAATACAACAAATATGAACGAACTTGTTTGAGTTGTATGGAAATGATTGAGTTTGTTGTGGTGTAGTTTTTTGGAAAAAAAAGAGATTAGGCTTAGAAGTACAGCTTCATAGTGGATTACTAGCAGAGCAGAAAAGATATTTTAATAAAAGAGCAGTGTTATTATGTATTAGAGAGTAACAATGATGAATTCAAACACACTAAACAAAGATAGAGAGAGGGAGGAAGTGATAGAATGCAATAGAGAGGAAATGAGTAGGAAAGAAAGAAAGATGATACAGAGTGAGAGAGAGAGAGAGAGAGAGAAACAATATAGGGAAGAGAAATCGATAGAATGGCAGAGAAAGATACAAAAGGAGATGAAAAGAGATGAAATAAGAAAAAAAGAGATAAAAAAGAGATGAAAAGAGATGAAAAGATATAAAAAGATATGAAAAAAAATGAAAAGAGATAAAAAGAGATGAAAAGAGATAAAAAGAGATGAAAAGAGATGAAATAAGATTAAAAGATATGAAAAGAGATGAAAAGTGAGAGAAATAGGAAAATGAGATATAGGGAGATAAAGAGAGAGATAGAGAGAGGGGCAGAAAGTAAACAAGAGAGTGCAAGATAGAGAAAGAACAGAAGAAGAAAAAGAGACAGCGACACAAAGAGGAAAAGTGCAAGACAAAGAAAGTGATGAAAATAAAGTGAGATAAGAGTCAGCAGAGAAAGAGAATGAAAGAAAGAGAAAGGTGGACATTTAGAGACATAAGAGAGTTATAAAGAGATACAATATATATTTAAAGCGCATGACATAGCAAAAAATCAAATTAGAATATTAAAATAGATTTCATTTAGACAAGTACTATAACTAAATCTACTTTTTAAAAAGTCCATGTCTTTTATTTATATTAACTTTATCTTTTATACGCATAATTAAAATATATATATGAGTTTTTAGTTGGCTGTTTAAATTTATTTATTTAAAAAAAAGTACATAAAAAAAACATCCTTTGTTATGTAAAGATAAATAAATAATATATATAACCATTTTAATTGCAGTCTAAATGCTACTTTTTACATTAGAACACATTATGCAATTTTACTTTGAATTGTTTAATTAAAAAGAGTTAAGCATTGGCAGGGGCGAAATCAAGTAGCTTGAGTTGTATACATTAGCGACACGTAGCTTAAAGAGTATGTGCAAACTGTTTAGAGAGAGAGAGTTTTGTGCAAACGTTCTTAGATAGTTTTGTGCGTGCGTTGCGCGCAGCCTGCTTAGAGAGTACATGGCAGCAGCTGTTTATTTGTGCAACAAGTGTAGGACCTTGCGAGGGTTGTGTGGAAGAAATGCAGCATAACAGCTTAACCAACTTGGAGCAAGATATCAAAAGAAATATTTTGTCTTCAAACTATATCTACACACTAACAGTCAAAGGCATTTCTAAAAGATACGAGAAACATGAAAACGTTCCGACAACAAGACAAGTTTGGGTGGAGTTCTAAAAGACACAGAGACGTTCATGCAAGCATACCATGTAAAATGCGTCATCGTAACATTAACGCTTGTGAGTGTAAGACATTAAAATGCTTTAGTCTAGTGCTTGTCTGCATGCTGGCAAATTTTGTGCGGAGATTTTGCAGATAAAACACAAATTCTTTATTAGAACTTAGTTTAGAGTAGTGGGCCTTGTGTCTTGGAATTCTATTGCTCTTCTCTCCTCCCTCTCCCTTCCACATATAATAACTACACAGTTAAGTATCGCGTCGAACCAAATTGATCCACAGGGCCATTGAAAAAGCAGCGTTCACCAGTTTCTATGGCCACGGCATACTAGGGGATTGTGTGGCCAGTACAATGCCCAGCCGCCTTTACTTTGCCACCAACTAAAGACAGTTACCCATCAGAGCTGGGTAGACTCAGGGACAGCCTCAAGACCCGGGAACAATTTTACGATTGTACGACCATTGGCAGCAACACCAATAAATTAAAAGTTAAAGTGCCTTCTGGTAGAGCATTGCAAGTCCATATGACTTATGGAGCTGAGTCTGCCAGTTTTATTTAAAGTGACATACGAGGGTTACTGTGTAGCTGGAACTATACCCAGTTGTCCTTACTACCCAGCACCCTCACCCTAATGATTCCATGTACCTACCAGGGGTGCTTAGTCTTAGATAGACACGCCCCAGAATTAGAAAAAAGGGGGTGGTTTGATTGGGGGAAGTGGTTCAGGTTTTAAAGAGTTTATTCTACGTTTGTACTGCGGTCTCTTCGGTGCCTTGTATTGATGTAATACATCTGACAAATGACATAATTTGGGGGATTTCAAGAGAGAGACACTGTGTCTGGTTAAATGTTATGTCCACAAACACACACACATGAAATTAGTGCCGGAAAAAACACACACACACAAACACACGTAAATTCACACATGTAAACGGAAAACACTAATAACATTAATAACAAATTGTAAGATTACAAATATGAATTTGTTTAACGTGCAAGTCGCCAACTTTTGTTTTTGTCAGGTTTTATTTCTTTTTCTATCGACTAAATTGATTTATTTAAAAAAAAGGATTTTCGTCGGACGAAAATGATACATAGGGCTGGTGTAGCAGGGTTCACCAGTTTTATAATACAGCCTGGTAAACCAGATAGCACAACTAAAAAAAACACTTTGCGAAGTAATATTTCGCTTCTGGCGCAAAGTTACCGTATACCTCACTTATGCCGCCATGCTAGAACTTTTTGGCGTTACATTTTTTAAGACATTACAGAAAATCGTTAAGCTTTCCAGTCTTACGCCAAAGCGCAATCTGCAATACACAAAAGTTGACCTTTACACGTGTTGTTGAAAAAGGTTAAACAGTTAGAGGCTAATGGTGCAGTGTTGAAAAGAAAACCAAAGTGACGGTAGCGCAAAATGGCAACAGAGAAGTTTTAAAAAGAATTTTGTTTTAACTATATAAAACACACACACACACATACACTGTATTAAAAGTAGTGCAAGCGCGGAGCTATACAACTGATATCACCAATGGACCAACAATAAGGGGCTTGCGTATGAATTTCCAACTTTCTTTAAAAAGCGACATTTCAATTGGACAATATTTTTACTTGATTAGACCAAAGACTATAATAAGATGGACCGCTTGCTCTATTTTTAGAACTTAATTGTTGTTGTCTTTTCCCTGCGCAGCCAATAACGCTGTCTTAAATGACTCCTAAACGTGCACAAAGTTTTCCGTTCTATACATCTGACGATTTAAACCTCATATTCATTGAGAAAATCATTTCGAAATTAGCGAATTACTAAACCGGAAGTGGACAGGGTGCGATCGGAAATTCCGAAACGGGGTGTTTCAAGTTATCAAATAGCAGAAATATGAAAGCAAACGGTCCATCTTATTATAGTCTTTGATTAAACAATATTTTTTACTTGATAAGAACAATATTTTTTACAAACGCAACAACTAAGGAAATTAAAAAAAAAATTGCGCACAGAAAAAATGAGTGTGCACACTCTGTCGCATTAGAAATATCAGTTGCTGATTGGTTGTTTTTATGGTTGTAAAGCGCCAAAAAAAAGAATTCTTGCAAAAATAAAAATAAAAAGTTTGAAAATAAAAAAATAAAATAATTCGCGATCGTGTATTTTTTTTTTTTTTTTTTTACCATTTCTTTTTTGTTTTGTTTTTGTTTTTCATTTTGGCGGGCTCCCCTCTTTTAGAATCTGAAGGAAGATGAGATCACACTGTAGAGAGGGAAATGGTGTTAGAATATCAATTGGTTGCTAGGCTATAAAGTTATAAAAAAAATGGTGATTCCGCACATTTCAGATATTGAAATAGCAATTTCAGAATTCATCTAAATCTAGTCCTTCACTTAAAACATGTTTTCAAATATTGGTTTTGAATTATTTTTTGTTATACAATTTTTTAAATTTTATTTTGGAGTTAATTGTTATAAAAAAATATTTGTAATGACGGGGAACACCTACATATTTGCAAATTTGTATCCGTTACTATATTGAGTGTTGTGAATATGTTCTTTGTGTGTTTGTGTGTGTGTGTGTGTGCATTGATCTATAAAATGAATCGATTGGGCCCGGAAACTATAATCGTGAAGCCAAAATGAATAGGCCTTCACGTGACTTTCACTTGTCTATAAAATCAGATTTCCTAAACACTGACCAGTAATTAGATTTCAAGTTACTTAGATAACTCGCTTATATGGATAAGTGAATAGTGTAGATAATGTAATCAATTGTAGCCTCAATATTCGCATATAGTATCCATTATATGTATAGGTCAGTGGTGTATGTGTGATTGAGAAACAGTAAATATTATAATGCTCTATACTCAGTTGAAAAGGTCATTATATACTTTTAGCCTAATTAGTAGTTTTTCTCTCTTTAAAACGGGTATTTCCGCAACAATTTTAAAACGAGGCTGAAGATTCTAAAGGATTTTATTCCGTGAAAATACCAATTTCTTTATTATCAATAAAGCGCTAAAAATTAAAATATTCCTTTAAGAAAACATCCTTATAGGTTCGATGCAAGTTCACGAAATGTACATTTAAGCATATTGGGATTTATAGGCCCCTATTTAGAAGAATTTGTCCTTAATAAAAAAAAGATTCTTTAAAAAAATATTTAAACCTTTTTTTTTTGTAAATTCTCTATGAAAATCTTCATTGTCTTAAGACACTCTGCGAAAGGAAATGATCTATATTTATTTCTATTCGAATAGATTTGAAAAGTGTAGTTGTAGTCAGTAGAGTAAGGTGTGACATTGATAGTTAAAAGCTGTTAATGCACAAACTGTGAACCCAGGAGCATTCGTTATCAAAATCACTCTAAAATTGTGGACTTTTCCCACTCGCCTCCACAAAGAAGAAGTTGTATCGTACAGTTAAGATGGCGGGGAACCCTGCGCGCGTGAAACCACGTGGTGAGTGTTTGTTTTGTTTATTTTTTTTGTTGTTAGTTTGTTTGTAAAGGATGAGATTGTTAGTCGTTAGTAGCCAGTGAAATGGTGAGTTCAAAGTTCAAGGTTGGTTTTTTTGTTTTTGTTTTTTTGGGTTTGATAAAACGTTTTACAACTGAGTGGATATTTGATTCACACTGGTCAAGCAAAGAGACGTACAACTATGACGTCATGAAAAAAATAATAATTTAGACCAATGACGTCATAGACAACGGCGTAAAATAATGACGTCATAGACAGAAGCGTAAACCAGTGACGTTTTAGACAAAGGCATTAACCAATGGCGTCATGGATAAAGACATAGACCAATGACGTCATTGACAACGGCCTAAAACAATGACGTCAAAGACAAAGGCGTAAACCAGTGCCGTTTATGACAAATGGCGTAAACCTAATGACGTCGTCGACAAGCGGGGCGTACGCCAACGACACTGGTCTATAGGACAAACAAGTTGTACTTAACGACAGATGCCCAAAAGACAAAGTCGTAAAAGGCTACGGCACTAATCATAAGACTTAAGGCGTAAACGTAAGTCACTGGCCAGAGACTAAGACAACTATGTGCTAAACTAGGACGTATAGCTTAAACCTACATCATTGGACAGAGACAAAAAAAAAACATACTATATTATGCTTAATGCTTGATCGTGAAAGTAACGTAATACAAATGACTCAAAAACAGGTTGCCTGGAAAAGGTTTTTTGCGTAAGTAACAAATCTCAAGGAGATGCTGGCTTCTACTAATCTACTTCAAACAACTATTTTGACTCTCTGTCAAGCAAGCGTTCAAGCCCCAGTGTCTTTTACAATGCTGAATAAAAATGTGTGGCAGAATTCATCTTGGACAAGATCGTTTTCCTTTTTTTTTGTGTGTTTGGTTTTTAATATAACCGATAAAAAACAACAACACACAGGCAAACCTGTTTTCGAGTCTGTAAAAAAAAACCTGTGCCTTATTTACCGTTACCTGTGGTCTGTGTCTCCTAACCCTAAACCTTTTTGTGTGTGCAGACAATAATTGATACGCGCGTGTGTGTGTGCAAGTTTAGTGAGTGCCTACACATATTATGACGTCAGTGCGTACCTACACAAATTACGTCAGTGCATACCTACACAAAATGACGTCAGTGCGTACCTACACCAATGACGTCAGTGCGTACCTACACCAATGAGGTCAATGTGTACATTGACACCATGACGTCAGTGTGACAGTTAGATTAAGGGTTGAAGGGACGTCAAAAGTTGAAACAATGTGTTAGGGCAAACGGCAAATGGGGTTTTTGCTCGTGTTAGATTGACGCTGTGACAAGTGACACAAAATATAAACACTTTAATGTGACAATATGGAGAAATCTACTAACAAATACACCATATGAAACTATTTTGTTATTATTATTACTCATTATTTGTTGTTGTTGTTTTTGTGTTTCAAAAGAATGAAGACAATAAAAAAAAAAAAAAAAACGAAACAAAAATTTAACGTCTACTTCGCGTGCATGGTTATAAATAGTACTACCATGTGACATGACCACGTGACTAAACAGTTCTGAAAATAGCATACACATTATATCAAGATAGTTCTCTTTTTTTGTTTTTTGGCATAAGGTGGAGAAAATAAATTGTTACAGTAAAAAAAAAAAAAGACAACACTTACGACTGGTTTTGATTTGATAAAATAAAATTTGGCCCAGGTTTAATCTGAAATTTTTTTCGGAAATCTCCGAAAAGCACAATTGGGAAAAACACAATGAATTGACAATTTTAGCAGGAGAAAAAAGGCGCAGTTTTTTTTAAGTAAAAGTTAATTTGCAAATATAATTATAATAGCCCTAATCTAATCTTATCTTATCTTATCTTATCATGGGTATTCAACAGAATTCAGTGTGGATGGTATAGCCATAGATTATTTTTTTACGGGCTTTCTGGTGCGAAAATGGCAATTTTAAACTTATTTGTTTTTCAATCTTGACATTGGTGACCCAGGGGCATGCTCTTTTCCCCGTCGATACGACGTGGTGTGCCCGCTGGGGGATTAAGTTAGGGAAGACAAGCGTCCCCCACACTAAATATAGGTGAAACGCCCATGATAGATAGTTAAGCCTTTAAAAAAAAATGAAATATATATAATTAATCATTTGGACTAAATGTTTTGAATGACATTTATGAATAAACTAAATAATTTGATATAAAGTATAATGCATCTAATGGAATTTAAACTAACATTTCAACAAGGATATGTTCAGTATGCGTCTCAATTTTATAATTCGTTTCTAATTAGGGAGTCACTGTCGTGTTTGTAATTTGTCATTGTTCAGTCGTCCTTAAAGCGTGTTAATGGAATCGTTGATTTTAATGAAGATTTCGTTGAGTGTGTGTGTGTGTGTGTGTGTGTGTGTATGTGTGTGTAGTATGCAAGGCCAGATCAAGGCCATTAGAGACCCTAAGCACTTAAAAAGATATTGTGTTCCTTCTCTAATATAGTATTGGACATGGTGTCCGTGCGGCGTCGCGTTTAACTTGGTGTACTGAAGATCCTTGAAATTCAATCCCGGTGCAGGCCACACGATCTCCTATCTTTACCGGCCCTATGAATCCATTGGGTCTGATGGGAGCATTGACCATTTTTTCCCCTTTCTAAATTGATAACGTTTATAAAAAAATTATAGATAAATTTATAAAATTTGTTTGAAATAGTATGCTGTAATTAGGAAGATTGTAAATATGAGCATGGTTTGATCGCACCATGGTACATAGATGCCTTAATCCAGGGATCGGCAACATACGAGACGCAGGCCAAACCTGGCACGCAATACGATTTTCAATGACACGCGAAAATTCCCACAAAAAGTCTCTTATACAGGAAATTTTAGGGTTGGTGGCACATGTAGACTTTGAGAGTCTTTTGGCACACTGAATGAATATTTGGCGCAATATTATCAAAAGGTTGTCGATTCCTGCCCTTAAACAAGTGATTTTTTTCGAAATGGTTATTCCAGTAAGATCAATGTTATTCCAACCATGTCTGTGCTACTTCAGGTGGTTGTGTGTCTATTTGATTGTTACCCGTCTTTTTTTTTAGATTTTCGTAAAAAAATGTTTTTTGTATTATAGATAATCTAAGGGTTCCATATATATGACTGGACACAAAGATGGCGGCATAATTTTGATTCAAATTAATCTTCATTGCTGAGTAAGTTATCGGAAATTTCAAAAAAATATTAGATCATTGGACGAACTTTTCGGAGGGCTTTAAAAAGGTAGAGTGATTTTTATACGAAGGTTGCCGATCCGTGTGATTACTGATGAGTGGTATTAGTGCATTTTGAATGTAAATTTAAAACTGATATGATGTCAATACATGACGTATACAGTGAGAGATTGGCAATACATTTATGTTCCAAAAACGCAATTTATTTAGACCGAAATTGAGTGTAAGACTTTGAATGTAGTTCGGGAAAAAGCGAAAATTTGGACCAACGAAATTGTACGTTTGTTGTTTGATATGTTTCAAATATTGTGCTGTTTTTGTCTTTGAGACACGAACGCCTCAAACGTCATCGGTTCCCTGCTTAAGACAGTCGTGGCGGGCACGGGCAACGCTATGTGCGCCACGACGTCCGCCACCGGGCCGCCATCCCTGTTCGTCGGGTCATTGTCCTGGCAGTTGTCGTCAATGCTACTGCTGTAAGTCAGCACAGGGAGAATACCGTACCCTTCCGCCGGGGCCGCCGTGCGATAGGACGTCGTCGGCCGCACCGAAACCTCCACAGCCTTCCTCTCGCGTCGACGACGCTGCCTCCGGAGCGCCGCGGTGTCCGTGCCGGTTCCGCCGTCCACGAGGGTGGACGGGGAGCTCTCCTTGGACTCGGCGCCCTGCAACTGGGTGGACATCGAGTGCAGGCTCCTGGTGGGCGTGTTCACGGCTTTCTCATTGGTCGATATGACGTCAGTCCCTGTTCCTCGTGTCTCCAGCCCGGACGAGCCTCGGGCGCTGCTGCTGGCGGAGGACACTTCCCTGTCGTACCGCTCCGGATACTCCGTCTGGATGCACCTGTTCACAAGCCCCTTCGCGGACAGCGCTGGGTCCGTCTGCGTGTCGACGCTCCGCTTCGGCGTAGCCTTTTTAACTTCTTTGATAATGTCCCTCTCCAGGCCCTTCTGCCCGAACACCATGTTCGGCAAAGTCAACCGGTGGGCCTCTTCAAGGGCGTCGCGCTCCCTCTGCAGCTCCTTCTTCATATCAATAGGGGCGTCGGGATCCTCCAGCCTGCCCATGTCCAGACTTCCCGGGAGGAAGCAGACCTGCTTGCCCACGGTGCGGGGCAGATCTTTCAGCTCCACGTTTGCCATGGCGGAGAGCTTCTCCTGCACCTGTTTCTTCAGCAACAGGAGCTCGATGTCCTTGCCTTTCAGCACGAGCTCCGTCAGGCTGCAGGTGCTCTTCAGGCCGTCCAGGTTGTTCTGCATCTCGTTCTTGCGGGTCACGTACGTCATGAGCTCGGCGCCGTAGATGTCGTGGAGCTCGTCGATGAGAGACTTCTCTTTGTTCCTGATCTCTGCGATAAACTGAATGGCGGCGTCACGGATTCTCTGCTCAGCAGCCTGGAAAAAAAGTGAAAATATAACGTTTAAATATAGTGTTACTGTACTGTTATGTGTGCATAGCATGACTGCATGTAATACTAGTTTCTTTATTGTATTTGAGATTGTGTCGCTAGTTCACGTAGAGTTGTTTATTTACATTTCATTTTGGCGCAGAGGGTATTTGTGTATATATGTATTTATTATGGCGTAATACACCAATATGCTTTCTCGAAGTCTCTACGAACTTCTAGTACGCCTTTTCGTTTGCATTCGGAAAGCTTCGGGAAAACCCATTCTAGCACTTTCTGCACCATAATCTATATAAGGCATGTATTTTGAAGTTAGGGTTGTTGATGATTTTGGCTTAGCTACACGGATGCTACTTAAATCTAGTATTAACCAGTGAAGTTGACTATTATTATTGTACCTACGTTCAAGCATTAAAGTCTTCTTTTAACATTCACCAAGTGGCTTGCGTTTATTATTATAGTGAACAAGATCCTAGACAGACAACATAATTATCCTGGTTTTGTAATCATTTTACTTACGTCACTATTTCCCTGTAATCGTTTTACTTACGTCACTATTTCCCTGTAATCGTTTTAATTACGTCACTATCCCCATGAAATTCCTTTTATTTACGTCACCAGTTCTTTGTAATTCCTTTATTTACTTCACTATTTCTCCATAAACAACCTATTTATTAACTTCAATTTTTTCTCGCGAAACACACTCACGCCCAGCAGTAAAACGCTCAGTTTGGAATTTCAGTTGAGGCCGCGAAATTTATTGTTTCCAACACATATTTTATCAATTGATGCGCATGGCACCATACATCAATACAACTATGGTTTTGATAATTAAAAATACATTCTTCGAATTCTGTACAGACATAGGTAAAAAAATTGGGAAATAAAGATCTGACATTTACCTTTAAAAGTGTAAATCATTGGGACACTAAACTGTATTTAGAAAAAAATAACAAAGTTTACCGATAAAGTAAACTATGTTATTTCTATCTTTCTATCACTTGAAGATAAAATTCCTCTAGAGTTTATTCAATTTAACATGTTTCTCAATATATATTAAACAAGCCGTTATGTGCCCGATTCTTCGAACGGGCTTTTTTTTAGAATATGCTTGACACATTATAGTTTTTTAGTTTTGTTTTTGCAACATACATAAAGTAGTATGTTTTTTTTTTGTGGTCAGTATTTTTTAAATTTATTTTTGTTTTGCACACTTTATTATACACCAATTCAATATACAACTAAAAAGGAAAAACAAATAATAATAATTTTTTTTTTATTTCTTGCTCAAAGTATGACCACTATGATCGAATTTTGTGAGTTTATTGGGTAATTAAACTCTTTCTGTAAAACAGAACTCACATGTCTTTTAAAAAGTACTGTTAATTCGAAAATGATTGTTTGATATATTTTTTTGCTACAACATTAGTCGTAGATCAATATTTTTTGTTTGTTTTTTTTTTGTTTTTGTGGGTGTTATTTGCTATTTATTTATTGTTGCTTTGGAAGCAAACTTAGAATTAAATTTTAAATTCAACAGGAAAACAATAACAACTGAAACCGATATGAATCATAGTTTATACAACGTATACGACATGAATTAAAACTTTAAAAAGTTGGTCCGGCAAATTTAAACATTGCCCCGCAATATAAAAATTTCCCGCTACATAGTTTATAAGACGTATACGATACAAATTAAAACTTTAAAACGTTGAGCTCGGCAATTTAAACATTGTCTGGCAATTGAAAAATTTCCCGCTACAAAGTTTATAAGACGTATACACAGAATAGGTATAGAACAGAATGCACAATCCCTATATACGCACTCACTAAAAGTTACCATTTTCCGCAATGCAGCGGTCGCTAGAGACGCTACTATAGTAAAATGAGAAATGATATCTACGTCTGCCATAAATATATACAATATATATAGGGCCTACATTATCTTTCATTATAGGCTTACTTTTATATAAATTTGACTTAATTACCCATTTTTTTTTAAACATTATATGATTAGGCCAATATGATGTAAAAATATTTATTACCCGGTACTGATTTGAAAAAAAAATGGCTTAGACGTAGCTCGGTACCGGTAACTAAATTGCTGCGGCTACCGGTACATAAATATATATACTTTTTAAACCAAAATAAACTTTTAAAATTATGAAGGGAAATAGGCATATAATTCATAATGAGTTAATATGAGGTTGTTTATGCTGTTGTTTATCCTTATGGAGTCAGGAAAGCCATGCAGTTTGACATGCTCTTTTTTACGATAATCAGTCGTTTTCGCATCATTGTTGTAGTTTATTACACAACCGTTTATGCACATTTTGCCTGAAATATTAGCTTTGGGTGTTCGAACTTGTAGATTTGAAGAAAAGGACGTTGTAGGCTAAATAAGCATAAATATAGAGTGTAACCAGGACCACTGCGTTTAAATAAGCTTAGTATGGCGTCGGTATTACAGCCCAAAACAGAAATAAAATGCGATTGCGCATTCTGTTTTATACCTATTCTGTGGAGATATACAACACGAATAAAAACGTGAAGGAATTTTGTATTTGCCAGATACAACGTAAGATACCCATTAAAACCATTAATCATTACCCATTATAACAATTTAAAAATATCCCGCTATAAATTACGACGCAAATTAAAACGTGAATATATTTTGTTCTATTCATTCATAAAGTACATTAGCAAAGGTTGAAGCAAAGTTTATTTTAAATGAATACGCAAAATTTGATGACGTCATAACGAAAAGCCGGCTAGCTATCTCTGCGCAAACTTTGATGACGTCATCATGAAAAAAATCTCAACGCCATCCTTTTTTTTATTTTTTTAGCGCGATCGATCGAAAAACTATAAAAAGTTGGAACGGCAATTTTAACATGAACCCAAAATATGTCGTTTTATTCGCGTTTTTTGACCAAACTGACCACTGCGGTCATTTTAATTTTCTTAAAACCTTGACAGTGTTCACCGCCGTAACGCAAAGAATATTTGTAGCAAATTTCACGTTTTTATGTCCAGTATTTAAAAAGATTATGCGGTACGTACATACATATTCCTTTTGAGATTTATATATATACAAGCCGTTATGTGCCCGGTCCTCCGAACCGGCTAAACGTTATGTTTACATACACTCTAACTACTCAGGCAGTTATAATGAGATTGCCCACATGACCTACGACACGAATTTTAACGTGAGTTAATTTTTTATTTGGCCGCTACAACATGAATTACCCGTTAAAATCATTACTCATCACCCATTATAACAATTACAAAATTGCCCGCTATAAATTACGACGCAAATTAAAACATGAATATATTTTGTTCTATTCATTGATTAAGAACATTCGACAGTACTTTTTTTTTTTTTAATGACTGTTTGATATATTTTTTTTACGACAAACATTAAGTCGCAGACCTATGTTGTGTTGTTTTTGTTTATTTGCTATTTATTTATTTATTGTTGCTTTGGAAGCAAACTTAGAATTAAATTTTCTATTCAACATGTAAAACAATAACAAATGAAACCCATATGAAATAATGTTTATAAAACATATACGACACGAATTAAAACTTTAAAAAGTTAGTTCCAGCAATTTGAACATTGCCCGGCAAATTAAACATTGCCCGATAATATAAACATTGCCCGTTAATTTAAACATTGCCCGGTAATTTAAACATTGCCCGGTAATTTAAACATTGCCCGGTATTATAAACATTGCCCGGTAATTTAAACATTGCCCGGTAATTTAAACAATGGCCGTTACCAAGGCGATAAGCCTAAAGGTGCCCAGTTCTCGGAACTGGATAAAATAACCCGCGGAGTTATAAGCAATAGTCTTAAGCGGGGAGAAAGTATTTTCCGGTAACTGAAACCATTTAAATATTGCATTCTACAAATTACGACGCAAATTAAAACAAAACTTCTTAAACGCATAAATACGCAAAATTTGATGACGCCATATAATTATAAGCTTAAATATAGAGTGTAACCAGGACCACTGCGTTTAAATAAGCTTACTAAGGCGTCGGTATTACTTCCCGAAACAGAAAAAAAAATACTATATCTATTTGCTTTTGTCCTATGTTTGTAAAGTTTTAAATTATTAATTAGCTTTAAGTCATGTATTCACAGTGTAAAGTATTAAAGTAGTGATAGATTAAGAAAATCAACTACAGTATTGGTAGTGTAAAGAATTTATGTTGTTTACGGCACGTAGACAATTTAAACATGAAGAAAATTTGTTCCCGTCATTGAGTTGAGATAAAAATCCATGCACATAGTTTGATGACGTCAATTTAAACATGAATGAAAAATGTCCCTTCATTGCTATAAAATCCATGCGCAAAATTTGATGACGTCATAAAAATAATCTCAGCGCATCCTTTTTTTTCGAACTTTGTGACGAAAAACTATAAAAAGTTGTACTGGCAAAGACAATGTGAATCAAAAGTTGTGTTTTTTTTCGCGTTTTTTGACCAAACTGACCACTGCGGTCATTTTAATTTTTTTAAAACCTTGACAGTGTTCACCGCCGTAACGCAAAGAATATTTGTAGCAAATTTCACGTTTTTATGTCCAGTATTTAAAAAGATTATGCGGTACGTACATACCCAGCCACATATTCCTTTTGAGATTTATATATATACAAGCCGTTATGTGCCCGGTCCTCCGAACCGGCTAAAAGTTATGTTTACATACACTCTAACTACTCAGGCAGTTATAATGAGATTGCCCGCATGACCTACGACACGAATTTAAACGTGAGGTAATTTTTTATTTGCCCGCTACAACATGAATTACCGGTTAAAATCATTACTCATCACCCATTATAACAATTACAAAATTGCCCGCTATAAATTACGACGCAAATTAAAACATGAATATATTTTGTTCTATTCATTGATTAAGAACATTCGACACTACTTTTTTTTTTTTTAATGATTGTTTGATATATTTATTTTACGACAAACATTAAGTCGCAGACCTATGTTGTGTTGTTTTTGTTTTTTTGCTATTTATTTATTTATTGTTGCTTTGGAAGCAAACTTAGAATTAATTTTTCTATTCAACATGTAAAACAATAACAAATGAAACCCTTATGAAATAATGTTTATAAAACGTATACGACACGAATTAAAACTTTAAAAATTTAGTTCCGGCAATTTGAACATTGCCCGGCAAATTAAACATTGCCCGGTAATTTAAACATTGCCTGGTAATTTAAACATTGCCCGGTATTATAAACATTGCCCGGTATTATAAACATTGCCCGGTATTATAAACATTGCCCGGTAATTTAAACATTGCCCGGTATTATAAACATTGCCCGGTATTAAAAACATTGCCCGGTAATTTAAACATTGCCCGGTAATTTAAACATTGCCCGGTATTATAAACATTGCCCGGTATTATAAACATTGCCCGGTAATTTAAACATTGCCCGGTAATTTAAACATTGCCCGGTATTATAAACATTGCCCGGTATTATAAACATTGCCCGGTAATTTAAACATTGCCCGGTAATTTAAACATGTCCGGTATTATAAACATTGCCCGGTAATTTAAACATTGCCCGGTAATTTAAACATTGCCTGGTATTATAAACATTGCCCGGTAATTTAAACATTGCCCGGTAATTAAAACAATGGCCGTTACCAAGGCGATAAGCCTAAAGGTGCCCAGTTCTCGGAACTGGATAAAATAACCCATGGAGTTATAAGCAATTGTCTTAAGCGGGGATAAAGTATTTTCCGGTAACTTAATTTTTTTACTTAAACCATTTAAATATTGCATTCTACAAATTACGACGCAAATTAAAACAAAATTTTGTTCCCTTCTTAAACGCATAAATACGCAAAATTTGATGACGCCATATAATTATAAGCTTAAATATAGAGTGTAACCAGGACCACTGCGTTTAAATAAGCTTAGTAATGCGTCGGTATTACTTCCGAAAACAGAAAAAAAATGCTAAATCTATTTGCTTTGTCCTATGTTTGTAAAGTTTTAAATTATTAATTAGCTTTAAGTCATGTATTCATAGTGTAAAGTATCAAAGTAGTGATAGATTAAGAAAATCAACTACAGTATTGGTAGTGTAAAGAATTTATGTTGTTTACGGCACGTAGGCAATTTAAACATGAAGAAAATTTGTTCTCGTCATTGAGTTGAGATAATAAAATCCATGCACATAGTTTGATGACGTCAATTTAAACATGAATGAAAAATGTCCCTTCATTGCTTTAAAATCCATGCGCAAAGATTGATGACGTCATAAAAATAATCTCAGCGCATCCTTTTTTTTCTAACTTTGTGACGAAAAACTATAAAAAGTTGTACTGGCAAAGACAATGTGAATCAAAAGTTGTGTTTTTTTCGCGTTTTTTGACCAAACTGACCACTGCGGTCATTTTAATTTTTTTAAAACCTTGACAGTGTTCACCGCCGTAACGCAAAGAATATTTGTAGCAAATTTCACGTTTTTATGTCCAGTATTTAAAAAGATTATGCGGTATGTACATACCCAGCCAGCCAGCCAGCCAGCCAGCCAGCCACATACATACATACATATTCCTTTTGAGATTTATATATATACTAGCCGATTATGTGCCCGGTCCTCCGAACCGGCTAAAAGTTATGTTTACATACACTCTAACTACTCAGGCAGTTATAATGAGATTGCCCGCATGACCTACGACACGAATTTAAACGTGAGGTAATTTTTTATTTGCCCGCTACAACATGAATTACCCGTTAAAATCATTACTCATCACCCATTATAACAATTACAAAATTGCCCGCTATAAATTACGACGCAAATTAAAACATGAATATATTTTGTTCTATTCATTGATAAAGAACATTCGACAGTACTTTTATTTTTTTTAATGATTGTTTGATATATTTTTTTTACGACAAACATTAAGTCGCAGACCTATGTTGTGTTGTTTTTGTTTATTTGCTATTTATTTATTTATTGTTGCTTTGGAAGCAAACTTAGAATTAATTTTTCTATTCAACATGTAAAACAACAACAAATGAAACCAATAAGAAACAAAGAAGAAACATTTTTTTTTAAATTGTGTTCAATGTAATCGCATAATGATATTTTACACACACTTTATCTATCCATGGAGTTATAATGAGATTGCCCGCTACACAGTTAATATATAAGGCAATTAATAAAACCTTGCCCGTTAAAAAGTTTATCCATGTATACGTCACAAAATTAAATGTGAATGACATTTTGTACGCCCGCTACACACGAATTGAACTGCAACGTGAAATATTTCCCGCTAGAAACGAATTGAAACGTGAAATATTTCCCTCTAGAAAGATTTTAATGCGTATACGCTCGCTACAAACGAATTGAAAAAGCTAAAAGTTATGTTTACATACACTCTAACTACTCAAGCAGTTATAATGAGATTGTACGCAACAACTACAAAGTTTATATTTCGTATACGACACGAATTAAAACGTGAATATATTTTGTTATATTCATTCATAAAATACATTAGCAAACATTGAATCAAAGTTAATTTTAAATAAATACGCAAAATTTGATGACGTCATAACAAAAAGCTGTCTAGCTATCTCTGCGCACACTTTGATGGCGTCATCCTGAAAAAAATCTCAACGCCATCCTTTTTTTTTATTTTTTTAGCGCGATCGATCGAAAAACTATAAAAAGTTGGAACGGCAATTTTAACATGAACCCAAAATATGTCGTTTTAATCGCGTTTTTTGACCAAACTGACCACTGCGGTCATTTTAATTTTTTTAAAACCTTGACAGTGTTCACCGCCGTAACGCAAAGAATATTTGTAGCAAATTTCATGTTTTTATGTCCAGTATTTAAAAAGATTATGCGGTATGTACATACCCAGCCAGCCACATATTCCTTTTGAGATTTATATATATGATATGATATGATATGATATGATATGATATGATATGATATGATATATGATATGATATGATATGATATGATATGATATGATATGATATGATTAGAAACATTGGGAGTAATGCACGAAGATATTAAAGGGAGGGAGGGGGGGGGAAGAAGGATGCTTAGGCCTATATCTTAATGATAACTAAGAATTTGTTTAGAAATTAAACATTTCGCTAGTAAAATGTTGATTTAAAAAAATACATTTGTAACAATTTAAACATTTATTTAAAAAAACGTATCGAAATATAGAACTAGAGGCCGACCGAACTTCGGTATCGGTTTCGGCGCCGAAAGTAGAGAAATTTCCTCTTTCAGTGTAATTTCGGTTTCGGCCGAAGCCAAAAGGTTAGCTTTCGGTTTGATTTCGGTTTCGGCCTGAAACTGATATTGACTTTCGGTTACAAACCGAATATCTATTTTAACTTTCAAAATTCGTACTACAACTCAAGAGCTGCAGCTATTACTCTGCTTTAATAATTATATTTAATTAAACTGTTGTGCGTATTAATCTGTGTGAAGTAGAAAATGGAAGTTAATCATAAACTAGTTAATATTACACAAAAATTTGCTGTCTTTTTAGATCTCTTGCTTGGCAATTTCGGTTTATCCTTCGGTTTCGGCCGAGGGTGTAGTGAAACTTTCGGGTTAGGCTTCGGTTTGGGCCGAAAGTCAATTTATAGCTTTCGGTATGGTTTCGTTTTCTACCAAAACCAATCATTTGATTTCGGTCGACCTCTGTATAGAACTACATTTAAAGCTGGGATTTGAGACGTGTATAGTACATTTTACATCTTCTCACTATAACGGAGTGTTTGTTAAAACATTTAAGGATAGATGTTATTTCAGAAATTAGGTTAGCCTACCTTAATGACACCTTCGCATTTGTTCAGCAGTGCCAGCTGCCTGTCGTAAATGTCAATTTTGCCCTTGCAGCTGCCCAGAAGGTCCTGGATGGTTTCCTTGTACTTGTTAACGGCATCGTTGAACTGTGTGATCTCATGGTCCTGCAATAGAGTGGGAGTTGTCTTCAACACACTGTGTAGCTTGTTTAGACCAACAGTTGTCTCACATGGGAAGGGAGGGGGGGTAGCGGAGGGGGCATATGCCCGGGGGCGACACTTCTAAAGGGCGGCAAATATAGCCTAAATATAGCACTAACCAATGCAGTTACAGTATGCAAGAAGGTGTCGCTGAAATTTTTGGCCTGGAGCGCTACATAAGCTTGTGAGGGCCCTGCACATATGTGCCACTACTAATATGCAATTTTTCTCAACAGAACTTAGAGAAAACAATGTGCCAAGAATTCTACTTTTTATAATCCTTGAAGCTTTGATTTTTTACATGCAAAAACTTTAATAATTAATTATCATTTTTATTATCATTGAAAATAATAAACTTACTAGCCACAGAGCTAAATGTGAGAAGGATAACATTTAATTTACTTCCCGTATATCATTAATTTAATGAACTCCTAACCCTAACTCTTGATTTGCCACCAATTTTAAATGTAATAAAAGATATAGCATCTGTAATCTGTCGAATTTCCATTTGTTCGGATCAATGAAGAAATATTATCTAATCTATATTAATCTTTCCTAACAAGGAAACGTAGTGCTCTATTCCTACCCAGGGTCTGGCCTTACCTTGTGCTCGTTGAATGTACACAGTACACAGATGCACGTCTGGCAGGGCTCGCAGTAGAATCTGACCACCTCGTCCTGGTGTTCCTTGCACTCGATGTCCTTCTCGATCTCCACGTCGAACAGACTGTGGTTTTGTGTCACCTGTGGGCAGGACGTAGAAATTAGGACAAGACGATGGATGGTGATGCTTGAAGGTAACTTGGTGAACAGGAGATAGTGAATAGGACAGAGCAGAGGGCGGCAACCTATGGCACGCATACCAGACTTGGCACGCAGAACGATTTTCAATGGCATGCGGAAGATTCCCAAAAAGTCAATTCGAATCTCTGCTATAAAAAAATGGATGCTAATCAGGGGCGAGGCCAGTTATTATTTCCAGGGGGGGGGGGGTGGCTGAACTTTCGCGACATAAATATTTACCACATTCCGGGGGAGGGGGGGAGGTGAACTTTAGCGTGACAAAGATTTACCTTTATTTTTTGCGAATTCAGTACATATTAAAAAGTAAAGCCCCCCCCCCCCTCTTCCTGTGGTTTTGCCCCTGGTGCTAATGTATGATGACTTTTTAGGCAGCTGGCGCGCTAAATGAATTAGAAATAACTATTTGGCACACCGTTATTAAAAGGTTGCCAACCCCTGGTGTAGAGGACACATGAGATAAATAATGGGACAATGAGGGGTGACTTGTTGAACATAATAAAATGAATGGAACGCAAAACTTGCCAATAATCTTAATATACAGGAGAAGTTAAGGGGTATTGAAAAAAATTTTGTGAACAGGAAATAGTGAACAGGATATGCAAAAGGATAATTGTCGATAGTCTCGAAAATGTGAAGGGCCGTCCCAAGTAACTAAAACAACAGGGAAAATAAGGCTCGAAGCTGGAGGCAGGGCCTGTTAAAAAATATCATTTTTACCGGGCCGTTACCCCACGAATAAATTTTCACAATTTGTACGGGTTACTGGAGGGGAAAAAAAGGACGGGGGGGGGGGGGGGGAATAGAGCTATTCTAAAGGACTTCAATTTTAAGTCGCGTTCCTCCCAAGTACCCAAGTCATCTTGGATGATTAGCCCAGGTCAGTTGGGGTAAAGTTAATGTGACATGTTGTTCATCCCGTGGTCTTTAGACTCTAAAACTATCTAGCTTATTATAATTAAACAAAATTAAGGAAACTTTCTGAAAGGACGGGTAAACATACAGCGCAATTGACAAATCTTAACGATTATGCATGCATAAAAGGTCGACAAGAAAAATATTTCCGGTCCCATTCGATCATATTATGAGTCTATCCAAATCTGCTGTATCAGTAGGCTACAGATGACACATGCTTTTAGACTTTTAATCGATCCAAAGATACATTTTGGCCACCAAAATACATAAAATTATGCTAATATTATTATTTTCTTGAAAGCAAAGCCAAAGTAAAAAGCCAATGTCCTCGAAGAAAAAGCCACTATCCCCAGTTTAAATTGAAAAAGCCAAGATCTTGTGAAAAACGCCATGAGTGATATTACTGATATTGATGTCAGTAGCCTGAAATTTCATTTAAATTTATAACCGATAATTACAGATAGACTGCTTTCAAGCATTACAGCAAAGAGCATTATATAAGTAGTAATCCTCCAAAGTGTGTAAATAATGTAGTGTTTTATTTTTAAAATTGTACATTTATTATTTTTCACTTAAATTATATTTATATAATTTTTTACTATTATTTTTATTTGGTTTTCATTCGAAAACTATTATTGTAATCTATGTTATTTTTTTTTAAAAGATAAAAAGTAGAAACATTTAGAAATAATTATCTCCCTTCAATGAAAGTTTCCTCATTTAATTATATGGGGATACCAAAGCAGTTGTGTTTTGCAATAATAACAAATGTTGCTTATTAATTATTATTTCCATATATAAATCTAGCATTATGGTATTTATTGCAACTAGTAATTAGAGGTATAAAATTAATTTACGTTAAACAGTTGTAAATAAACTATTTTGCATTAATTGTTTAAGTCGATTTAAGGAGATTTTTAAAAACATTAATAATTCCAACAATTACATAATATAATGCTAGTACATAAGCATCTTATATGTAATAAAATTAAATTAAAAATTTTTAAAAATGTTGGAACTAATAAAAGACTATTTATGCTTAATTAAGGAAGACAAGCATAAAAACTCTATAGAAAATATTAGCATGTAGGGTTGGCCTATTAATTAAAGAGAGCCTTGTCCTTGAACGCTCTTCGCTAATTGTTTAGACCAACAGTTGTCTCGCATGGGAAGGGGTACATCTTTAGTTACGGTACTTCTGAGTGGTTAAGTGTCCTCTTTGCCTATGGCTTAAAACTTAAAACAGCTTCCTTCCAGATTTTTTCGCAAATCGGCACATTTTTATTTCTTTCTTTTTTTTTATGTTTAAAATTCAACTTGATGCATTTTAAAATAGCTATAATATATAATATACCGTCACAGTGAGAAAAAAAAAAGATCCAAATCTAAGAGGTAGCAAAATCAAGCCAGTCAGTCTTGATGTGGTATAAAAACCTGAGTGCTTCAATGTACTAAACCCATCTGCCTATCTTAGTGTGCCTCAAATAAGGGAAGTAATTTTTGAAATTGATTTCACGACAAGTTATATCCAGTTTCAATGCTAATTCATTTCACTGGTCTAAAAGTTCAATTGCTGTTTGACCCAAGTTCAACTCATTGAAATATGTTGATATGTCATTTAGAAACATCGGCTTCTACAGTCAGTTATCCAAGAGTTAACCTCGTCTAAGATAACGAACAATGTGTGCAACAGCAGATCTCTATATTCCGTATCACTTTCTTGTAGAAGAGACTTGAATCGCATTTAAATCAATAAAATGTGAGAAGCTATAAAATCGAATATTTTAACATTATATTTATTAACATATAGCGAGTCCATTGATGAAAGCTTTGCACACAAACTTTTCTGAACTTTAACACTCGATGCACAGCATGATTTTCATGTCATAGTTTGCATTAAAAAAAAATCTCTTTTTGGGAGGTCTTATTGGCTTACCATGAAAATCGCTATGCGTGCCAAGTCTGGCGCGCGTGCCGTAAGTTGCCGACCCATGCTGTAGACAACTGTGATAAAAAAAAACTGATATTCTCTCTTTTTTTTCCTCTTACTGTCTTCTTTCTCCCTAATCTCTCTTTTCTGTCTCTCTTTTTCTCTCGATCTCTCTTTATCCGCCTCTATTACTCTCTCAATAGTTGTTTCTCTGTCTCTCTTTCTCTCTCAATCTCTTTTTTTCTCCTTGTCTCTCAAACCATCTTTTTCTCTCTCTCTCATTTTATCTCAAATCTTTCTTTCTCTTTGCCCCTTTCTCTGTATCTCTCTCTCCCTTATGATTTCAGTAAACCATCATTCGGTTCTCTATTGCGCATGTACAAAAAAAAATTAACAAGAATGTGAAAGCGGCAATTAATTTTAAAAAAGGGGAGATAAGAAAGTAATGAAGAACGTAATAGATGACGAGGTTCATGTAAGAGTTATGCCGCTGGTTTGGCAGAGGTCACTGTGACTCATATCGTTGAAATGAGTAGCATGCGGGTGAGTACTGTACAGTGGATGATGTATGATGTATGAGTTATAAAGTCTAGAACTGAAATAAATCATGGACAAGTTAATTGACAACATGCGCAAAATATTTATATATATATATATATAGATAGATAGATAGATAGAAGATAGGTAGATAGATAAAGATATAAAGATAGTTTGGTAGATAGACTGATATATACTTGATATATAAAAGATAGATTGGATATAAGATATATATATATATGTATATAAATAGATAGATAGAATATAGATAGATAGAAGATAGGTAGATAGATAGAGATATAAAGATAGTTTGGTAGATAGACTGATATATACTTGATATATAAATGATAGATTGGATATAAGATATATATATATGTATATAAATAGATAGATAGAATATAGATAGATAGAAGATAGGTAGATAGATAAAGATATAAAGATAGTTTGGTAGATAGACTGATATATACTTGATATATAAAAGATAGATTGGATATAAGATATATATATATATGTATATAAATAGATAGATAGAATATAGATAGATAGAAGTTAGGTAGATAGATAGAGATAAAAACATAGATTGGTAGATAAACTGATAGATATTTGATAGTGAAGATAGATAGATACATAGAAATGATAGATCATTAAATAAATAGTTATATATATATAGAGTCAGGTATAGTGAAAAATTCAATAATCTTCTGATATATATAGGATAGATAGGCATAAGATAGATAGGTATAAGATACATATATATATATATGATACTATATATATATACTAGATAGCTATTCGATAGATAGATATAAGTTAGATATGTATAAAATCGATATGTGTAAGATAGATAGCTATAAAATAGATAGATATAATTTAGATAGATATAGGATAGATTATATAATTTAGATAGATATAAGATAGATAGGTATAATTTAGATAGATATAAAATAGATAGATATAATTTAGATAGATATAAAATAGATAGATATAATTTAGATAGCTGTAAGATAGATATATATAAGATGGATAGATATAAGATTGATAGATATGAGAAAGATAGATATAAGATAGATAGATATAAGATAGATAGATATAAGATAGATATATATAAGATAGATAGATATAAGATGGATAGATATAAGATAGATAGATAGATATAAGATAGATACATAGAGACAAACATACTGTACCTTGGTATCTTTATGCATATCCACACATTGTTTGCACAGCAGTTTGTTGCAGTCTATACACTTGCTAGTGGCCTCCCTGTGTTTCCGGTTGACCAGCTTGCAGATGTCGCAGAAGGGAAACTTGCTGGGCTTCTGTCTGGCCACCACCTCTCCTAGGCTGGACACCAGGAAGTTGTCCGGCAGCTTCTTTACGCCGCCGATGGGGAGCTGGGTCCTCTTACGGCACAGTGGACACGTGAACTCTCTGTAGTCTGAGTACTGGACAATGGTCAAGATAAAAAAAAATACATGAGCAGCTATCATTAGCTTAAAAGCCAGTTCAATGTGAAGTTGTCCGTTCAGCGAAGATTATAAAAGATATATATTACAGTTGGCTGTACATGATAATATGGGCACTTTAGGCATAGTGAATAGGGCACTTTAGGCATAGCAAATAGGGCACTTTAGGCATAATGAATTGGGCACTTTAGGCATAGTGAATAGTACACTTTAGGCATAATGAATAGGGCACCTTATGCATACAATATTGCTATGAATTAAATTAGGCAAAGTGCTCAATAGATATGCCTATTTCTGCGTTATATATTAGGTAAACTACTAAAGATAGATGATTCTACTTTCCCAGATTTTTCGGTCGGAATGATATTAGGCGATGAAAAAAAAGACATAACTAAAGAATGCCAGTTTTGATATTAGGGAATGTTAGACAGGATCTATTAACTATTTAAACAGGGGGGGGGGGGGGGGCTAGTTTACTGGCTCTCAGGTTCTGTTGATAAGGACAAGTCTCATGGTGGAAAAACGTCTAAAAAATATATCCCATAATATGCATACTTGTACCTCAATACCCAAACTTTCGGGATGGGTTATGGCCCGTGCGGGTCGGATATGCCCCGCGGACCATAGTTTGAGTACCTTAATATTCAATAGAGGGACACTGGAGTTTATTCTTTTCAACTGAGTTGCATTTAAGCCTAATGTTGCCGTAGTTTGCACACACACACACACACACACACACACACACACACACACACACACACACAAACACACACAAACACACACACACACACACACACAAAGGCATTCATTGAATGTGAGACTGGGAACGTACTGGACGATAGTCGTGGCCTTGCGAAAGAGCACCGGGTTCAGATCCTATTGTGATCAAAATACTTGTGAAACAACAGAAATGAAAATAACTAAAAAAAACGTTTGTAGCTTTAAGTAGATCTAAATGTCATTGTGTTGGCTGCCCATGCGGATAGGTGAGCCCGTTTCGTACAGAATAAAAGTATTCCCTCTTCCAGACAATGTTAGACCAAAGAGCCAGTGAAGCGGCGTTCACCAGTCTCCATGGCCACGGCATACTACAGGGATATATATAAACACAACCCCTTTTACTTTTCAATATACTGTCATGTGCTCACATCAGAGCTGGCACCACCCACTGTCACTGGAAACGAATCCTGGTTTTGACCCAGATTCGAACCTGAGACGTTTCGGTATGACAATCCAAACTGGCTACACTTTGCCACTAGACCACCTCGTCAAATCAAACACAATTTTTTTTAATTAATAGAAAAGTTTTTCTATACAACGTTTGTGTTTAGAACTGGCCTTAATAAACGAGGACCGCAGTCCACTGGGTGAGTACTCACCTTCTTGTAAGTGCACTCGTTCAGCACGTGGTTGTCGATGCACTGCTCACAGAAGGTGTGCAGACAATCCAGACATTTCGGAGACTTGAAACCTAGACAGTGAGAAAACAAGAAAAAAAAAAAAACAAGTTTCGTTAGTTCAATCTAGACTTGGGTATTGGTTTGTGTCATTTCGATGTTAAAATCTGACAGAAAATGCACATAACGAAAAACAAAACTCTTATTAGAGCAGAAGATGTAGAAAGTACGTTGAAAGCAACCATTCCATGAGCGCCCCAAAAAAGGGGGTGGAGCTGGAAGGGGGTGGGGGCCAAGAGCTCCACACATGTTTTTACAATAGACAGATAGTTAGAAGAATAGATGGGATATATTGATATAGATGGGCGGATAGATTTGGTGGAATATGGGAAAATTGACAGATGATAGATATATTGAAATATAGATAAATATATAGATGGATAGACAGATTTGTGGATAAATAATAGATAGATGAATAGACAGGTGAATAGATGGATAGAGTGAAAGAGACATGGATAGTTAGCTAAATGGGAGTTTCCTGCAAGGCTATAAGTTTAGCTCCGAGGGCAAACTGCCAAAGTTCACCTTCAATGTTTACCTAAAGAACTTTTTTTTGTTGCTTTTTTTAATCTTTTACATCACCAGATCTAAGACTTTCAAGTATGTGGTAAGGTCACATGGAACAGCGGTCGAAAAAAACTGCCATGATGCATTAGAAATAGTCGAGCACGTGCTTTTAGACTACCGGAGCTTGCAGACGTTTATTGGGATGGGACCAGGACAGCCATTTTACGGCATTGAGAGATACTGTATCGTTTGTTCGATGAGCCCTGAGACCGCCATCTTGGCGGCTCTTTTCTTCTTGTGTTCTCATTTCTGAGAAGTGGGAGTTTAGATGTGGTTTGTATACAACAAAAACTTTACAGCAGTGGTTCTTCTTAATCAGCAACATTAACTGCATATTCCCATTTGATTTTTTTTTTTTTTTATTACTATCGACAAGGACTTATTGAAATAGGTTCTCTTTCTTCAAGTGTGGCACGCATTCGTGGAATGGGTTGCCTGAACTAGCCAGAAAACTCAAAGGCTCTAATTCGCAAGATTAGACTAAAAATAAAACATATAAGAGAGTAGTGACTATATTACTGACACGAGGGCACTGACAAGAGGGCACTGACGCGAGGGCACTGACAAGAGGGCACAAACACGAGATCATTGACACAAGGGCATTGAAACGAAGGAACTGACGCGAAGGCAATAACACGAGGACACTGAAACGAGGGCACTAGCAAGATGACATTGACAAGAGGGTACTGACACAAGGACACTGACACATTAACACTGACACGTGGGTACTGACACAAGGACACTGACACGATAACACTGACACGTGGGTACTGACACGTGGGTACTGACACAAGGACACTGACACGATTAAACTGTCACGAGAACACTGTCACTGACCTTCCAGGCAGATCTTGCAGGTGAGGAACTCGTCGTGGATCTCCTGGGCGAGCTTGTTGCCCGCTGCAGTGGTGGACATGTTGCTGCTGACCGGGGGCGGGGGAGGGCTAGGGGACGAAAGACTGGACGGGTCGATGGCCTGGGTGAAGTATCGATCCCTCTCCAGACGACGGCGATACCTGGAAATAAACAACATAATAATAATAATAATAGCCAAACGGTTTTATTGATACTACACAAACAAGAGTTTATACTATATCGACCAGTCAGTGAATTATATTTTAATTTGAATATTCATGATAGCAACAAAATGTAGAATTTTCTATGCATAAATTAGACTTTGTAGATCTCATAACGTTTAATGGCGACATTCTCTCGAGCATGCCAATACTAAACAAACTTTATAATTTGTATTCTTCTCATTTTGGTTTGCTGGTAAAATTATAGCAGGTATTGTATTTTGGAGCAAAGCGCCAGGATTTCGTCATGGGGGCAGATGGGGGAGGGGAAGGTCTTAACCCTCCAAAAAAGCCCCCCATGTGGCGTGGCCCCTTTTTGTGGGTCTACTTGTTAAGACTTTGGCAAGAGAGCCTAGAATAAAAAAGAAATTAAAAAGAAAAAAAATAACACTTAATGATGAGGAAAAACTATCAGTTTAATCTCTTGTTAATTAAAACCTTATACAAAAATGAACACAGCTATTTTTATGTTTATTTAATTTAATTTTTTAGTTTTATATTTTAAGATTATTTTCTTCTTGCCTTAGCTTAACTTTGAAACGAGTTTTAACAGGTTGTTAGCAAACAGTGTTTGAGAAAAAATGCTGACTACGTTGAATTTTTTGTTGTTGTTTTTTTTTTGTTTGTTTTTTTTTGTTTTTTTGTTTGGTTGTTATTGATTTTTGGTAGAGTTTATTTTAGGGTAGTGATGGCGTTTTACGATTTTAATTTGAAGTTATGTGCAGTTCAAGTTTAAGTTCAATTATCCTGGATATTCTTCTACCATTGATGTACGAATCCACCAACATTTTTCCCCCACCAACTCCGCCGGAAACACAGCAACTAAGGAACAACTTTCTCTTGGCCTTGACTGTTTATAAACAACATTTTTGTTGTAAATATCAAATCTGCTTTTGATCTGTTTAGTCTAGCTTTTAAATAAATTATTTTGTCTAAACACATCTTTTTCTTTAAGGATCTTGATATCAAAATTGTAATCTAATCGCATTTGCTGCCAAAAATATAAAAGAAATTTTGTGTTAAAGCTTCTGATAACAGAAAGTCAATTTGAAAAGTCATTAAAAATATAGCAATGTAGCAATAAAGTGAATTATACTTTTTGTGCGTGGTACAGCAGACGGAAGTGGCCCAGAAGTCTGCGCCAAAATCGACAACCAATAAAAGAACAGTAGGAATAACACACAGTGTGAATAGAGGGAGAGGATGGGTGGTTCAGATGAAAATGTGGTAACTATAAATTACTTACTGTTTTGGTTTAATGGTTGAACTATAGAAAAGGTAAATGGGAAATGTACACATCAGAATGGCTAATGCTAAATCCATCATTTTATCTATCTATATACCGTATCTATCAATCTATCTATCCATCTACATCTATCTATCTATCTATCTATCTATCTATCTATCTATCTATCTAAATATATATATATGTCTCTCAATATGTCTGATGATCAATCTGTCTGTCAATCATTTTGTCGATCTGTTTGTCTGTCTGTTTATCTGTCTATGTGTCTATCTATCTGTCTATCTATTGATTTATCTATGTATATGTCTAACTTTTTTCCTATCTATCCATTTATCTATCATTGTATCTTTGTCTATTTATATAATCTATTTCTCCCCACCCTCATTCTCCCTATTTCCCCTTTTTCTTTCTTTATCATTGACCTATTTCTATTATGTATTCTCTCTCTCTCTCTATCTCTCTCTACTCTCTCTCTCTCTCTCTATCTCTCTCTACTCTCTCTCTATCTCTATCATTTCTATTTCCAAACCCCTACACCATGTCTGTAAAATCAATTAAAAAACTAAATGTAAAAAATAGATCTATATACTGTTCGACGCGAAACAAGTCTTTTTTTCCCATTGACAGGAATAAAGCCTCCAATTTCCTCACAGACGTAAATAGAGCAATAACTTTGACTAGAGTCGTTTCCCTTTGTCGTCTTCTATTTTAGCAGACGTAGGCCTACTTCTCGTTAAATCATTCATGCAGACAAACTATGTTGTTTTTCATTCTTTTGCTTTGCGTCTATTTCTAGCCAACGGGTTACTATTTATTTTTAAAGTGGTTGAAAAGGGAAAATGTGAACGAGGAGGAAGGGACAGGGGGGGGGGGGAGTTTAAGACCGTTCAACAGTTTGTCACTTTCAATCTCCCGGCATTGCTGAGTAGCCATTGTAGCACATCAGGTGCTGCTGATGATGGGAGGCGGAAATCGGTGTATGGCATTATGACGTCATCGCTTTATGTGTAGCAGCACGCATTGCTTAGTTACTTAGGTCATGCGGTACGCCATCTTGAGTTTGTGTTTGGCTTGTTTGTTTTTTAAATATAGTAGAAACTCACTCGTCGTATTGGCTAAGACGATTTTGTTGTTTAAATGAACTAACGGAATTTCCCGAAGAATAACAATATTCTGTTCAGAGCGAAACACTGATATTAGGTTTTCCTTCATTGTGGTTGACACTCAAGGCATGGAATGGTTTTTTTTTAGCTAGTAAGCTCAACGATTTAACACCATTTAAATTAAAACTCTTATAATAAAAAATTTATGACTTTCGCCAAATAATGTCAGATACTGGCCAGAATAGTTCGCAATGTAACACGCTGCCACCGAATCACCTACCTATATGACATTATGAACGATTATTTCACTTATATGTTTACTATTTTTTCTCACACACACACACAAATGAAAACAACAAATGTTTCCAAATGTATGCAAACAAACACATCAGAAAATGTTGAATTACTTCATATTCTTACAGAGTCCCGTCACAAACAGAAATTCACTGAAACAGCCCAATGCTGGAAAATTTCACCTCCGCGTCTGGCAGAAACCGCGAATTTTTTTATAGTAAGTGTTTAACTGATCAAGACTCCACCCCCTCCCACGTAATGTCCTGTGATAAAGCTCAATGGCATTTCTAGGTTCCCCCTCCTCCACCCCACTTCCCATTCTACCCCAATCAAGCTGTGATCTAGCTCCATTTAGTCCCAAGCCTCCACCATTTGTTAAATAAGGAGAACGGTACTCTCTGTGTGTCCCAACCCCTATTCCTTAATTACCTCCCTTGGATACTTCGCCCCTTCTCGTTGCAAAAACCATCTGGCCAGTTGTTTTTTTCCCAGTCTAGCTGCAAAAACTTGCCACTTAGAAACTTAGAACTTAGAACCATGCAAGCTGGCAGGTGAGTTTAAGAGAAGAAAAAAAAAAGAAAAGGTCAAAAATAATTTCTATTTAAAGCCAATAAACTGAATCTGTTTTCTATGCAGTCAACTCCTTATTTTTTTTTATTACTTTTTTTTATATTAAAAATTAAATACAATGTATAATGAATTTAATCGATCTGGTTTTTTTTTTTTTGTGGTTTTAAAGATCCCTAAAAGGGGATTGGAAGCTTTTTACGATATTTGTTTAGGCTCTAATGCTTCCAAAAAAGTTGGGTTACCTTTTCAGCAATGGTATTTACTAAACAAAACAGATATCGTAAGAGTGTTTCCACGTGTAGGTGGGGTAGGCCTACCAGAGTTGCTGTTTGCTTGAGTGCTTTAGAGGCCGACCGAAATTGGGTTTCGGTTTCGGCGCCGAAAGTCTGCGTAGTTTCGGTTTCGGCCGAAGCCAAAGAGTTAGCTTTCGGTTTGTTTACGGTTTCGGTCGAAACTGATATTGACTTTCGGTCATCAACCGAATATATATTTTAACTTTCAAAATTCAGAATGTAACGCTAGTGCTGCATTTATTACTCTGCTTATTTATAATTTCATTTAGTTAAACTGTTGCAAAGTAGAAAATCGAAGTTAATAATAAACGGATTATTTAATCATCCCAAAGAATATCGAAAAATGGAGTGTGGGATTACTGTGCAGTGTTTTAAAATCGTTTGTTTTGGCGATTTCGCTTTATCGTTCGGTTTCGGCCGAAAGTGTAAGTTAAACTTTCGGTTTCGGCTTCGGTTTCAGCTGAAAGTCATTTTATTTCATACGGTACAGTTTCGTTTTCAAAAATTTGGTTCCGGTCGGCCTCTAGTGGTCTTGTGTAAGTTTGTCAGTGTGTACATTTGTATGAAAACTGATTGTTTCACATCTTATCTCATACTTATTATTGGAATCTCCAACAACAACAACGATGATACGACAGTCGTCCCTAACTGCATACTACACTCGCCCAATATTAGCCCAATATTATGCTGCTATGAAGCCATAAAATAATATATAGGTAGTAGCTATATTAATAATTAAAAAGTTGAAATAAAACCCATTTTTGGATATTAAGAAAACCTATATCGGAAGTAGATATAGTCAAGTGACTGTCCATGCGGTCGGCAGTCTTTTCTCATAACTCACAAGGAACGCAGGCATTATTTTAGACTCAGGAAAAATAAATAAAATTGTGTATTATGTTGATACTATAAAGCTATATTTGTTCATTGGATGTGAAGTGTCAACTGTTAATGAATTGTTATTAAATAATATGCTGCAATAAGTCGTTCATTTATTATTTACAAGTTTGGAAGTTATATTGTGGTGATGTCGTCCATTTTGATGTTCAAATCAATCAAATAATTCAGCTACTGCAACTCAAATACTCTGAGAAGACTGGTGGTAATGTTTGATAGTCCAATAATAATAATAGGACATCAACAGGTTTGGTGGCAGCTAACGGAGAGAGAAGCTGAAGGATATAATATTATGTTCAAATTCGAAACTTTTTGAACTTTTTGAAGACGTACTACAAACCACATGGAAAATTATGTGAGTACCAGTTTTTGAACAAAACTGAAGCCTGAGTCAATTATTTCAAATACATATACTATTTATATGATTGAGCACTATAATAGCTCTAAGAAAATATAACATTTGTACACCGATGACAAATATTTCATCATTGGAAAATTCGATACAAAAAATCGAAAAAAAAGTGACTATACGCAGATCATTATTTAATATTTGCAACCGGAAAAAGTTTCGTTCCCACATGTTATCAACAAGGAACCTAAACTATATACATATGTTCAAGTCCGATGTTCAAATCCGATGTGACACAACCATGTGTTGAATTTTATGTAGCCTACATAAACATATGTTCAAATCCGATGTGACACAACGATGTGTTGAATTTTATGTAGAATAACCACATGTTCAAATCCGATGTGACACGACCAGGTGTTGAAATCTGATGTGTTGAAGTCCGATGTGCTTATCGGAAGATAAATAAATAACATTAAATAACTTTAAATATAATTAATATTTAATCTGTATACCAAAGACTTTGACATTAATTTTAATTAATGGTATACATTTTTTTCTTGTGTTCATTCTAAAATTGGGTTATACCATACTGAAGTGGAAACTTGAAGCAAAGATACAGTGTGAACATTCATTGGATTATTAAATAATTAATTAAGTTTCTTCTGGATTTCTACTCTGGATTTACATTGCAGTAATTTCATACAGTGAATGTGTTTTCATTTGGATTATTAAGTAATCTTTAATTTAATCATATTTTTTACATTCATTAGTATGAATTATATATATATATATGTATTATTTATGTATAAAGCGGGCTCTGGTTGGCGGGACTTTCTAAAATAAATCTCTTGTCTATTCTTATTCTGTCTATCATCTATTTCTATTTCTTAAAAGAGATTGATTAGAAATGATTCTTTGTTAGGGTTATTTCTGTTAGTTGTCTTGACTTTGTTTGTTATTGTTAAGAATTATTAAAGTAAAATTACTATAGTCTTGTCAATGTTATACATGTTGTGATTCTTTGTCAAAAATTCCTCTATCATTTGTGGTCCAAGCAGCATTAGTGTATTGTGATTGTGTTTTTTTTTTTCTATTGTTACTTGATATAATTTTTTTGTTGTGTATTTTTTGAAATATCATTAATATGCATTGGTTAGTTTTTGCTCTCTGAGTATAATGGTCTATGGTAAGAACATTAACAATAATAAGTTCACCTAGATAATAATAATATGAATATTCACATTCATAACTATATAATTTAAGTAGTGCCCAAATACATATAACTACAATTAACAAAATAATAATTGATATCTAATACATGTAACTACAAATGTACAAAATATTCACAATATAACAGGTAAAATAACCTAAATAAAAATAATATTGTGCTTTGCAGTGCTACTGTAATAATATTATCTAGAATTTACATTGCTATTAATTATAGTAAAATTATTGTGTATTGGCATTAATGAAAATGTACTTCCAGTAATCACTATGAAAATGTACTTCCAATACTGATAATAATTACATCCATTTCAATTGCTCATAAGAATAATATCATAGTGGCTTATGATAACATTAATCTAATTGTTATATGCCATCCTCAATAATAATAATAATATTATCTATGTGCTACCATTGGTAATAATAAGATTGTACATTGCTTTGCGGAAAATAATTGTACAACCTATATAGTAATAATAAGTCACAATAGTAAAAAGTGACTTGCACTTGCTTTAAACTCTACTATAAAATTGCTAATAATAATAAAATAAACAAGCCATAACAGAAAATGTGTCTTGGCTTAGCATACTTGTTGACATTCTAGCATTTTGCATTCTGAATTATAAACATTTTACTACAGCATAGGATTAAAAAAAAAAAAAAAAAAAAAAAAGTTGCTGTGATATTATATGACTGCTCATTCTGTATTTAATAAATATTGTCATTCAGTAATATAAAAATGCTCATTCAGTAATTAATAAATATTGCCATCCAGTATAGGAATAAAACATTGCTGTACTATAAAATAGTGCATTATAATAATTGTACTGTACTATAATATAATAAATCTTGACCTTCATAATAAATAATAATGGAGTCAAAGGTTCAATTACTCTATGATGAGGCTAAATTGTTGGCAAAAGAATATGGTATTACTGATAAGAAAGAATATCAGGAATTTGTTGAAAATAAAGTTAAGCAATTGAAAAAAGAATTAGCAGATAAGGAAAGAGATGAACGAGCAGAATTAAGGGCTCATGAAATTAAACAAAAAGAACTTGATAATGAAATTAAACAAAAAGAACTTGATAATGAAATTAAACAAAAAGAACTAGAAATGAATAAAGAAAAAGAATTGAAAGCACTAGAATTAAAAGAAAAAGAATTACAATTGAATAAAGAAAAAGAAATTCAATTGAAAGAAACTCAACTAAAATTAACTCATGAATTGGAGTTGGCTAAGTTGCAAAATACTAAAGTTGAGCAAACAAATAATGAAAAATCAAAACATGGTGTTAGATTCAAAATGCCTCCTTTTGATGGAAAAGAGAAAATTGTTGATTTTCTAAATTTATTTGAAGCAACATGTAAAGGATATGGGATTCCCATTTCAGAATATTACATTCACCTTATCCCACAATTGAAAGATAAGGGTAGGGAAGCACTATCACATATTGATAAAGAAATAACTGATTATGCCATTATCAAAGAACAGTTAATTAAATTCTTTATCCACTCTGAGGATTATTACAGACAAAAGTTCCATAACTTTATCTTAACAGACAAGATAGAACCAAGAGCTTTTGTGTCTGAAGTGAAAACATTTTTACTTACCTGGTTAGACTTAGTAAAAATAGATACCAAAAATCCTAATGAGATTATAGAAATCATGGTTGTTGATAAAGTATTAGAACAAGCTTCTAAACCATTGTTTACTCACATTATGGAAAGAAAAGTTAAGACAGTTGAGAGTTTGATAGATGCAATCTCAAATTTTAAGGATAGTCATCCTAATGTAGAACTGACTAAACAAAATCAAACAGTAAATACAATTCAACATAGAAGAAGGAGCTA
Organism: Anisus vortex; assembly: GCA_949126835.1. Taxonomy (NCBI): domain Eukaryota; kingdom Metazoa; phylum Mollusca; class Gastropoda; family Planorbidae; genus Anisus; species Anisus vortex. The sequence continues at coordinate 10,179,010 of OX421504.1, read as the reverse complement.
TTCACCTCCTAGGTCTAGGCATAATCAATTTGGCAATAGAAAAAAATTTGGTAATCAACCAAAATCTAATAATTATAGATGTATTTTTTGCAATGGTACAAACCATTCATCAGAATATTGTTACAGAAATAACAATGCAAGAGGTAGAAATTTCAATCCAAACTTCAATAGATCAAATGTTGATCATAGAGGTTTTTCAAATCAAAATTTTTCTAATTTTGATAATAGAAACTTTCCAAATCAGAATTTTTCAAATTTTGGAAACAGAAATATGCCAAATCAGAATTTTTCCAATAACAATGTGCCAAATCAACATGTTGGAAGACAAGATTTTCCTAATACTCAAAACAGACCTCAATCAAATTTCCAAAATAGAAGAAATAGAGGAAAACTTAACAATTCCACATCTCAATCTAATAATGTCATATTTGAAAACAGGGGTCAGTTAATACTTTTTCCTGCTTATGTGGAAGGAAAGACCACTTACTGTCTAAGAGACACCGGAAGTAGTATAATATGCATAGATGAAAGTATCATTCCAAATCAGAAACCCACCAATATAATAAGAGTGGATACAATAAAACTTGGAAATGGTTCCACTGTAAATTGTCCTGTCACTATAATAGACATTGATTGTCCTTGGCTCACTGGAAAAGCAGAGGCAGCCATAATGAAAAACTGTGTTGCACCTTTAATTATTGGTAATTCTTTCAATGTCAAACATGATAATAGTTTTGACATTTTTCAAAAATGGATGAATGAAAAATCCAATGACTTGAATTTGAAACCTGTTCTATTGCAAAATGAGAAGTTAGTAGATTTACCAGAACAAGAATTTTACCCTGCTCTACAAACTTTTAATTTCTTACAAACCATAGGAAAGTCAGAAAATAATATTCTCAATGAGACACCTAATATTGACTTATCCATAAATAATGAAAAGGATAATCCTATTCCCAAATGGAATGGAACAGAAAAACTAGAACAGTATGTAAGCAAATTTGAAAGTCAATGTGAAATAAACAATGTACCAAAAGAATTACATGCTATTTCATTATGTAGACATTTAGAAGGTCATAAACAAATATTCAACATTGCTAAAAATCAAATATCTGATTTTACTAAAATGAAGAGTGAGATATTATCATACATTGATAGTCCTCATAAAAAGGAAACCCAAATGAAAAAAACAGAAAATATCAGTTTAATAAACATGCCTTTTGATGAGCTAACTCTAAAACAAGAACAGAAAGAAGATCCATACATAATTAAAATGGTATCAGAAATTGAAAAAGGTCAGGTTAATAATAAAAACATTGAAATAATAAATGGAATTCTCTGTAGAAAGGACACTAAATTAGATGTAACTCAAATAGTTATACCTAAAACATTAACTGTCAAAGTAATGCAAATTTCGCATAACAATGCATTGTCAGGTCATTTGAGTAGCAAGAAAACAGTTTGTAAACTCAAAAAGAATTTCTGGTGGCCTAAAATGGAAAAAGATTTGAAAACATTTATTAAAAGCTGTGATACCTGTCTTAGACATAATAAAAAAGATTCTAAACATAAGGCTCCAATACAAATGACCGATACCATAAACAAACCTTTTTACAAGATAGCAGTTGATATAATAGGGCCCATGAAGCAGACTAAAACTACCAAAGCAAAGTTTGCCTTAACCATTATAGACATGGGGAGTAGATGGATAGAGGTAGTTCCATTAAGGGAAATAACTGCAGAAAGGGTCTGTAATGCTCTTTTACCTATCTTTTGTCGTTTCGGTTTTCCAAAGTTCATATTGAGTGACAATGGAACTCAATTCAAATCAAGCCTTACTCAAGCTTTTGCACAAATGTTAAAAATCACTCAAATTTTTAGTTCTATATACCATCCTGAATCAAATGGTATGATAGAAAGGGCTAATCAAACAATAAAACAAATGATAACAAAAGTGTGTGAAGACCATCCATTTGAATGGGATGATTACCTTCCAGCTATTTTGTTTGCTTATAGACAATCGGTTCATGAAAGCACAGGTTTTACACCATTTGAATTAGTGCTTGGCAAAAATCCCAATGGACCATTGGATAATTTCAAATCAGAATTATTAGGACTTAAAGAAAAAAAAATGTCTCCATTTGACTTAGTCAATAAAACTGAAAAACATATGAAAACAGCTTATGAATTTGCTGTACAAAAAAATGAAGAAATCAAATCTAAAACTTTAATCAGAGAAAATATTCATAAGAACATGAGAAAACTAGAAGTTGGTAATAAAGTACTTGTTTATTTGCCAATTGGCAGTGGCAATACTATGGAATGGAAAGGACCTTTTGATATTATGCATAAGTTATCAGATGTAACTTACAAAGTTAACATTAATAACAAAGAAAAAATTGTTCATTTAAACAATTTAAGAGCTTATGAGGAAAACCAAATAAATGACAGTCAGTCAGATATTGAAAGCAAAATACAAAATAACAATATGATAATTTTTGAAGATAACAATGTTCAGAACATTCCAAACATTGACTATTTTTGTGGTATAACCACACCAGCCAATAATGAAATAAATCAAATACAGTTAGACCATATTAAAAATGAAATGGTTAAAAACAATATTTTGAATTTATTGAATAAATTTAAAACAACAATAACAGAAAAACCAGGATTAACAAATGTCATTGAACATAAAATAGAACTGACTGATCAAAAACAATTTCGATCAAAGGCATATAATATTCCTCAAATGCTTGTTGAAAAGGTAGATAAGGAATTAGATCAACTCATAGAAAGTAAGATAATAGAAAAATCTATGTCTCAGTACTCATCACCCATGGTGATTGTTAGAAAAAAAAATGGTTCTATCAGATTATGTTGTGATTATCGCAAGCTCAATAAAGTAACAAAACTTGATCAAGAGGGTTTGCCCAATATAGAACATATCATTAACACTATGGCCACAGGTAAAATATTTACTACCATAGATTTAACAAGAGGATTTTGGCAAGTGCCTCTTGATGAGAAATCAAAGGATTATACAGCTTTTATTACACATAAAGGCGTATTTAATTGGAACGTCATGCCCTTCGGTTTAGTCAATAGTACTGCTACATTCACTAAACTAATGAGACATATTTTACCTCAAAATAAAAACATAGTTCACTATGTGGATGATATTTGTATTTTCACAAATACTTGGGATGAACACTTAATTCTATTAGAGGAAGTGTTGCAAATATTGAAAGACAATAATTTAACAGTATCTCCTTCAAAATTAAAAATAGGAAAAACTGAGATTGAATTTCTAGGACATAAATTTGAAAATGGCCAAGTAAAACCAACACAGCACTTACATAAGAAAATTCTAGAAATACAAACGCCTAAAACAAAAAAACATGTAAGGGCATTACTTGGATTGTTTAACTATTACAGTAAATTCATTCCAAACTATAGTCAAATAGTTAGACCTATTATAGATCTCACAAAAAAATTTCAACCCAATATTGTAAATTGGACTGACCAATGTGAAACATCATTTAAAATCCTAATAGATGCATTTTCTAAGGAACCAATACTAGAAACAATTCAAAAAGATGATGACATCATTCTAGCTTGTGATGCCTCAAAGTCCGGCTTAGGGGCTTGTATTTACAAAAAGGTCATTGTGGACTCTGAAATAGTTTATAAACCTGCCTATTATGTAAGTCGTGCACTGACTAAAAGTGAAAAGAATTTTAGTGTCATAGAATTAGAGGGTTTGTGTATAGTCTATGCTGTACTTAAGTTTCAATACTATTTGTTGGGTCGTCAGTTCACAATTCTCACAGATCATAAACCGCTTGTGAATTTTAATGTCTCTAATGTCAATAACAAAAGAATAAATAAATATGCTTTACTTCTATCAGATTACAAATTTCAGATAAAAAGTATTGTAGGAAAAGATAACCATTTACCTGATGTGCTGTCTAGATTATCCATACACATCACTGATATCCAATAGTTTATCTCAGTATTACTGAAGTTGATTAGACAATACCTAAAGATAATTGTCTATGACTAATTGTCATATAAACATTAGACATTATTCTTTGTGTCATATTTCTGCTTATAAATATGTTTTTTGATTGTTTGTACATATATTAAATGAATTTTTTTTTTCTCTATGTATTATTAAATGAATGATTATATGCATTAATTAAGATTAAGATAATTTTTTTCATTATTGTAAACATTTTTCGTATCAAAAATAATAATAAATTATTATTTTTTCTCTGTGGTTGGGGGGTATGCTATGAAGCCATAAAATAATATATAGGTAGTAGCTATATTAATAATTAAAAAGTTGAAATAAAACCCATTTTTGGATATTAAGAAAACCTATATCGGAAGTAGATATAGTCAAGTGACTGTCCATGCGGTCGGCAGTCTTTTCTCATAACTCACAAGGAACGCAGGCATTATTTTAGACTCAGGAAAAATAAATAAAATTGTGTATTATGTTGATACTATAAAGCTATATTTGTTCATTGGATGTGAAGTGTCAACTGTTAATGAATTGTTATTAAATAATATGCTGCAATAAGTCGTTCATTTATTATTTACAAGTTTGGAAGTTATATTGTGGTGATGTCGTCCATTTTGATGTTCAAATCAATCAAATAATTCAGCTACTGCAACTCAAATACTCTGAGAAGACTGGTGGTAATGTTTGATAGTCCAATAATAATAATAGGACATCAACATATGCCAAAATGTCAATCCTGGCCTAATGTTAGACCAATAGTGGGCCAATATAATGAGCTGTTTGGGAATATTCTATTAGGCCCGAGTGATCAAGATTACTTTCAGGGAAATAAACTATCTGCCGAAATACCTCCATAACTGCGTTAGTCAGTCAAATTAACTCTTTGCAGACGCCATCCGTCAAGCGATAGTTAAGAACTCTTCAACAGCGTTATGGATTCCTTTGAAATAATAACATCCGGGTTTTAAAGAATTTCAATAAAAAAAATAGAGAGAGACCCTACACTAAAAAAAAAAATATATATCGTATATTTGAACCTTTGACCCACGTGACATTTTCATAACCGAGTCATCCGTTAAATCAACAAGACCCGTCTCGCCCTGGGTGACCAGGCCTAAAGTCTGGTAATGTGTGCTTCTTGGCGACAGTGCAGGTATACGAGCAATGCCGCCTCTTTAAAGGGAATTCCGCAAAGTGTAGTGCATCATGTATCTGTAGGGAAACCCACTCTATGCGACGTGCCTTATCGGCATGCAGCCTGGCGGAAGGCCTCGGACAGGATCTTGGTGTGCACTGCATTAAAGAGCCGGAAGACTCGTCCGTTCTTTTTTTTTTTCTTAGAGACATTTAAAAATCGATGTATAATAAATGTCGAAAATATATTCAAAAGTAAACCATAAGAAAGCAATATTAAAGTAGCCTGTATATACAGATAGAAAGCAATATTAAAGTAGCCTGTATATACAGATAGAAAGCAATATTAAAGTAGCCTGTATATACAGATAGAAAGCAATATTAAAGTAGCCTGTATATACAGATAGAAAGCAATATTAAAGTAGCCTGTATATACAGATAGAAAGCAATATTAAAGTAGCCTGTATATACAGATAGAAAGCAATATTAAAGTAGCCTGTATATACAGATAGAAAGCAATATTAAAGTAGCCTGTATATACAGATAGAAAGCAATATTAAAGTAGCCTGTATATACAGATAGAAAGCAATATTAAAGTAGCCTGTATATACAGATAGAAAGCAATATTAAAGTAGCCTGTATATACAGATAGAAAGCAATATTAAAGTAGCCTGTATATACAGATAGAAAGCAATATTAAAGTAGCCTGTATATACAGATAGAAAGCAATATTAAAGTAGCCTGTATATACAGATAGAAAGCAATATTAAAGTAGCCTGTATATACAGATAGAAAGCAATATTAAAGTAGCCTGTATATACAGATAGAAAGCAATATTAAAGTAGCCTGTATATACAGATAGAAAGCAATATTAAAGTAGCCTGTATATACAGATAGAAAGCAATATTAAAGTAGCCTGTATATACAGATAGAAAGCAATATTAAAGTAGCCTGTATATACAGATAGAAAGCAATATTAAAGTAGCCTGTATATACAGATAGAAAGCAATATTAAAGTAGCCTGTATATACAGATAGAAAGCAATATTAAAGTAGCCTGTATATACAGATAGAAAGCAATATTAAAGTAGCCTGTATATACAGATAGAAAGCAATATTAAAGTAGCCTGTATATACAGATAGAAAGCAATATTAAAGTAGCCTGTATATACAGATAGAAAGCAATATTAAAGTAGCCTGTATATACAGATAGAAAGCAATATTAAAGTAGCCTGTATATACAGATAGAAAGCAATATTAAAGTAGCCTGTATATACAGATAGAAAGCAATATTAAAGTAGCCTGTATATTATGATAGAAAGCAATATTAAAGTAGCCTGTATATTATGATAGAAAGAGTGGTGCGATAAAATGAATGCAAATAATTGGACAGTAATTGAACGCATGCGATTAATGACGTACGGATGAAGGGGAAGTTACAATGAAGATTTAAAAAAAAAAAGAGTCACTTGCCTCTAGAGCGTGAAAAATATCTATATTAGTCTACTAGTGAGTTGTAGGATATAATCTTTAAGCTGTTTATCTTTAGGAATGAGTGCGATGATATATACTTTTAAAGCAGCTATCGACAAATCTTAATGAGGCGTGACTTTTTCAATTGGAAGAGATCATGAACTTCCGTTGCCATATCCCCCCCCCCCCCCACCATTTTCGTAAACAAAAAAACATGATTTTGCTGGTGTTTGACAATTGATTTCAACCTCGACGGCCAGTTCTGGTCTTTTAGAAATATACAAAGGCTACAAGATTAGTTTTGAGGAATTTGTTTTTAACATCAAAAGTGAGTAGGACATGTTTGAAGCAAATGAACGAATGGCACCGGAAATGTTTAACACTTCAACTTTTATGCATGCATAATATTTAAGACTTGTCAATGATGCACATAAGTTGGTTGTTAAATTGATTAATAGTTAATTCTCAGTGAAGCTATTTCTTTATGTTACGCAAGCCTGGGAGAGTCTGAGCCGGATAAGGCCAGCTAGAGTAAGAGAATAGAATCCAATAGAAATAAGTCGGAACAATTACCATAGGGAATATGTCCACCAGACCAAAAACTGGTTGCACGCCTTCTAATTCAATGTGATCACATGCCATAAATCAGGGATCGGCAACCTTTTGCTTATAATATGCCAAACTAGGAATTCTAAATCCTTCAGCGTGCCAACAGAGTGAAAGTCAAAACTGCTCAACTGTAATCTTATTATTTTTATAAGACAATTACTTTAGTGCCGTAGCAGGACCAAGACCTAAAGAAAAGAATCGTTATAGGGGAAATCATTGAAGCCTTTAATATTTAAAAACAAATTAACCTGTTTTTTTCGAATCTATTGATAGTTAATACACAATTTCATTTATCAACTTTAACATTATTGGTTAATGTATCAACATTTGAATAATAAAGTTGCCAAGACATAATACTAGTAATGGTATTAAATTCTTCATAGTTTGATCTCAGCATAACTGAGATTTCCGCTAATATATTATTTGATCCTAATATGCTCACGACAATCTTCCCGCGAACGAATTACAATTAAGCGGAATAGACACGTAGTAATCATACTAACTGGGTAGTTAGTGTAATGTTTAAAAATGTACATATACATTCTTTAGTCATATAATATAATTTTTAACTATCTCTAATAGTTTGACCATTTTGAAGTTATAAATTGTAAGCCATTTATCTTTTTAAAAGGAAACAAAAAAGAATCATATTAGAAATATTAATGCAAAGAAAACGGGTTAATTACCTCCCTTTATTTAAATTCTCCGAATTTGATGCTAGCAATGCCACAACGATTTAATTTTTTAATATACCAGCGTTACTTATAAATAATTATTTCTTTTTACAAATTCAACATAAGGCTCTTTTTTAACATGGAATTAAATGTATCAAATTAATTTACGTTGTAAAAAAAAACATTGTCTGCATTAATAAAGTCCATTTAAGGAGTTTATTTTTTTAAACATTAATATTCACAGCAATCACAGAGTATACTGCTCGTATATAAGAATGTTATATTTATTATAATAATAAGACAAACAAATTTGTTTCAGAAATAATTATATTTATGCTTCATTAAGAGAGATGAGCATAAAAACTCTTTTGAGTGTAATTATCATGTATAAATTAATGAGCGCATTTTCCTAGAATGTTCTTTGCTAATTGTTTATTGCCAGGTACATATCTAATCACTTCTGACTGGTCAAGTTTAAGTGACCTCTTGATATGTTTAAAACAGCATTCTTGTGCGATAAAATATGTTCACTAGTGTAAATTAAACAAAAACCTGAAAGTAGAGCGAATGCCATGCAGTTGACAACAGATGACTTTCCTAAGCAGCTTCCTTTCAGATTTTCCTGCAAATCGTCACATTTCGATGTCCATTTTTCGGATGTTTAAAATTTAAAAAAAAGGCCAATATTCCTCCACTATAAAAAGATTAAGATCTAAGTAGTTTGTAGTAAGATCAAGCCAGTAAGGTTTGATATGGTATGGGAACACGTCCATGAATTTGAAAGTCTTGCCTTTGTTTAGAAAACTCCACATTGAGTGCTTGAATGTACTTCTGAAAACGCTCATCTATCTTAATTTGCCTTTAAATTAGGGAATGAGTTAGATGTTTTGAAATTGATTTCACGGCAAGATATTTCGAGTTCAATGCAAATCCATTCCAGTGATCCAACACTTCAATTACCTTGTAAATGCAAGTTAAATTGAAATGTGTCGCAACTATCTTAACCATATTCACAGATCTCAAGTCCGATGATGAGAGATTTGCATACTAACATTCCTGAAAAATAGTCGACGTCCAGTGTGACTCCCATGTAGTTCGCCACGCAGCACCCATTAATTACGACTTACGTTTTTTTTTACTTGCATTAACAAAAATTCGTGGAGGTCTCTCGCGTGCGACTGAAAATAGTTATGCGTGCCAAGTCTGGCATGCGAGTCTTAGGTTGCCGACTCCTGTCATAAATTATTTTCAAAGTGCTTGCAAGTCACATAAGACCAAGACGATTTCCAGCTAAATGTTTCACAGCTCCCCCTCCCAGCCCTGTTTCTAAGCATGCACTGCGCCCTAATTGATTAGCTAACTCGATGTCAAGACCCATCAGCAAACTGTACCCACTGTAATATCCAAGAACACAAACAAAAAAAGACAAGCTAAGATAAATTGATAAATCATAAATCAATTAGGCAGTCTGCGGGGCACCTGCATTTTTGCTCTTTGCTTGTCGGTGTTTTAAACATGTTTGAAGCGTATAATATAATACATGCAAGAGAAAAATACTTTGAATCTCCTACCTAGAACACAGGATTAATGAGTATATCTGGGACAGAATATCCTCAATTGCGGGCCCTCAAGAAAACATTATGACAACAATCAAACGGCGTTAACTCATAAACTGACATGGCTCGGTCATGTGCATTATAACTTGCCAAAAAGAATCCTCCAAGGCACTGTGGAAGGTGGACGTCGAGGAGGCCTTCAGCGGAGATGTTGGATCGACAACATAAAGTATTGGATAAGGGCTGCAGTCGACTCAACTTTGACTACCGCTCAAGATAGGCAGAAAAGGAGAAAGTTGACTGCTGGGTTGTCAATTCGCCCCCCCCCCCCCCCCCCCCCAACGATCACAACGGTCAAGGGATTGACGATGATGATGATTTGTGTGTTTACTTGTAGCGGTATATAATACATTGTTTGCGTAAAGGTGTCTTTTTTTGTCCCTATAGTCGTTACTTAGTTAGTGTTTTGCTAAATGGTCTTTAAGCTAGTTGTTGGACTAAAGTAGATTAGAAGATATATACGCCCATCTACATCCACTGCCAGTCCACTGTCGACATTGCATTAGGTTTTGGCAATGGAAATGAGAAAATTTAATCTGAAAATTATTTGACACAAAACGACACACACGCTTGGATCATATAGATAGATATTTAGACCATGTAGGCGTACATGTTAGCTTATTTAGACACATACATAAACCATATAAATACACATGCAGCTCATTTGGACACATACATAGACCATATTGGCACACATGTAGCTTATTTAGACACATACATAGACCATATAGACACACAGGTTGCTTATTTAGACACATACATAGACCATATAGGCACACAGGTAGCTCATTTAGACACACATGCATAGACCATATAGTCACAGAAGTACCTAATGTAGAGTCCCAGATATATCATATAGACACAGGTAAATCATATAGACACATGGGAGATCATATAGACACACATCTAGATCATATAGACACGTGTAGATCATATAGACATGTAGATCATGTTTTATTAAACATACGGGTAGATCATAATATAGACACTATATAAATTAAAATGCTTAGACTGCAAAGCGTAACAGAATGAAGACCGTTAAGATAGAAAAGAATCCACAAACGCTAGAAAAGAATGGGTCAAAGGGCAAGCAGACAGTCCAGCTACCAACAAGACATACAGACAACAGACACACTCACATACAAGCTTGTAGGCAAAGACGTAGGCTCCATTTTATAACTGCCTATAGTGCCTTCATGTACGCAAATGTACACATCTAAAAAATGAAATAGTTTATCTTACATAAACAATTTTTTATGTCGATCGCAACGACTTACTGCTCCCGAAACATGAAATAGATTGCGCAGGTATTCAAGTGAGGCTTTTACCTGTAAACAAAAGAACTAGCGTAATGAGATTATCGGTAGAACTGTCCAGGTAGATGCTTAACAGCAGCTATAAATAGAAGCAGATCTTGTTTTTGTATTAAGAGTACTTATGACGAGCCAAAAGGCGAGTGCCAACGAGTGCTGGAAAAGTACGACGTAATAAATACAGCAGTCATTCCTTTATTGATAGTATACGGAGTGCGAATTAACTGATTATGTCAAGGTCTAAATATTGAATGTTCAATTTAAAACTGTTTGTAATTTTATTTTTAAGTCTATAAATTATTTTGACAAATTAAATAGATTCTCGCTATTAAGAAATAGAAAACAAAATTTCGGATAAAACGCGTTCTGGCGAAAAAGGGAGGGGGGGGGGGGGTGACAGTTGAAGAGGTTAAGAGAGAGAGAAAGTGAGTGAGCGAGAGAGAGAGTTAAATTTCATCCATATAATAATAATTATGTTATGCCTATCAAAATGAAGAGGAACGAAAGAATATTTCTGTGACTGACTTAGATACATGTGTGTGTTGGTGTGTGTGTGGGCAGGCAGAGAGAACAATGGGAGGATAGCTAGGAGACAGAGATATAATTAGACAGATAGACAGACAGATGGAAATATTTATAGAGATCAGGACCGGCTCTACTGGAGAATCGAACCCGGGTCACCCGCATAGCAGTCCGCTACGTTTGCCACTGAGCTAGCGAAGACACATGTCCGATGTGAAAAATTATTCGACAGTAGCCTATATAGGTCTAGGCCTAAATAGGTCAGTGACACAAACTCATGTGATTTCAAATTGACCAATGGGGATCCGTATGGGGACAAACACTCTTATTTTATATATATATAGATAGATATACAGAGAGAGAGAGAGGGAGAACGACAGTCAGACCGATAGATAGATAGATAGATAGATAGATAGATAGATAGATAGGTAAATAGACGACACATAAAAAGACAACAAACTCAACAGGTAAATAATAATAAGAAAGGGGAAATGACTCACATTTCCGCCATTGAATCCGTTAAATCCGCCATATTGTCTACAACTAAATGTTTTGATCCCTCGAAATCAACTCATAAACGAATCAACGCACAAAAGACTCATTCTAGTGAGTTAAATCTTTTAATCGTTCTTCTTATCTTATTAATACAGGCCTCCACCACTGAATCGACTCACATTCCTAACACCTTCGGCCGTGTCATAGGTCTGAGAGTCTCGTCTGATTCGAAACTATTGCCAGACTGTTTCTAGCTCAGACGTGCATAATTATTCCAAAAGGAAACAGCAGAGAACACAAAAATATGGCCGCTGGAAGACAGTAACAACTCACGCATTCACACACACACACTAAAAACTACACACAGACAGGAAATCCATGTTTAAAAGGGAAAGTGGGTGAGACGCAGTACGATGGAGAGAAAAGAACCACAGAGAGACAGAGAGAGAGAGAGAGAGAGAAAGAGAGAGAGAGAGAGAGGAACACTTCTAAAAGAAAGGAAAAACATCACTGTATTTTTTTACTCTGCTATCCCGACAACAAAGAAATCTTCCATTCACTAAACTATTACTGCTATACACGATAAACATAGACAGAGCGGAGAGAGACAGACAGAGAGAAAAAGAGAGAGAGAGAGCGTGAGAGAGAGAGAGAGAAAGAACGTGAGAGAGAGAGAGAGAGCGTGAGAGAGAGAGAGAGAGGAGCAAGAAAATAATAATAATTATAAATAAGTAAACAGAGTCACAGCCCTTGAAAGAATTCACTCACTTTTTTTTCTTTTCGCTTTTTACAAATTTTTCGTTTCGCTTTCTTTGCTTTCTTCTAATCGTCTCAGGTAAATTCTACACAAAACAGTCTCTCTTTCTTCCCCCTCATGAAGTTGTATGTTGCAGTTGGCAATAGAAAGTAAATAGATTATCAGTAGGCAGGTATTTCTGCTACTGTTGTTGTCTGTTGTTATTGTTACTATATTTATACCTCTTGGCTTCAGATGGTTTAATGAGGTTTACACCTGAAGGTCGTATTGTTATACATACACATGCTGTTGATATTCGGTAGACTCAAATGTATCTTGTTAGTTTATAATTATAAGATAAGTGGATCCGGTTATCATGACAATTATGATAGATCTAGGGTTTATTTGAATGCTAATTAGCTTTTTTGATGCTAATTGAAATTTGGAAGAAATTAATTAGAGAATAGGAGGGGGTGTCTGTTTATTAGGAGTGGAGCAGTTATTGCATCTTTCCCACGAATCTTAATCTGTCTATTATATATATAACTAGACAAGAAGAGAAAGCAATAAAGAAGTACTCATATAGATAGAAAAATAAATAAATAAATATTACAATACCAACTGTTTTACAACAAAAGAAGAATATGCATACCAGACGAAGAATTATTGCGCGTCAGCCTCAGGCCATACTATCTACCATAAATATATCGTCAAGACTTCAGTCAGCCAGAATACAGTGGATGACTACTAATGAACTTTTTTCTTTTATGATAAATTGTGTGAATGTGTGTGCGCTTGTCTATTTTATAAGTATATTTCTGTGCTTGTATACAAATTACAAATAATTATTTTATTTTGTTTAAAATATGCTGAAGGACAAAACATCTGTAATCAAGACAAATTTTCATTTGGATCAATAAAGAAATATTATCTTATCTTATCTTATCTTATAAACAGAGAGATAGACAAATATATAGATAAACAAGCTACATTGCCCGGCGTTGCCCGGGTGAAAAAAAAAGGACTGTCTGGGGTGCAGATAACAAATTTATAAACTACACTTACTGAATACTTTTAAGAAAGTAAATAAATATTGTAATAGGGTAAAAAAAATAGTCAAATATTTTTATTTAACAAAATCTATATTGCCTATAGATTTACAATGTCTTTTGTTTTTAAAAGTTTGAAAAATTAATTGTCGGAAAAAAAAGTATAGTCTAACTGGAGAATCGAACCCTGGTCGCCCGTATAGCAGTCCACTACGTTTACTACTGAGCTATCGAAGACACATGTCCGATGTGAAAAATTATTAGACGGTATATTGGGCTAGGCCTAGATAGGTCAGTGACACACGTGTTTTCAAATTGACCAATGGGGATCCTCGCGGGGCTTAACACTGTCTTTTTATATATATAGATAGGAATGTAGGTAGGCATGACTCTAAGTAAACGGACAGAAAAAAACAACTAAATATACAGGTAGAAAGATAAATAAATAGATGATAGAGAGAATGACTGTCAGACAAAATAATAGATAGCTAGCTAGCTAAATAGATAGATAAACAGATATACATAGATAGATAGATAGATAGATAGATAGATAGATAGATAGATAGATAGAAAGATAGATATATAGATAGATAGATTGATAGATGGACAGATAGATAGGAAGATAGATATATAGAAAGATAGTTAGATTTATAGAAAGATAGATAGATAGGAAGATAGATATATAGATAGATAGATTGATAGATAGACAGATAGATAGATTTATAGATAGATAGATAGATAGATAGATAGATAGATAGATAGATAGATAGATAGATAGATAGATAGATAGATAGATAGATAGATAGATAGATAGATAGATGGTAAAAGTAAATAAAGGTATATAATATAAGTAGCTAGTTTTTGGAACGGTAAGTAAGTAAGATCAATAGATAGAACACTAAATAAATACAAAGATAAGTAGTTACATAAGTAGACGGACAGAAAAAACGATATACAGAGATAGTTAAAGATAGATAGAAAACAGACTGTTAGACTGTCCGACAGTCACAAAGATAGCCAGATAGATAGATGATAAATTAATAGATAGATAGATAGGTAGGTTGGTAGATAGATAGATAGATAAATTGGTAGACATACAGATATATAGATAGATAGACATAATGACAAAAAATATATAAATGAATAGATCAAAAATGAAATAGTTAGGCCTAAATAATTAGGTAGGTGGGGAACAGTTATATCTCTGGGCCGGTTAATTAATAAATAAACAGATAAATACTTACATAGAGATAGGTAGATAGATAGACAGGTAGATAGTTAGATATATAAATAGATAGATAGATATACCTTTATATAGATTAATTAGATAAGACTTACCAGTGCGAGTAAATCCACTACTTTATAATCCACTCATGAGTAAGTAGGCTTTTGTATTGTGAGCACCTGGGCCTGCTCACCTCTAGCACACACACACACACACACACATACACACACATACACACACACATACTTACACACACACATAAAAGTGAAAATGTTCACGAATATTACTTCGTACCTGTGTGTGTACGTGAGTGCGTCTGTCAGTACCTGTGTGTGTACTTGTGGGTGTGTGTGAGCGTACAGTTGGGGAAGTGTACATATGACCTTTTGTACTTATTAAGCACTTTCCACGATGATGAAGTAGGGCCACAGAAGGCCGAGGCATTTCGGCTAATCTTAGGCGGGAAAGGGTGGAACAGAGGAGCAAGACGCCAGGTAAGGGCGCCAAGGAAGCACTCCTCCCTAATCTTCAAATCTTACAAATGTCCCCCCCCCCCCCCACGTAGAATCCTATGTTATTATTGTCGCTTTTTTTATTGACCAATTTCCCAGGGACAAGACAGAAGACCCATAGTGCAAGGGCGTCTCCATTTAGGCTCTTCAAGAAAAGTGCAAATTTTCTAATATTTATTTTCTGTAATATTCAAGCTCTCAGTCGCCCCATCCTTTTCATCTCAGACACAAACTCTTGTTTGTACTTTTGTGCAAGGGTGTAGCCACGGTGTAGGTATTGGTGAAAATGAAAGAGGAGGACGTTTTAAAAAGAGACGCCCATGAAAAACTGTCTATGCAGTTGTTTTTACTTTCAACGTGCGACTGAAAGGGGAAGTGAGCTCATACAATGAGTGAGTCATACAATGAGTGAGTCATACAATGAGTGAGTCATACAATGAGTGAGTCATACAATGAGTGAGTCATACAATGAGTGAGTCATACAATGAGTGAGCTCATACAATGAGTGAGTCATACAATGAGTGAGTCATACAATGAGTGAGTCATACAATGAGTGAGTCATACAATGAGTGAGTCATACAATGAGTGAGTCATACAATGAGTGAGTCATACAATGAGTGAGCTCATACAATGAGTGAGTCATACAATGAGTGAGTCATACAATGAGTGAGTCATACAATGAGTGAGCTCATACAATGAGTGAGTCATACAATGAGTGAGTCATACAATGAGTGAGTCATACAATGAGTGAGTCATACAATGAGTGAGTCATACAATGAGTGAGTCATACAATGAGTGAGCTCATACAATGAGTGAGTCATACAATGAGTGAGCTCATACAATGAGTGAGTCATACAATGAGTGAGCTCATACAATGAGTGAGTCATACAATGAGTGAGTCATACAATAAGTGAGTCATACAATGAGTGAGCTCATACAATGAGTGAGCTCATACAATGAGTGAGTCATACAATGAGTGAGTCATACAATGAGTGAGTCATACAATGAGTGAGTCATACAATGAGTGAGCTCATACAATGAGTGAGTCATACAATGAGTGAGTCATACAATGAGTGAGTCATGCAATGAGTGAGTCATACAATGAGTGAGTCATACAATGGATGGTGCCTAATGAATGGAAATTGAAACTGGCAGATATATATATTTATTACTTCCAGGAGTTTCTCTACAGAGACCAGAACAGAAGCCAAAACTATAATACGCTGGAAATAATAAGCCATAATGCGCCTTGACCCCCCCCCCCCCTTTTTTTTTTCCCTATAACTCACCAGTGGCGTAGCATTGACGCCCATTTGGGTTATTTGAAAACAAAAGAAATAATTTACGACAATTTAATACTATTTCGTAAACATGGTGGCCGAGGAGGCAGCACGTTCGGCTGGCGTATCGAATGTGATGGGTTCGAATCACGGTGGAGGCTAGAATTTGTTCCCAGGTCTGAAGGGTGTCACTTAGTCTATCCCAGCTCTGATGGGTACCTGGCATTAGTTGGAACAAATAAAAGGCAGCTGGGCATTGTGCTGGCCGCACAATCCCCTAGTATTCTTCTGCCCTTCCCCTTCTTTTATAAGCGGCACTGTGGTCGAGCAGGAAGCGCGTTCGGCTGACGTACCGAAGGTTCCCGGTTCAAATCCTGGTTAAGGCTAGGATTAGTTCCTGGGACTGGAGGGTGTCCCTGAGACTACCCAAGCCTTTTTGGGTACCTGACATTAGTTTGAGATAAAGTTAAGGCGTCTGGGCATAGTTCTGGCCACATAATCCAGTAGCATGCCGTGGCCACAGAAACTGGTGAACACTGCTTCACACCGGATCAATATGGCCCGACTACTCCTTTACATAATTAATTCAAAATTTAAACGCTAACAATCCACAAAAGTCCGATCTATTGGCTGAAATGAGATAGAAACTTACACTTATTACAGATCTATGTTTATCTGTTTATTTATAAATTAATCGGCCTAGGGCCTAGATATATAGACTAACTGTTCCCCAACCCACCTATTTACTTATCTATCTAGTTTATTTTCATTCGAAGTTCCTACGCCCACTCTTGGTTTTCCTCACTGCCATTTCATCGTTATTTTATTTTCATTCTAAGTTTTTCTTTTATTTAAAACTTTTCAAGAGCTTATTGTTGTTGTTGTTTTTTTAAGTTGTTAATTGTTTGATAAGAATTTGTTTGTAATTATAATTATTGTTTGGGGCGTTTCTTTTGCCTACTCCTTGACCAGTTTCAAATTTTTCCTGTATTGCATCATCCTAAGGATCCAGGGCCGGTTCTCCCATAAAGGCAAACTAGTCGGCCGCCTGGGGCGCAAATAATTTTTTTTTGGGGTGGGGGGTGGGGGGGGTCGGGCCGCATAATTGGGGATTGTTTTTAAATTTGGGGGATTGAAAAATAGAAACTATATTAAAGTTTAGTTCTTCTGCGCGCCACTAGAATAGGCAGACGAATTACTAGGTAAAGAAAGGCGAAGGGTATTTTATTTAAGCTGTCTTAGAAAATAGAAAAGTGCACCCTATCACTACTCAGTTTCTCCACCCGCCGAATATACTTTATTGAGGGCGCCGATTTGTTTCCGGGTAGGGCGTCGAAAACCCTAGAGCCGGACCACAGATTATGGTAAAAGTTCTCGCTTAGCATAATTTCTATGAATTCTCTCCTCCGTTGATGCACTAAGAAAGTGTTTATTTTGCTAAATGTTTGATCCAGTCATGCGGCTTACACACGGAACATAAAAATATAAACAATTTTAAACCAAAACAAAAAAAAAAAATAATAATAATAATTAAAAAAAAAACATTGGACGAAAACCTTACAGAGAGATGGCAAAAATGTCTGTCTGTGAGTCTCTGTGTGTGTTATTACTTAGTTTACAAATCTGAGTTGGGGGAGGGAATGGAGTGAGCAAGAAAAAAAAAAGGGGGGGGGGGGGGGTTCAAGCTACACCAGTTGCAGTATTGCACCATGTAGAAATATAGATCATGGTTTTTCTTTTATAAACGAAATTCCGTGGTTACATCACCTTCCCTTCCCCCGATACCCTAATGGCCAGGGGACGGTAACCTTTTGCTAACAGTGTGCCCAACTAGGATTTCTAGTTCGTTCAGCTTGCCAACAGCCTAAGAGTTAACCTGCTCTATAAAAATTATTTTTACAGGACAATTAATTTAACTCCGTAGCAAGACCAAGGCCAGAAGCAAAGGAGATTTTGTATAGAGAAAATCGTTAAAGCGTTTCATATTTAATTAACGTGTTTGTGACTATCATCCTTTTTATTTGAATTTATATCAGATACAATATTTTATTATTAAACTTTCAAATTTATGGTAATTATTGTCTAACATAATCATTTGGTAGTCAAGTTGAGGATCTAACACCTGCAAATGTTAATTATGTGGATCTCAGTTGGCCTTTAACGTGTTTCAAAATCATTGTATAATATTTATAATTAATATATTGAAACCCAGTGACACCGCTCTAAAATTTCAGAAAAGCCAAGTTGAGCTCCTAAAAAATACCCCGAAAAGCCAAGTTTTAATAAAAATAGTCTCTGAGACCTATTATGTGCCCCCCCCCCCCCTTTTTTTTTTAAAACTTCATCCATATGCACCCAAGAACTTTAAAAAATTATCAAAAATATTTAATTTCGGAGAAACTATTTTTTTCATGTTTATTTTTTTTCGAAATTTAAATTGTAATTAGATCAATTATCCGTTTATTACCTTTCGACTTTTGAAACTTTAAAAAAAAAAAAAGTTTTCAAATCGTTTAGGATGAAATCATGCACAAGTGCAGAAAAAGCCTGACATAGCCTAGATTATTCAAAAGCATTTGATAAAGTTCATCATTCTAGTCTACTAAAAAAACTTAAATATTTTGGCATCTCCGGTCCCTTACATCAGTGGATTCAGGACTTTCTTATAGGCAGAGAACAAACAGTGATAATAAAAGGCTCTAAGTCATCACCAATAACTGTAAACTCAGGTGTTCCACAAGGAACTGTTCTAGGACCCCTACTATTTCTAATTTAAATTAATGATCTACCAAATTGCATAAACACAGGAACAAAAGTAAGATTATTTGCTGATGATTGCATAATTTATAGAATAATAAAGACAGGAAAAGATAGTGAACTTTTACAAAAAGACCTAGATGAACTACAAAAATGGGAATCAAACTGGAGTATGTCTTTTCACCCAGAAAAATGCCAACTAATAAGGGTATCCAAGAAAAAGAAACAAATAATAGCAAACTACTATAGTCATGGTAAAGAACTAATTCAAACTAACAATGCTAAGTATTTGGGAGTAATAATAAATGATAAGTTATCTTGGAACCCTCGTATTGATGAAGTAATTAAAAAATCAAACAAAACATTAGGATTCATAAAAAGGAACGTTTATAAATGTAATAAGAATATAAAACTAAAATGCTATCTCACATTAGTTAGGCCTATACTAGAATATGCAGGATCTGTATGGGACCCATCAACTAAAGAAAATCTTAAAAAATTAGAACAAATAAAAAAAAAGCTGCAAGGTTCATAACTAGTGGATATTCCCAATTGACAAGAGTAACACCATTAGTCAAATCACTAAACCTAGAAACACTAGAGGATAGAAGGGTAAAGAGCAAAGTAGTAATAATACATAAGGCATTAAACTCTAATTTAGAAATACAACACAATAACAA
The DNA here is from genome assembly GCA_949126835.1 of Anisus vortex. NCBI lineage: Eukaryota > Metazoa > Mollusca > Gastropoda > Planorbidae > Anisus > Anisus vortex. The sequence goes on along the minus strand of OX421504.1, from coordinate 10,158,906 downwards.
CCTGTTGCAAAGCTCAGATAAACGTAAAGACAAAAACACTTTCCTTATCCCCTATGCGAGAACAAATGCATATAAGTACTCTTTCTTCTCGAGTGGCATTCGGGCATGGAAATGGTGGCCTAAACAAATCAGGAAAACCAGTAACTTAACATCATTTAAAACATTAATTATTGTTTTCAGTTTGATCATTTCAAAGTTATAAATTGTTTGCCATTTATTGTTTTATAAAAGAAGAAAAAAACATTTTAAAATATTATAGCTCAAATGAAATAGGTTAATTATCTCCCTTTAATTAAAAAAAATAAATTTCCACATTTCATTACTTAGTATGCCAAATAACCAGTTATGTCTTGTAATAGACACAAATATTACCGACTAATCATTATTTCTGTTTATAAATCCAACATTACGGTAGATGATTAAAATAATTTACATTACACAGATGTAAATAAACATTTCCTGCGTTAGAATCTAATTGTTTGTCCGTTTAAGGAGTTTATATTTTAAATATTAATAATTACAGAAATTGCATAATATAGTGATAATAAATAAGTCTCTTATATTTATAAATAAATTATACAAAAAAAAAATAGTTTTAGAATTACATATATAAATATTTATGTTTCATTCAAGAAGATGAGCATAAAAACTGTTAATTAAATGTAATTAGTCTGTTTGAATTAATGAGCGGTCAGGGGTAGGTGAACTCTTCGCATGCTTAAAACAGCTTTCATGTGCGATAAAATCTGTTCACAATTGTAAGTTGAACCAAAAGCTGAAAGAAAAAGAGCGAATGCCTAGCAGTTGAGAGTAGCAGATACCTTTCCTAAGCAGTTTCCTTCCAGATTTTTTCCCGCAAATGGGCTCATTGGGATGCCAATTTTTTACATGTTTAAAATTCAACTTGCTGGGTTTTAAAATCATCAATATTCCTCCATTAAAAATAGATCTACATCTAAGAAGGTTGTAGTAAGATTAACCCAGCTAGGCTTGATGTAGTATAAAAAAATGGGTTAATGAATTTGAATTATAAAAGTCCGCTTTGAATGCTTAGTTGTACTTCTGAAAAAGATCCACACGAGAGACCTCCAAGATGTGTTTTTTGTTGATAAAAAAGCAACACAGTTTTCCGGTTATGAATGAGGAAAACTGACTGTTGAAGCCGATGTTTTTGAACGACATAGCGACACATTTCAGTGAGTTGAATTTGCATTTACAAGGACCACTGGAATGGATTTGCATTGAAACTGGACATATCTTGCCGTGAAATCAATTTCAAAACATTTAACTACATGTACATCCCTATATAAGGCATATATTAAGATAGATAGTTGGGCTTTGTCAGAAGTACATCAAAGTAATCAAAGAGGAGTTTTCAAATTGATGGACAGATAAAAATCTGTTTTATAAGTAAACGGATATTGGCGATTTCAAAATGCAGCAAGTTGAATTATAAACATTTTAAAAATGGGTATCCAAATGTGCCCATTTGCGGAAACAATCTGAAAGGAAACTTCTTAGAAAAGTTATCTGCTATTCTCAACTGCTAGGCATTCCCTCTTTTACTTTCAACTTAAACTTGTGAATAGATTTTATCACACATGAAAGCTGTTTTAAGCATTCAAAGAGGTCACTTAGGGTACACTTGACCGTTCATTAATTCATACTGACGAATTACATTTAATTGAGTTTTTATGCTCATCTTCTTTCATTAAACACAAATATAAGTAATTCGAAAACGAATTTGCTTGTATTATTATTTTAATAAATATAAGAGAATTATATTAATAGCACTATTTCATGTAATTTATGTGATTATTAATGTTTAAAATTTTTTAAAATCATTAAATGGACAAACAATTAAGGCAGTAGATGGTTATTTATTTACAACTGTTTAACGTAAATTATTTTAATCCTGTAATAATAAAATATTGTAATGAATACCATTATGTTGGATTTATATAAAGAAATAATAATTAGTCAGTACAATTTATTGTATTTCAAAACATAACTTTTTTGGCATCACAACTGAAACAAATCTGGAAACAGTTTTTTTTTTAAATTAAAGGGAGGTAATTAGCCCGTTTTATTTAACTAATATTTCTAAGATGTTTTTTTTTATTTTTTTTATAAAAGAATAAATGAATTACAATTTATACCTTTAAAGAGATAAAACTGTAAAAAGTATTTGAAAATTTACTAAATATTATATAGCTAAAGAATGTATATGTATAATTTACAACATTACTTTAACTACCCAGTTTGTATGATTACTAAGTATCAATTCTGTTAAACTTTAGTATCAAGAGATAGAACATAACATAGAATATAATAAACATATCACTGATTATCAGAAATGTGAAATACCATTATGTGAACATGATTAGTAGAAACTTGAACCCTTCACAAGATTGAAGGGAAAATATGAACATTTTGTAAACAGTCCCTTGTAATGCGGCATTTAGGAGACCACCAGAACGATTCACAAATAAAGATTGAGATCCTTCCAGCCTTCCGGAACCGGCTCCCAGACGGCCGGCGACTGGAGAAGGAAGTGCCGGGAGGAGATTAGTAAGGGAAGTCGTAATGGTCAGTGCTTCCTCTGTTTTCAAAATATTTTTTTTGCATTTTTTTAATAGACCACACGAAATGGGACATAAATTTTGTACTTTCAAGTTTCCCTTGTAGATTATATATTTAATCTTGGGTTGTTTAATATTTCAATATTTTATGTAAAGTAATTTGAATGAATGAATGAACATTTACGTAAATAAAACTGTACGAAAGGATCATTAAATGAGATAACTATACAAATAAACAGAATGGATGGAATGAATGCTGGAAACTTATCAAATAGTGTTACATATACTTCTCATATTAAATCTTCTATCCTTTGGTTTTGTAAAAAGAAATAAACATCTTCTATCCTTCCAAATTATGTCAAATATTTGCCATTGTACATGTTAAAAGTGATCAATAAACTTCTTTGAAAATAAAAAAATGAAGGACATCTCAGTTAAACTGATTAACATTTGCAGTTGTAAGATCCTCATCTTGACTAGCAAATGATACTGTTTGGACAATAATTACCATATAATATGTGCAAGTTTAGTTATAAAATATTGTATTTGATATAAATGCCAGTAAAAAGGTTGATAATCACAAACAAGTTAATTTTGTATTAAACATAAAACGCTTTAACGATTTTCTCTATAAATACTCTCCTTTGCTTTTGGCCTTGGTCTTGCTACGGAGTTAAATTAATTATTGTCCTATAAAAAAAAATGTAAGTATAATAGAGCAGGTTGACTTTTAGGCTGTTGGCACGCTGAATGTTTTAGAAATCCTAGTTTGGCACACAGTTAGCAAAAGCTTGCCGACTGCTGTATTAGTATATAAGGGACACAGCTACATGACAATGAAAACGATCTTAAAGCTCTTTTCAAAAAGTCTCTTTCGTCTCATATTTTCTCAGGTAAGCTGTTCCATAAAGAAAAGCGCCACAGATTCAAATGAGCGCACTCCTAGATACTTCTTTTTGTGTCCAGCCAAACAGGGAATTTTAAAGAGTGACTGTGATGAAGAGTGTGATTAATAAGGATTTAACAATGCGCACCATAAAATGTAATAAAACACACACGCACACACACGCACACACAAAGCTGTTAAAAACAATATTGTGTGTATGTGGGAAGAAAGGGGGGGGGGTCTTAATCTGAAAGTCGCCGTTGTCAATGGCTAAGCGTCTATGTGCCAAGTTTCAGATCGATAGGTTGAACAGTAGAGTGTCAATTCGCCAGACAAAAGCATAACAAAGATTTGAGAAAAAAGCTTTCAATAAACCAGTTTCCTACACGTTTTACTTTCTTTTTTCTACGGGGAACAGCAGCCGATCCTCATCGACGTCTGTGGTTCTTCCTAGGACATAGGCCGCCAACGAATGGTCCTCCAAACATCTCTATCCTGGGCCGCTCTCTCCAACTTCCCCGAAGCAAGTCCGAGTTCCTTGGTATCTGCTTCCACCTATCTTCGCCAGGTGTTCCTCGGTCGGCCTAGTTCTCCGTTTTCCCTGATGTTTCCAGATCAGGGCATGCTTTGTTGTGCTGGAAGCAGGTGTTTTGGAAAGTATGGCCAATCCATCGCGATCATCTCTAGCTCTAGAGGATCTCTTGTTCTACCGTCTTCTGCTTTGTCCACGTTTTACACAAACAAACAGTTAAATGCAAACACACAATGCTGCAGCAACAACAAAAGCACAATAAAATAGTCAAATCACTAAATCTGGAAACTCTAGAGGACAGAAGGGCAAAGAGTAAAGTAGTAATAATACATAAGGCATTAAACTCTAAATTAGAAATACAACCCAATAACAACCTGTTGCCAAGCTCATATAAACATAAAGACAAATACAGTTTCCTTATCCCTGATGCGAAGACAAATGAACATAAGTACTCTTTCTTCCCGAGTGGCATTCAGGCATGGAATGGGTTGCCTGAACAAACCAGGAAAACCAGTAACTTAACATCATTTAAAACAATAAAAATGCAAGACGACTCGGACCACGGATGAGCGTAGGGCACAATAATCTTCTTTATAGAAGGAGCGTCTGTAATGTGTAAGAAGAAGAAGAAAAAGAACTTTAAAAAAAGCCTAGTTATTTAATCAAATGAATGAATTTTGTTAATATTAAATTATTAAATAATTTTACTGTAACTGGAAGCATTTAGATTTGTATTATTCTATTATGTTGTTGTTGTTTTTTTCTAAATTTAATGCAAGGCTTAAAATATTTTTTTTTGTATCACAATTAAATTATAGCTAAATGTTCATTCAAAAGTGCATTTTTAAAAAACGATTTTGTGGGCGAGAGAATGGCACAATCCCAAATTATAAAACTCTTTTGGGGGAGTCTGAACCAGGGCATATAAATATTTAGACAAGCTGAAACCAAGAAGAGTTTTAAAAGGAGCATCGTTTTGACGTCTGTCGGCGCGCATGACGTCACAGGATGACCTTGGCCGTGCTATTTTTAAATAAGCTGCCTTTAAAAAAAAACAGGGTCTCTATAGTCTATATTGTTTCTTATAAGCCAAGTTTACGAAGGTGATATATGCGGTAATGGAAAAATTTCCCCAGCTAGACTAGAAACTTCAAACTGAAATATTTTGGACAATAAAAAGAAAGAAACATAAAACCAGACAGAAAAAGGAAAACATAGCATTTAAAAAAAATGGGAGACAAGAGAAGTTAACTCCTGTGTCTGATTTTAGATATGTTATTTTCTTTGTTACTTCCCCTGTCATTGCTCTTTTTTTTTTTTTTTACGCCCGTATTTCATCTTCCTATCTGATGTTGATACAGCTACTGACGTATGTATGTAAGTTACTAACGTGATGATAATACAGAAATATGGTTTAAATTTGACATGTAACACAGCTTATGGAGAAAAAAAAACGCACGCTCATTCATTATGATTATTTTATTCTGAGCACTATCGGTATGCAACACCGTTTCGTTAATTTATGTGGGTTTTTTTCCTGACCCGTTTATCTTTATATCTACTTACTCTTCAAGACTCAGAAACATTTTATCCCCTTTACTGTTGATATCTGCACTCTAGGGCAGGAGTCGACAACCTCTATCACGCGTGCCAGACTTGGCACGCAGAGCGATTTCTAGTGGCACGCGAAAGACTCCCAAAAAGACAATTTAAATCTTTCTACAATAAATCGAGTGCTAAAACAGGATACATTTTGTGCTCTTGGCACGCTGAATGAATTAGAAATCCGACTTTGGCACACTATAATGAAATGGTTGCCGACCCATACTCTAGGGCTATAGATAGAATTAGGTTCATATACAAATAAAATTTACTAAATGTACGGATAGGGGTTTAATCGCTTGTACCGCGTGGTAATGTAAACTAGATTGTGAGCTGTTCGACTTCTCGGTGCGATCCTGTAATCTTGCTATTGTGACCAGGAACTACTGTACTATGGCAGGAACTACTGAACGACGGCGGGAACTACTGTACTATGGCAGGAACTACTGAAATACGGCAGGAACTACTGAAATACGTCAGGAACTACTGAACTATGGCAGGAACCACTGAACGACAACAGGAACTACTGAACTATGGCAGGAACTGCAGAACTATAGCAGGAACTACTGTACTACGGCAGGAACCACTGAACGACGGCAGGAACTACTGACATATGGCACGAACTGCAGAACTATAGCAGGAACTACTGTACTACGGCAGGAACCACTGAACGACGGCAGGAACTACTGAACTACGACACGAACTACTGAACTACGGCAGGAACTACTGTACTACGGCAGGAACTGCTGAAATACGAAAGGAACTACTGAACTACGGCAGGACCTGCTGAAATACGACAGGAACCACTGAACTTTGGCAGGAACTGCAGAACTATGGCATGAACTACTGAACTACGTCAGGAACTACAGAATTTTTGGCAGGAACCACTGAACTATGAAGAAACCTACTTTATGCCTACTGTGTCTTCAATGAAAGATAATCAAGACTCAATACTGTGTTGTCAGTCCTGAATTCTTGAAGGAGTGGAAAAGAACAGAAATAGCACAGAATGGTGTTCTATTTATAGCCCGTACTTTAAATTTTCATGGCAGCTAATTGCCTGTGCAAAAAAAAAAACTATTTCCGGTATTTAAAAGGTAGAGTGAGTAGCAAATGTTCACCCAATCGTAAAGCAGACAGGTAAGCAAAGGTAAGTACACCATATGTAGGTTCTGGAAGAGTTGGTAAGCAGGCAGTGATGTGTGTTTATATGTCTGTATGTATGTGTGTATGTCGATACGACGGTATATACGTGGATAGGTAGGTAGTTGGTTGAATGAGTAGTTGGGTAGGTAGGTAAACCGACACATTGTGGCTGCTTGTGTAGTTTTACAGACACACAGTAGGTCTCTGGATTGGCAGGTAGGCCTAGATGTATGTAAATTGCCTGTAGATATTTTCCTAAATGTATGACATACGCAAGACATGCAGAACGTTTATACAGATTTATTGATCGATTTACTTTATTGATTTATTAAAAGAAAAATATCAATGTAGATTTACTGGTCTTACAGATTTATAATTGATTGCAATAGTGGTTTCGATGTAGCAAATTATACTTTTTTTTTTTCCACAATAAGGAAGTGGTCAATCTGTGAGACTATTGGGACATTTCCCACAGCCATATGCTTCATACAGCAGGGAAATACTGTAGAACAAACCGTGGGAGACCCTCCTCGGTCACTATCTTGTAACAGTCGGCGAGATCGCGGCCGGTAACAAAAGTTAACCCTTCCCGTACCGACCTACTTTCCCATGAATATCTTCAGTCCCGCTATATACGCGCCCGGGACTGTAAGGGTTAACGCGCGCCCTGTGACGTCTGTTACATCACGCAGGCCACCAGGTAAGTGGTATTATCTTTGGCAAAATGGACAAACAGCAGTTGGGCGCACGGGAAATCGTGAGCCTCGTCTTCTTTTGAGTCCGAGTGTGTTAGCGGGTGTGTGTTTGTGTGTGTTTGTGTCTATGTGCTTGTGTGTATCTGTGTGTGTGTGGTTTTTTTTTGTGTGGTTGGGTGTGCAATTCGTTGTGTTCTTTCTCTCTTTAAAAAGCGGTCCACATTAACTAAAATAACGTTAAGGGAAATAATCGTAACATAACTATTTTTCAAATTGTTTATTCACAGTTGTCTACCTTACATTGTTCATTCGCCTAACACCCACCGAGTAAAATCAAAGATGCCTTCTCAAGCCATCTCAATGACTAGAAAAGCAAATATTACAGATTTCTTATGTCATGTCCATTCAATACGATTGTGTGGCCAGCACAACGGCAAGAAAAAAACCATAATTGTTATATAAAGAGAATTAACTGATGATGCAAAAGTGTACTCTTAGATTGTTAGATCGGTGCCTAGCACTGGCACCTTAGGCATAGACCTTGGCGTGGGTGGATGTGCTGGCCACAGTTCCTGGGAGAGGGCGGAGATAAGAAGGGGGGGGGGCACTAGTCCAAACTTCATTCACCGGATTTTTGGTTATTTTCCAAAACAATGTTGTTTTTTTATTATTTTTTTTCTTTAATTTCCTTTTGAGAATATTATATTTAATAAATCTACTTTACGTTAAACTGTTTTTTAAAATAGTATTGTGTATGTCTTGGCGTTTCTGAGTGTGTGTGTTACAAAATATCATTATTGTTTGTGTTAACAAGTCGTCCAAACAAAGACAAAAACACTTTCCAAATGCATCTAAGTACTCTTTCTTCTCGAGCGGCATCCGGGCATGGAATGGGTTTCCTGAACAAACCAGGAAAACCAGTAACTTAACATCATTTAAAATTTAAAACACTAATCAAAATGCAAGACTCGACTCACTGGTGGGTGGTTTACTATGTGTGTACATACTGGTCAGAACGACATGAAATTTGCTACGAATATTCTTTGTGTTACTGCGGAGAATACTGTCAAAGTTCTACATAGTTTTTTTTAAATGACCGCATTGGTCATTTCGGTTGAAAAATGAGAATTTAAAAAAAAAAAGATTTGTTTCATGTTTTAAATTGCCGGAAACAACTTTGTATAAATTTGACTTAATAATAATAATAATAATAATAATAATAAAAATAATAATAATAATAATAATAATAATAATAATAATAATAATAATAATAATAATAATGGTGCTTGTAAAGCGCATATCCCGCGTTGATGACAGTTCTCTACGCGCTGATGACAAAATGAGAAAAAATAATGGATGGCGTCGAGATTAATTTTATGACGTCATCAAAATTTGCGATTGAGCTTTCATTCATGTTTGAATAGCCGGAAGTACGTGTCATAATATTATACAGAACTAAGTTCGGGCACATAATAATTGGCGCCCTATAGTCTATAGATATATGCTAGTTTTGTATACAAAATCTTGCCTTGCCCTGGTTATTGGTTGACGTGTTCGTTGCGGTTGTAGTGTTTGATCTTGGTTTTTAAAAACTTTGAAACTATGTTTCTTATAATCCCACTCGTCATTTAAGGTAACATTCTACTGATCCGTGCGTGACCCTGAGGGGGCGAGGAGAAACTATGTTGTTTTTTTGTTAATGTGGGTCGGATTATTTGATCGCTGTCTGCGATGCCGAACTTTGCCTTCAGCGATGATAGTCGATGTTGGGTACAGTCCCTTTGACATTTGGTTGAGGTTCAAAGCTACAATTTCAGCTTGTGTGCTAACGTTATACTATCTGTCTATCGGTCTCAATAACTATCTATTCTTTTCTTTTTTTTTCTCTTTTTCATTCTCAATCTCTGCCTCTCTCTCTCTCTCTGCCCCCTTTCTCTTTCTCTCTTTCTATTTTTTATGCCTCTCTCTCTCTCTCTAACTATTTCTCTTTGTTTCTCTCGTTCGCTCTTTTAAGTTTCTTTCTCCTTCTTTCTGTCTCTCTATATTTCTCTCTCTCTCGTTCTCTTTGTATCTCTCTCTAGCTTTTTAAAATGTCTTTCTATTTCTTTCTGCCTCTCTCTATTTCTCCCTCTCTCTCTCGTTCTCATGCTCTCGTTCTCTCTCTCTCTCTGGTAAGGCTACCTATCCAACTATCTCTATAGATCTATCTATTTATCTCTTTTTATCCAATACATCTCTCTCTCTCTCTATCGATCTATCTATCTATCTATCTATCTATTTATGTATATATCTATCTATCTTCATCTCACTCTTTCTATTTTTCTTATCTTTCTATCTCTCTATACGTTTATATATCTATCTCCTCCCCCCCCCCCCCACCCACACACACACACACAACCCACCAATCTATATATACACTTAAACATTTGGTACGTTCTAAAAAGCCAATGAGAACAAAACAAAAAAACGCTTTTGAAAGGAAAATAAATTCTGCCCCCAACTCGCTACGCACAACACGTGTCTAAAACAAGGCTGCAAGCAAAATGTAGCTTACAGAAAACTAAAAAAAAACTTTACAAGGACTAGATCTAATTTAAAACATATGTCATGTATTTCTCGCAACTAAAATTCTGCACAAATAAACTGCTACTTTCTAACCATTCCAAGATCTCCCTCAACATTCGCTACCGACCGTGCAAATCTGCACCAAAATGATCTGTTGTCGAAAACAGTGAAACCGGAAGTTTGATGACGTCAACAATGACGTAAACGGCATAGTTTAAAGACGTTCTCCCATTATAAAAAATGTCCTACATCAGGCGCAAGTACAATATTGCGTCTGTATTCATAATTTTAACTGACACACTAGTCAATGTTAATATATTATTAGTATAATATAAAAGTGTATTCGGCTTGTTCTCTGTGTATTTTCGAAGCAAAACATTTCACCACAACATGCCAAAACTAAATTTGAATTAGGTTTGTATCAAGTTTAACTCATCAACTACTGGCCATACAAATTGAAATTACGTACATGTTTTAAGAGTTAATACCATTGTTATTGGTTGTTCTTGTTAAACTGTTTTTTTTTTGTTTTGTTTCTATTTGGATCTCATTTTCCTAATTTGATTTGTCCTTCTTGTCAAATAATGCATGACGACAGATAGACAGACAGATTGATTGACTGTCCGGCATGCAAGCGAGTAGACTAAGTGACCAATGATATGCTATTATCTATCTATCTTTCTCTCTCTGTCTTTCTCTGTCTGTTTATATATATATATCTTTATATATTATGTGTGTATCAATTTGGATACCCATTGGTCAATATAAGAACACGTGATTTTATTATCTTTAGTTTAACTTTCCGTGTTCCACAAATATGTGTACAGATAGAATGGTGATTAAAATCCCTGCCTGACACCTGGATGACCTGGGTTCGATTCTTCTTAGGGTATTCTTTTTTTGTCTATAATAAAAATGTAATCTTAATTTGTACCCGTGAGACGCCAGGTAATTTAGTCAGTTTTATATACCGGTATTACAGTCGTCGCTCCTTCCATAAAGAAGATGATTGCATCCTACGCTCATCCGTGGTTTGTATGAGTCTAGTCTTGAATTTTGATCAATGTTTTAAATGATGTTGACTTAGCTAAGTTACTGGTTTTGCCTGGGTTGTCTGTCCTGCTTTGTACAGACAACCCATTCCATTCTCATGGTATTATTGATCGCATAATTAAAGTCGCGACAGTTTGTAAGTGGGGGGGGGGGGGGGGGGAGAGAGAGAGAACACCGCCATCAAATTTTCTGACTGAAACATTAAAAAGATGATTTAATAAGATAAATGTGGAGAACGTGCACAAAACTGACAGGTTGATTGTGTGGCTTTACTAAAACACAAACAGCTGTGTGTAAAGGTACACGGCGTTAGGTAGACAAAGAAAAAAGGGATGGGGTAACATTATGCAGGTAACTGCGCACGTTCGTTCAAAGATAGGATCGCGGTGAATGCTGGCTTCAGGGGGGAGGAATCGGTGCCAATACAGTACCACACCCAGGTGAGAAAGGTAAGACAAAAAAAATCAAGAACTAAATCGAACCCATACCTAGTCGGTGTGTCATATAAAAGACGGCCTAGATTTTGTTCTTGAAGTTCTAAACCGCATATTCTAATGCACGAAAAGGTCACCCAAATTCAAATTGCATAACTAAAGAGAAAAGAATACGAAATCTGACATAACACAACAATAACATATAGCTAAAACCGTAACCTTCTTTTTTTTTTGTTACATATTCAAAGGCCCCATCCCTTTCTCAAAGATACAACAGACACACACACTAACTAGATAGGGGCAGATAAATCTTGTGCTCTGAAACATATGGGATTAGCTCTATAAACAGTCTGGAGAAAAAGAGTTACTCATCTTTGTAAACGGCGCGCCTCTACAATGTCGTCATTTTATCGACCTTGGGGTACAAGGACCGAGTTGTCTGACAAGTAGAGAGTTACCTGCCCTTGTTCTCAGCAATCATTTCATTTTTAATTAATTTATTTTTTATTTTTTATCCAGGACGGTTTGGAGTTGGGGGAGTGGACACTCCCACTGCACGTTTCAAAACTATCCATTGGAAAAAAATTGAAAGCCCATTTTACGCCCCTGGGGGGCGGTGAGAAACTTTAGGGGGGCGCTGACATTCCCGGGGGCGATTGGGGGGCGGTGAAGGGCAAGTGGGCGGTACAAACGTACCTGATATATTTTAACACCTCAGCTATTTGAATCGATTAGTTTTTTGGAGAATGAAATGTGATGTAAACGCAAGTGCTGCTAAATATGTGATACCCCCCAACAGTATGCCTTCATATTATTATATTAATAAGAAATAGGAATCGCAGTGACTTTTCGATGAAGTAGGCGTATGTATTTGGCAAATATAGTGTGCGACCGGCTGTTCCTGTGGTTGGTTCACCGGACTGTCAACCCTGCTGACCGATCACTGTCGCCTACCATATGCTAATATTAATGATGTTTTGATCTCAATTTTAACGAGATGTCCTTAATGTGTTTTAAGCAACCAAGGATGAGTTAGAAATATTGTTAAGCGGTATATATAATTGTAGTAATCATACAAACTGGGTAGTTATTGTAATGCTTAAAAATATACATATAAATTCTTTAGTCATATAATATTTATATAATTTTCAAAAACTTTTTACAGTTTGATCATTTCAAAGTTATAAATTCTAAACCATTTATTTTTTATAAAAGAAAAAAAAAAAACACAGAAATATTAGCTAAAATAAAATGGGCTAATTATCTCCCTTCAACTAAAAATTTTTTCCGTATTTGATTCAATAGTGATGCCAAACGAGTTCTGTTTTGTAATATAACAGATATTACTGATTATTAGACCTACAGCTTTTACAACCAAAATTGAAACGAAAATAGACAATTTGCTAGCAACACACCAGGCAAACGATTCGCATTAATATTGATTTATTTAAACCTTTTGTTAAGGCAATTTTTTTATCTATTTATTCTTACAATATGTTTCCTTTTCAGTTTTTTTAAAGATAATTAATCACACAAAAAGACTAGTCGGCTAAAAAAATTGCGGAAACTATAGTCCAGATGGGCGGAAGGGGGGGGGGAGTGGGGGGCTTAAAGAAAGTTGGGGAGGGGGTGGTGAGCGGAAAAAAAATGTAAAAGTGGGCGGTGAGCCGCGAAAAAGGTTGAGAACCTATGGTCTAGACCATAGGTTCTCAACCTTTTTCGGCTCACCGCCCCCTTTTACATTTTTTTTCCGCTCACCGCCCCCCAACTTAATTTTAGCGGAAACATTTGTTAATTAAAGGGAGATAATTAACCCTTTTCATTTGAGGTAATATTTCAATTTGTTTTTCTTTTATAAAAAACTGAATGGCTTGCATTTATAACTTTGAAATGATATGATAGTACTGTAAAAATTATTTGAAAATTGTATAAATATTATATGACTAAAGAATTTATATGAATATTTTCAAACATTTCAATAACTACTCAGTTTGTATAATTACTACGTATCTATACCGCTTAGTTATTGTGAATATTTCTTAACGAAAAATTCAAACGCGTTAATGGACATCTCGGTAAAACGAGTAAAATAAGTAATATAATAGTAACCGATGTTAAGGCGACAGTCCGGTGAACCAACCATAAGACGTGACGGCCGCATAACATATTTGCCTAATACTGACCCTCTACTTCATCGAAAAGTGATTGCGATTCTTATTTGTTCAATAATATGTATGCCTACTGTTGGGGTATATCAGATATTTAGTAGCACTTGCGTTTACATCATATTTCATCCAAAAACTAATCGATTCAAATAGCTGAGTTGTTGAAATTATAGCAGGTACGTATGTACCGCCCACTTGCCCTTCATCGCCCCCCAATCGCCCCCGGGAATGTTATCGCCCCCCTAAAGCTTCTCATCGCCCCCGTTGAGAACCTATGGTCTAGACTGTCGACAAAGAAAGAAACCTTATCCAAGCCTATGACGTCACTGTCTAGATTTCATGGCAGGCAAGAAGCTAATTAAAGGGAAGAATGGAATGTTTTCTTTTTCCAGAAAAAAATAATAATTTTAAAGACACTTTTCGAAACCAATTTTCTCGAAATGAGACTAATGAGTTACTAAGCAACCAGAATCGAGCGGTACGTGTAGGCTACTTGTAACCACAATTTGTGGTGTCTCTCGGGGTGCCAAATTCTGTTCTTGGACTTCTGGCAGGTAGTTCTAGACCTCGACGTAGGTCCTCGATGTAGGCCCGGAGATGCCACTACAGTATGTATATACTCCGAGATCTATTTTCCAGTTTCTGGTGCTACATTCACTCCTGTACCTCAAAACTGGTGAATTGTGTAAACCTGTTGGCAACCTTTGGATAGAAGTGCCGAAGAAGAATTTCTAATTCTTTCAGCCTAAAAGTGAAACTGGAAATTAATTTCATACAAAAAATCAACTTATCGGTGAAACTGGAAATTTTAAAAAATAACTCGAAAGATAGAAGTCTTACTTTCATATATTATTATGTCTGCGATGCGTACAAAGGACTATATTATTATGGTCTGTGAAATGCTGATGTTCAAACTACCAAACATGTGTTCAAATCAAGGCCGGAGTTATTTTATTTGAAATAAAGTTTTTAAATGTTATTTTGTTGGTGTTCATTTTTACGCCCAGTAAAACGAGTATTTTGGAAATAAAGTATTGCAGATGTCAAGCTAAAGTTGTTTGTTTTATCTTTTAGAGGGAAACACAATGTTTAGATCTAGAAATCTATATATTTTGGTTCAGAGTGATCTGCCCATGGCTCCGAATTACTGCTTAAGTGTTATTCGACCGGAAATGATGTCTACATCTCAAAAGAAACTGACCTATTTAAACATGTATACAAGAAAAAAACTAATCATTTGATTCAATGTGATGCTTACGAAAATATTATTTTTTACCTGTTCCTAGGGAATCGCAGTACCATTGAGGTCTTCTTTAAATGTTCTGGAATCATTTTTTTTTTAAGTGGAATAGTAATAAAACGGAGGTTTATAGGTCAGTGCGCCGGAGATTAGGTCATGACGTATATGCGATGAAAGGTTTCGTGTGTACCTGTGTTCGTATGTGGGAGTGTGTGTGATGTATTTTTAAAATGTTTCTTTTCATCGTGCGGTACATGAAGATAACTTCAAGCATGGATTCAATCAGCAACACGTGTCCGGAGAAAAGTTGCTTAAAATTTAGTTGCAAAAAAGCAACAACAAAAAACAACAGCGAAACAATAACATAGACTAATCATGTGGCTGAAGGTTTTAAATTTAAAAGTTTTAGGAATTTTAGAAATATTATTGAAATAAGTAGCCGAGGTTTAAAAAAAAAAAGGGCCACCCACATCGGGTTAAAAAAGTTGTCTAATGCCGGGCAGCAAAACTAAATTTACCGGGTCGCAAAATAAGTTCGAAATCTAGGTCATATTATTGTGATATGCTGTGGGGCAAGGTGGCCGAACGGCAGCGCGTTCGGCTGGCATGCCAAAGGTCCTAGATGCGAATCCTGGAGAAGGCTAGGATTTGTTCCCCTGAGTCTAAAAGGTGTCCTCGAGTCTTACCCAGCTCTGATGAGTTACCTGACTTTTGTTGAGGGGGCAAAGTAAAGGCGGCTTGTGCGTAGTGCTGGGCAGATGTCGTGTTAAGTGCTCTAATGGGATGACTTGAATACACTTAAGGTTTTATACCAACAGGCCTAGATTTAAAACAGGTTAACACAACTAAGCCGTCCATCTTTAAAACTAAAAAGAAAAGTCTATGGACCCCTCTCCCCCACTTAGATCAACTGCTCACAATAAATCCAGACCATTTCTTCCGGTGCTCACTTTACACGAGGTAGACTATAGACCAACAGTTTTGTGTAGAGTTGCAACAGCTAAATGAACAAAACACGTGCGGAATTCAAAAACTTGGTAATCACAGCTCATTCTCCTTCTCATCATTAACCCCCCCCCCCCTCTTTCCTCAATCCCATCTTCTCCAAAGCCCAGCACCTTTTGCCTCAGATGTTTTCCCCACCTCCACCACCCGCCTCCAACAACCCACACATTTAAATTATTTAAGAGCTCTCATCACCTGTCTCGGTGCAAGTGGGGATAGAATCATTTTTTCTTTGTTTGTGTTTTTTTTCTTCGCTCCGTCCTGAATTAGCTGCTGCGTGCCATGTCGTGGAGTCTGGCAAGATCTAGAAGTCTCAGACGACTCTGGTCTTCTCTGGTATTTCTCTCCAATCAGGTCGTCACACGACTTGGAGTTTCCAATCTGTTGTGTTGTTGCTTTATGTTGTTGTTGTTTAATGTGCTATAAACAAACAGCATAATTTCTACATGTGGAGTAGCTTACATGTTGTAGGGACCAGGCAAATGCCGCTCTTCTTTGTGTAAAGACCTGCTCTTGACTCTTGCTTAAACATGTAAATGTTTGATTCATCTTAAATTGTTACTTGTTAGTAGGATTTCGTATTCTACTTGTAATACAATTTTCTTTTATGTACAACAGACGTCGGCAACTTTTTGATAATAGTGTGCCAAAGTAAGATTTCTAATTCATTCAGCGTGCCAACAGACAAACATGTGTCTTGCT
The DNA here is from genome assembly GCA_949126835.1 of Anisus vortex. Taxonomy (NCBI): domain Eukaryota; kingdom Metazoa; phylum Mollusca; class Gastropoda; family Planorbidae; genus Anisus; species Anisus vortex. The sequence continues at coordinate 10,142,299 of OX421504.1, read as the reverse complement.
GTAGCACTCAATTGGCTTGAATTGACTTAATATGGAATGGGAAGGGGCGGGTCATCCGCATGCCATTAAAAATAAATTTGCGTGCCAGGTTTGGCAAGGGTCTCGTAGGTTGCCTATCCCTGTCCTAAACATGTTCATTAAATGTAATTAAATTTGAAAGTGTGTATTTATTATTTGTAATTTTTGTGTGGCTCTATACAATCTATACATATATATATATATTGGAATGCTCTATGTCAGTCTATGGTCTCAGGCGTGTGGGACTTTGATAGGAAATTCCCGATTGCAAAGTCTTTTAAGGTCATCGTCTGCGCATAGAACTGTCACCAACGGGATATGCGCTATATAAGCACCGTTATTGTTATTATTATTATTATTATTATTATTATTATCGTATTTGCATTTCACTACAACGATAAAGGAAAGAAAAAGCGAAATCTCCACCGAGCAGTTGCCGTGTTGCTTAACTCAACACCCGTAAGGTCCCGTAACTAGGCGTATTTAAGGAGGCTATATGCCTAAAGCACCTTCTTCCCCACTTACCCCCCCCCCCCCCCCATTAACCCCGACCCTTATTCCATTGAAACAAGACCATCTTATTATTATTATTATTATTATTCAGCACGTAACACGCTGGAAAGCATGAGGTTGTGTTATATTTCGTCTGCGAAGGTTTCGTAAGGTAGAGTGGTGGGCCTTGGACCTATTACTCCATCCCATAATTTTTCCTTCTCTCAACATTTCAGGCCCTTCCGCGCCCTTTTTTTTTCCAGATGTTAGGAGATAGAAGACATATAAAAAAAAGAGAGTGTGTGTAGGGGGTGTAGGGGGCTGGGGGAGTGTTGGGGTGGGGGAGGGGGAGTGAGGGGTACGTAAGATAAGCGCCGACTGAAGTCTGATGTGAGCAGACGTAAAGGTGAGGGAACCATCACATGACCTAGATCTATATTTTAACGCCGTCGCTTTTTTTTAAAGAGAATTTTGGCGGGCATGAGGTGAGTAACCAAAGACGGCCGGTGACGTCATAAGTTCCGCCCCCCCCCTCTCTCGCTCTCTTTCTCTCTTTATTTCTATCTTTCTCTCTCTCTCTGTTTCTCTGTCTTTAACACACTCTAATTTGTTCTTCTTTGTCAATCTCTAAATATTGATCTCTTTGTCTATCCATCCATCTATTTATCCACCTATCCATCCATCCGTCTATGTATCCACTCATCCATCCATCTATCTATTCACCTATCCATCCATCCGTCTATACATCCACTCATCCATCCATCTATCTATCCACCTATCCATCCATCCGTCAGTGTATTCACTCATCCATCCATCTATCTATCCACCTATCCATCCATCCGTCAGTGTATCCACTCATCCATCCATCTATCTATCCACCTATCCATCCATCCGTCAGTGTATCCACTCATCCATCCATCTATCTATCCACCTATCCATCCATCCGTCAATGCATCCACTCATCCATCCATCTATATATCCACCTATCCATCCATCCGTCAGTGTATCCACTCATCCATCCATCTATCTATCCACCTATCCATCCAGTCAATGCATCCACTCATCCATCCATCTATATATCCACCTATCCATCCATCCGTCAGTGTATCCACTCATCCATCCATCTATATATCCACCTATCCATCCATCCGTCAGTGTATCCACTCATCCATCCATCTATCTATCCACCTATCCATCCATCCGTCAGTGCATCCACTCATCCATCCATCCATCTATCCACCTATCCATCCATCCGTCTATGCATCCACTCATCCATCCATCTATCTATCCACCTATCCATCCATCCGTCAATGCATCCACTCATCCATCTATATATCCACCTATCCATCCATCCGTCAGTGTATCCACTCATCCATCCATCTATCTATCCACCTATCCATCCATCCGTCTATGTATCCCCTCATCCATCCATCTATCTATCCACCTATCCATCCATCCGTCAATGCATCCACTCATCCATCCATCTATATATCCACCTATCCATCCATCCGTCAGTGTATCCACCCATTCATCCATCTATCTATCCACCTATCCATCCATCCGTCTATGCATCCACTCATCCATCCATCTATCTATCCACCTATCCATCCATCCGTCTATGCATCCACTCATCCATCCATCTATCTATCCACCTATCCATCCATCCGTCAGTGTATCCACTCATCCATCCATCTATCTATCCACCTATCCATCCATCCGTCTATGTATCCACTCATCCATCCATCTATCTATCCACCTATCCATCTATCCGTCAGTGTATCCACTCATCCATCCATCTATCTATCCACCTATCCATCCATCCGTCAGTGTATCCACTCATCCATCCATCTATCTATCCACCTATCCATCCATCCGTCTATGTATCCACTCATCCATCCATCTATCTATCCACCTATCCATCTATCCACCTATCTATCTATGTATCTATCTATATATCGATTTGTTTGTCTATCAATCCTTCCATTCATACATCAATCTATCTACACATTCATTCATCCATCCACCCGTCCATCTGTCCATCTATCGATCTGTTTTTCTATTCATCCATCAATCCATTTATCCGTATTAAGACTTCAACATTTAGAAATTGAAAATTCAGATGATCTTAGAGTTATCAATCCAAACTATAAGAACTACATGCCGCCATTTTTTACACACCAGGATGGGGGAGATCCTGTTAAACCTACCCGGCACTGATGGTTTACCTGACAGCAGGTAAATAGTTAGCCGAAGTAGAGGAGCCTTGTGCTGGATGCCGCAATCCCTTTGTAGTCCACGACAAGGCAACTGATGTACCCAGCTATTGTGTAAAGTTTACACAAAAAGAGGGGGGGGGGGGTGTGTGATATATGCAAGACGGCTACTGATACTCTCTAACTAGGCCAAGGGTTTCATAACATTTTTATTTTCACGTGAATGCATCTTGTTTTGAGGATACACGAGGGAGCACTAGGGTTTAAAATACTGCACCTGACCTGTTCTCTAGGCCTTAACCCAATATTACAGTTTTCAACAGATTGAATCAATTCCTCTATCCCACGTTAGATGCACCGTGGTCTATTTACAGCGCGCTTTGGTAGCCATTGCAAAGGTCTTGGATTCAATTCCAGTCTAATCAGCTTGATGGGTACTCTTTCTCCCTCCTCTCACACTTGATCTCTCATTCTCTCTCTATATATTTTTTTTTTCATTTCATTCTGTTCTTCACTATTTTTCACTATTTTTCACTATTTTTCACTATTTTTCACTATTTTTCACTATTTTTCACTATTTTTCACTATTTTTCACTATTTTTCACTATTTTTTTCTCTATCTCTCTTCTTCACTCTTTTTCTATTTCACTCTTTCTCTTTCTTTTCCTCTCTTTTCCTCTCGGTATTACTCTGTGTTTCTCTCTCACTCTTTATCATTTTCTCTCTATCTCATTTTATTTTTTTACATTCTCACTTTTTCGCTCTATATTGCTCTCTCTTTCGTTTCTCTCTGACTTTCTCTCTCTCTCTCTATCTTTCTATCCCTCTCTCTGTCTCTCTCTGACTTTCTCTCTCTCTCTATCTTTCTATCCCTCTCTCTGTCTCTCTCTGACTTTCTCTCTCTCTCTATCTTTCTATCCCTCTCTCTGTCTCTCTCTGACTTTCTCTCTCTCTCTATCTTTCTATCCCTCTCTCTGTCTCTCTCTGACTTTCTCTCTCTCTCTATCTTTCTATCCCTCTCTCTGTCTCTCTCTGACTTTCTCTCTCTCTCTCTATCTTTCTATCCCTCTCTCTGTCTCTCTCTCTCTATCTTTCCATCCCTCTCTCTTTTTGTCTCTCTCTCTCTCTCTATCGTTTAACATTTCTCTCTCTCTCTTTAAAACACTATAAAATAAATTAAATGTGGTTGGATATTGGGCTGGCCACACCATCCCCTTGTACGCTGTTGAACACTACGTATGGTCCGTGAGCGATAATTGACTTACATTATTTTGTACGCCTTACGCCCTAAGCCCGTTGTACGATAGAAATATATATATATATATATATAAAAACTCTACAAAGTAGCATGAAACCTTTTCTTTCATAGCCTAAGACAAGTCAACTCCAGTGTGTGAGCAGCCAAGCCTCGACTTGGACAACAGATAGACACGTGTTTATCATGTGACTTGATAAACGAGTTTAAATCTTGGCCAGTCTATTTTTAGCATTATAATTATCCCCCTTTGTATGCAGACGTGTATGGGGTGTGTGCGTGAAAGTGTGCAAGTGTGTGTGTATGTGTTTTAGCGTTTGTGTGCGTGTTGTTCTTTTACCAGGTTTCAATATAATGAATCTAATAGGCGTTGCCCAAATATCATGAACCGCCATTACTGTAATGCAATGCATAAGAATGCAAAGTAATTAGGAGTAATAATAAATGATATGTTATCTTGGAACCTACATATTAATGAAGTAATTAAACAATCTAACAAAACATCAGGCTTCAAAAAATGAACTTTTACAAATGTAATAAGAACATTAGTTAAACATATACTAGAATATACATCTTCTGTATGGGACCCATCAACTAAAGAGAACATTAAAAAATTATAACAAATAAATTCAGAAAAGATCTGCTAGGCTCATTGCTGGCGAATTTTCACAACTGACAAGAGTAACACCAATAGTTAAATCACTAAACCTAGAAACACTCAAGGATAGAAGGGCAAAGAGTAAAGTAGTAATAATACATAAGGCATTAAACTCTAATTTAGAAATACAACACAAAAACAACCTGTTACAAAACTCAGATAAACATAAAGACAGAAACACTTTCCTTATCTCTTTAATTTCAGTGCTAAAGAAGGATGACTTTTAGGCTGTTGGCTGTTGGCACGCTAAATGAATTAGAAATCACACTTTGGCACACTGTTATCAATAGGTTGCCGACCCTTGAGAACATATGCATATACGTACTCTTTCTTCCCGAGTGGTACCCGGGCGTGAAATGGGTTACCTGAATAAACCGGGAAAACCAGTAACGTAACATTATTTAAAACACTAATGCCGAGCCGCCTTTACTTTACTCCAACTATTGTCAGGTACCCATCGGTGCTGGGTAGACTCAGGGACACCTTCCAGTCCTGGGTAGACTCAGGGACACCCTCCAGCTGGGTAGACTCAGGGACACCCTCCAGCTGGGTAGACTCAGGGACACCCTCCAGCTGGGTAGACTCAGGGACACCCTCCAGCTGGGTAGACTCAGGGACACCCTCCAGCTGGGTAGACTCAGGGACACCCTCCAGCTGGGTAGACTCAGGGACACCTTCCAGCTGGGTAGACTCAGGGACACCCTCCAGCTGTGTAGACTCAGGGACACCCTCCAGCTGGGTAGACTCAGGGACACCTTCCAGCTGGGTAGACTCAGGGACACCTTCCAGTCCTGGGATTTGCTCGCCCTCCATGCCTGTATAAAAATATGCATAAAGTAAAGCGTATGGTGAAATAGATTGATTCTAGGAGATTTGAAATGTGTGGAGAACACGTGTAAGCCCCTCGTGTACAAAATAAAAACGGCAAGATAAAATTCTATGCATTGATGTGAGAAAAGTTAAGTTTGAATACTTTAATGCAGGACCGGCTCGTCCATATAGGCAATATAAGCGGCCTCCTAGGGCGCAGAATTTGGTGTGGGGGCATAATTGAAGTTTTTTGTTTTTTTTAATTTGAGGATTTAAAAATATAAACTAAATTAAAGTTTAGTACTTCTGCGCGTTACTAGTATAGGCAGACGAATTACTAGGTAATGAAAGGCGAAGGGTATTTTATTTAAGTTGTCTTAGAAAATAGGAAAGTATGCCCCACAGAATAAATATAGAACAGAATGCTCAATCACATTTTTTTCTGTTTCCGGAAGTAATACCGACGCCATACTGTTTAAACGCAGCGGTCCTGGTTACACTATATATTTATTCTTATTTACAATATCTTTTTCATCAAATCTACAATTTCGAACACCCAAAGCTAATGTTTCAGGCTGCTGTGTAATAAACTGCTACAATGATGCGAAAACGATTGATTATCGTACAAATAAGCATGTCAAACTACATGGCTTTCCTGACCTCGTTAAGAATAAACAACGGAAAGTTGTAACCTCATATTATTTAATATTAGGAGCCTTGCTTTGGTCCTAAGCTTGCTAAGAGTAGTTATCAGTAATAAATTAAGCCTTTTTCATGTTACTATAGTATCGTTTCTAGTGACCGCAGCCTTGAATTTAAAAAAATGGGGGAAGCCGAGCTTCAGTTATAGTGACTGTGCATATAAGGATTACGCATTCTGTTCTATACCTATTCTGTGGTATGCCCTAACACTACTCAGTTTCTCCCCACCGAAGGCACTGTAATGAAGGCTCAGAATTGGTTTTCGCCTAGGGCGTCAAAAACCCTTGAGCCGGCCCTGCTTAAATGTGAGTACAGTTATAAGTATTCTTTGATGTGAGTACGATTGGGTGCGTGTATGTACTTTAGTCCAACTATTGTGCAAGCTCAATAAAGCATCCATTGAATGTGCAGACCAACATACGCTGTCGTCCATTATACAGCACACCTACTCCCTGTGTGCAACCAGGTAATGCACGTGTGTCGTACTTGGACCCCGCAAGAGCCTCCCCATTCCCCCATCCCCCCAGGGCCTACCCAAGACCTTTGGTAGTTGCCACATGTGGCTGAAACATTGTGTATAAACATCGCCTCGATGACCTACCGTAAACCGTATATATTATATGATCGTATAATAAACAAAGGTTGAGCCACGGGTCCAAAGAGGATTACGTGATCAACGGTACGGATATGCTTTGTGTGGTTATCGGTTTGACCTTTTTCTGTGTTTTAATAAACAACATTTAGCCTTGCAATAGACTCGTCTGCTCAAGAGACACGTTAATCAAGAAAAACCAAAGACTATAATAAGATGGACCGCTTTGCTTTAATATTTCTGCTATTTGATGACTAGAATCATAGACTATAATATACATGGACCGCTTGCTTTAGTTGTTTTTTTGCTCTTATCTTCTTGTTTTGTAATTCCCGATTCTAAATAAAGTAGTTGCCATACAAGTTTCGTTTTATTAAATCGCATTTTTTCGACTTTAAATGAATACTTGTTCTACTATTATTCCTATTATCATTGACTATAATAAGATGGACCGCTTGCTCTATTTTTAGAACTTATATTCTTTTTCCGTGCGCATACAACACTGATCTATAAATGTTTCCGCTGTATACAACTTTCGATTTTAATTTTACTTCAGAAAATCATAGCGATTCAATAAAACGGAACTAGTATAGAAACTACTTTATAGCAACTACTTTATTTAGAATCTGGAATTCAGAAAATCAGTGTTTCGAGTCATCATATAGCAGAAATACTGAAGCAAGCGGTCCATGTATATTATAGTCTATTAAAAAAATGCTAGAATGACTTCTTTTTGGAATTCCCGATTCCCTTTTGTATTGTACAGTTACGTTTTGTTTAATCGCTATGATTTTTTTCAATGAAAAATTAATTAAAATCGAAAGTTGTATACAGCGGAAACCTTTAAGCAAACGCAGGAGCACAGCCGTCATTTAATTTTAAACAGCGTTATTGGCTGCGCACTGATAAAAAGAACATATAAGCTCTAAAAATAGAGCAAGCGGTCCATCTTTTTAAAATCTTTGATAAAACACTGGTTTCACCGATCTTCATGCAAAATTATTTAATACATTTTCCTGAAGATTTTGATCGCTTTAAAAAGAGAGAAGAAAACTTTACGACCTTAACTTGAAGTCTTCTTTGTAATAATTTGCCTAAGCGTTATTAATCCTTTAAATAAACCAGCCCCCCCCCCCCCACACACCACCCCACTTTTTTTCTAGCACTAGTCATATCTAGATGATTTATTTGTATCAGGGGTCGGCAACCTAAGTTACACGTGCCAAACTTGGCACGCAGAGCGATTTTCAACGGCAAGCGAGAGACCTCCAAGATGTGTTTTTTTTTAATAAGACAACATTTTGCGGTTCTGAATGAGGAAAACTGACTGTGAAAGCCGATGTTTCTGGATGACATAGCGATTCATTTCAGTGAGTTGCATTTACAAACATAATTGTTTTTGCCATCACTATTGAATCAAATGTGGAAACGTTTTTTTTTTAATTATAGGTAGATAATTAACCCGTTCTATTTGAGCTAATATATCTAATATGTTTCTTTTTTTTTCTTTAAAAAAATGGCTTGCAATTTACAAACTTTGACATGATCAAACTGGCAAACGTATTTGAAAATTATATAAATATTAAAAGATTAAAGAATTTATATGTATATTTTTAAACATTACATTAACTACACAGATTGTATGATTACTACGTATCTTTTCAGCTTACTATTTAATATATTAACAATTCTTAGGTCATAATATAATTAACATTTGCAAGTGTTAGATCCTCATCTTGACTACCAAATGATTAGACAATAATTACCATAAATGTGAAAGTTTAGTAGTAAAATATTGTTTATAATATATATGCAAATACAAAGGATGATAATCTCAAACACGTTAAATTTGTATTAATATAAAACGCCTTAACGATTTTCTCCATAAATAATCTCTTTTGCTTTTGGCCTTGGTCTTGCTACGGAGTTAAAATAATTGTCCTAAAAAAAACAATGTTTTTAAGTATAATGAAGCAGTTTGACTTTTACGCTGTTGGCACGCTGAATGATTTAGAAATCCTACTTTGGCAATCTGTTAGCAAAAGTTGCCGACCCGTGATTTATATTACATACGTTTGAAAAATCAGGAATCGTTTTAAAAGGTCTGTGGATCTTTTTGTGAGTGTAATCATTTCAATCACAGCCTTAAAGGTCTATTACAAAAATACTTTAATCAAGTACATGGTTCTTAGTTTAAATTATTGTAATTGTTCCTCCGCTTCAGTATTGATCCTGCAAATAATATTACAAAGATGTGTAAAATGGGAAAAGTGACTCTCACTGATGATTGATGATTAATTTGGTTGAAAAAAAACTCCTTGATAGAGAGCACACCGTTACCCAGATAGGTACATCCTAAATGGTACAGGTCTACACATGATCGAAGCATTAAAAAAACCTCCAGTGATGCTAAGAAATGGTTCATTAGTGGTCAACAGGGGATAAGTTGTATATATGATTTGATAGATGACACCCAAAAACTGATGATAATGTATGGTTGTAATATAATGGATGTGGCGTTTACCATGTCTGATCAATGTACCTATTATCTTATTCAATTACATATGCCATAAGCACCTTCTATAAAGACGATTATTGAAATATAATTTCGTCCTACGCACGTCCATGGTTTGAGTCTAGTCCTGCATTTCTATTAGTGTTTAAAATGATAAGTTACTGGTTTTCCTGGTTTGTTCAGGCAACACATTCCATGTACTTGTGTGCATAAGGGATTAGGAAAGTGTTCTGTCCTTATGTTTATCTGAGCATTCTAACATATTGTTTTTGTGTTGTATTTCTAAATTAGAGTTTAATGCCTTATGTATTATTACTACTTTACTCGTTGTCCTTCTGTCCTTCAGTGTTTCTAGTTTTAGTGATTTGACTATTGGTGTTACTCTTGTCAATTGTAAATATTCACCAATAATGTATGTTGTGTAGTCAAATGTAAGGTTAGATCTGCTGTGGCAATGCAGCTGACACATAATTTTTTTCGTAAAGACTCTTCCTAAAATACATTTTGTTAAATGACACAAAAATGTGTTTTAAATTGTCAAAACATTTCTCTCAAATTATGATTCCTTCAACGGGAAATCATTAAAGTGTTAAATGATCGACTAACTAGCTTTGACTGCCGTACTAGTATGCGGCGACATAGAGTATGTAGGCCTAGGCTACTAAGCTAATAGGAAGAACTGTTAGCCTGTAAGGCTCATAGGTCTATATTTGTAAGTGTCTCTGGTGAAAAATAATAAAAAAGAAATCCTAAATGCTATCAAAAATAATTAGGCCCTGTATTACAACTAGAGTCTAGAGGCATCTTTACATATTTAACAAAATGTCCAAGTACACATTCAAAGAAAACCACAATTAAAAGCCCCCAGCGCCACGTGATATTGTAGGAGGTTTTGGGGCATCTCCTTTTAACTTATTAGCAAAAATTAAAAAATACTTGCGCAATTGCCAATTTAATTTTAAAGTTTAATATTCATGGGCCCCCTAAACTCTCATGGGCCCCGGTACGACGTACCGGCTGTACCCCCCTCTCGTGGGGCCTGAAATAAACATCAGAGAAATAAAAATAATTTTAAACGATAGTATGCTGTTGCCATGGAAACTTGTGACCAAGACAATTTAGTATTTATAACATGCTTATCCAATTCTGAACAATAAATTCTCTACATGTCATTATCAATTGTTTAAAGCAAAAAAGTTACAAATATATTTTGCAAACCTATCAAATTTTACTCATTCCAAAATAATGTCTGGGCCACAGGGAATATTAAGTAAAATAATAGCCGGTACTGAGGGAATATATAGCAAAAAGTAGGTCGGGGCTAGAAGGGTTAAGTTATATATATTATTATGTGTAGTTTATTTGTGTTCTTTTTTTTTATTATCAATGAGGCAATATCGGAAGCGTTGTCTAATTTCTTTCCGGGGAAGTTAATGTCTGGTATAGTTGTTTTTTTATATTATAAAATCTAAACAAATGTTTGTTTGGTGAGGGACTGGTAAAGGGGTTTCACCCTGCGGGCCAAGCCAGGTACTCAGGTTTTACAGGTGCAAGGTTTTACGTTTCTGGTTTCCCATGACATGCCAGAACTATGCGCTGGCCGCTCTCATAAACCGCCGTGTAGGCAAAACAGCGGTACAGCCGTACGGCTGTGTAACCCAAACGGCCTTGTAGCCCATATAGAATCAGATCTTATATATTACAGACGCTTCTTCTATAAAGAAGATTATTGCGTCCTACGCTTATCCGTGGTCCGAGTTTATTACATATTTGCGCCAGCAGGCAGCAGTGTGTTTACAGAGCGCACTGAGCATGCTAAAATAGCATGGATAGAAGCGCTAAATAAGTAACCAATATAAGTAACATAATAATAATAATAATAATGAGCACTTTTATAGCGCAACTATCCATGCTATAATAGCATGCTCAGTGCGCTGTCATGACATAGATACAAGAGCACAAATTAGACAATGATTACTTAAACATATAGGACTTTAGGTTCTTTTTAAAAGACTTTGCTTCAGTTTGCCTTAGTGAAATAGGCAAATTGTTCCATAATACGGGCGCCACCGCCTCAAAGGCGCGCACGCCAAAGGTTTTCTTTCTATGTCCAATAAGACTGGGAGTCCTAAGTAATGACTTTTCACTTGAACGGAGATCTCTTGCTGGAACATATGTTGTAAGAATGTTTTGAAGATAGCTAGGTGCAGTGCCATCCAAGCAGCTGAATGCCAGGGAAAGAAGCTTAAATTCAATTCGCTTTTGCACGGGGAGCCAGTGGAGATCCCTAAGTATAGGGGTGATGTGAGCGGACCTCTCGACCAGAGATACTATGCGTGCAGCATTGTTCTGCACCTTCTGGAGTCTCTCAATCTGCTTTTTTGGAATCCCCCACAAGCAGCTGTTGCAGTAATCAAGTCTTGAGAGAATAAGAGAGACGGCAACAGCATTTGCTGTTTTCTTGTTTAGATGAGGTCGCAATTGACCTAAGGCTCGTAATTGCATAAAGCATGCCCGGACGACAGAGCTGACATGGGTAGTCATTGAAAGTTTACTGTCAATAAACAAGCCAAGATCTTTTACATAGTCAGATAAGGTAATTTCAGCAGTGCCAACTTTTATTGCTTCTAGCTTAGAGGTTTTAAGTTTAGCATGAGACCCACACAATATTGCCACTGTTTTATCATCATTTAGCTTTAGCCTATTTTCCACCATCCACGATTTCACTGACAGGCAGCAGTCTTCAAGAGATTTTACAGCCGCAGCACAGGAAGCAGGATCAGGATTGAAACTAATGTATAATTCCGTGTCGTCAGCAAATAGCTTACGATTTACGCCATGGGTACTAATGATTTTGCCGAGTTTACTAGTATAGATAGAGAATAGTATAGGTCCCAATACAGAGCCTTGTGGTACTCCGCACCTCAGTGGTGTGCTCTGCGAAGAAGCTTGTTTTACCACAACATATTGGGTCCTATCCTCCAAATAAGACGTGAACCACCGCAGCGCATTACCCGTGATGCCCATCTCCTTTTTAAGCCTGGCTAGAACAAGCTCATGGTCAATTACGTCGAAAGCTGCACTTAAGTCAAGCAACACTAATAGTGATAGTTCGCCACGATCAGCACTACAAAGTACATCATTTAGGACTCGCAGAAGTGCTGTTTCGCAACTGTGGCCATGACGATAGGCAGATTGGAACGGGTCAAGTAGATTATTAGCATTAAGATGCTGCACAAGCTGTTGCGACACAACTCTCTCAAGTATTTTAGAAATAAAGGAGAGATTTGAGACCGGGCGATAGTTATTGCAGTCATTCATATCTAAGCCATTTTTCTTCAGGAGGGGCTTAATGATCGCCGTCTTGAATGGGCGTGGAATTTTGGCAGACAGTAGGCAGGTGTTTATAATACGTACCAACACAGGAAGTAGAATGTCCATGCATGTCAGCACAATTTTGGTAGGGATGGGGTCAACAGTGGAATAAGTAGGTTTAGATGAAAGAATAGTACGTTTAAGTCCTTCCTCACAAACAGGGATGAGTTCCACTAATGGGATACCTGCGAAGACATCATCCACTAGGGGCAAAGAATCACGCTCTTCAAAGCTTTTCCTAATTTTCTCAACTTTGTCAGTGAAGAAATTGCTAAGTGTTTCCGCTGCTTTCTCACTGCTCATGTCAGGCAGAACGGGGGTTTCAGATCTTTTTCCAAGAAGATCATTGACAATGGAGAACATCTTGCGTGAGTCCGTTCCTGCAGACTTTAGAAGAGATTGAATATGAACCGACTTTTCATGCCTGATCACTTGAGCGAACCTATTTCTTTCTTTCCGAAATATTATTTTGTCACATTCAAGTCGAGTTCTTCTCCAACGCTTTTCAGCTAAACGACGGATTGACTTCGCTTTCTGAACTAAAGGGGAGTACCAATAGGAGTCCGGCCTGTCACTAACAAGTTTTTCCGTCACTGGGGCGTAGTCATCCAGTAAAGTGGAGAGAGTCTGGTTGTACAGGAGGACCAGGTTTTCAGGATCAACTTGATTGTGACTTAACCAATTCTGATTTAGTAAGACTATCTCGAAAAGAATACATATCGATATTCTTAAGATTCCTCGTCTTTATCTTTTTTCTCCCAGCAACTGGTCTTTTCATATTTGTCTTTAACCGCACAAGGAAGTGATCAGACAGAAGGAGGTCCTCAACACTCACAGAGTGGACAAATACCGGTATGTCAGATCTAGAGACCACCCAATCTAGGATGTGTCCAGCTCTGTGCGTTGGTTTGGAAACATGCTGAGTTAAGTCAGCAGAGTCAAATAATTGCTTAAGCTGATGAGTGTGGTTGTTTTCTGGATCATCCCAGTGGAAATTAAAGTCACCTAAGATCAATAAGCTCTTGTTTTTGATAGATGATACAAGGTTCCCAAAATCGTCATGAAAACTGCTTTCCTTTATCTGATTTGCGACAGAAGGCGGAGGTCTATATATAACAATGATTCGAACAGTTTGTTTGCCTTGGGAGATCACGAAGTTCATGCATTCAAATGAGGAGTAGTTCATATCGTTACAAAGCCTGACAGTCAAGGCAGATCGATAGATCACTGCTAAGCCCCCACCACGTTGACCAGTTGAGCGGGGCTTTTGAAAAAAGACATAGCCAGTAGGCGTCATCTCTCTAATTGCTGGTTCATCACCCCCCTCATGCAGCCAAGTCTCCGTGATGATCATAATATCCAGTGATTTTTCAATGATAAGGTCATTGATGAGGATAGCTTTCTTTACTGAGGACTGCGCATTTAGAATACCTATCGTGACATTACTAACTGTAGATATTGTATGGATGTCCTCTTCTATCTGCTTGGGTAGTGTTTGTGAGAGGGAAAGGACATCCTCGGAGCACGACAGCGGTTTGCCATGCCAAATACGATGCAAACGACCAGCTCTCGTTCCTCTTCTTTTCGGTATGTGAACCCCTACACCAGGCCGGCGAGTAGAAGGATAAATACTGTTTGTAGTATGTATTAACACTTGAAGCAGAATATTATAAGCAGATAGATGGTGCCTGATAGTTGACAATATAATAAAGGCAGATAAGAAAATAACTAGTGTGGCAGTCGTCATCTCTTTGTTTACAAATAGTGGTGACGGTAGAGTTATCAAGCGTAGCGAGATGGAACACAGTACTCTTTGTTTACAAATAGTGGTGACGGTAGAGTTATCAAGCGTAGCAAGATGGAACACAGTACAGAACTGTGAGAACAGTTCACCTTATAAACCACAAGTTAGAGTGTATGGAAACACCAAAATCAATTGATAATCAGTTGATAATTAACCAGGTCCAAGACCATCAATAGAATATTACACACAATGTCATAGACAAAATCACAAGTGATGCACTAGTACAAAATTTAAGTAAATAAACAAGGATTTAATCACAGAAAAAGTCCAAAAACAGTCCAAAAACAGAGACTGAAACAAAACACTGCTGCCTGCTGGCGCAAAACACAACACAGGTAGTAACCAATTTAATTAATGTTTTAAATGATGTTAAGTTACTGGTTTTCCTGGTTTGTTCAGGCAACCCATTCCATGCCCGAATGCCACTCGGTTCTCTCTTTCTTTCTTTTTCTCTCTCTCACTATCTCCTCTCTCTCTCTTTTCTCTTGTGATCTATTACAAACGCGTCATCTCTTTTCTTTCTTACTTTCTTTCTCTCTATAGATAGAGTCCTTTTCTCTCCAACTCGTTCGCCATCTTCATTCTTTTTCTCACTCACTCTATCTAGGCTATCTAATCTATCTATCTATCCATCTATCTATCTATCTGTCTTTCTATCTGTCTATCTATCTATCTATCTATCTATCTTTCTATCTATCTATCTATCTATTTAATTCAGGAATTAATTTCAAGAGCTCACACAAGATAAAAGGCAACTTCTGTACACCAAAAAAAATCAACACCACAAGACTACACCGTTAAATGTCTTATATCCTTTTGGTAAATCAAGACCCCCCCTCCTTATCCACAAGGTAAACTAAAACCACGTATGACAAAACACATACACGTATAATCTGACGTATATAACAACAACAACAACAACACCAGTTGACTCTAACTCACACTTACCTCTTTCTTCCTATCTTCGCTATAAGGTCAGCGTCATCCATCACTGACTTGCAGTTTTAACGAAAAATCTCCCTGTATTTCTTAAGTAATATTATAGTGTTCACTTCCACTTGTTCTTTGTTGAATGAAGATGAAATATCAATTTTTATCTTTTGTTAACACATTTAAGCACTTGTGAAAAAAAAGTTTGAATTTTCAAGTCGTGTGTTGTTTTCTTCTTTAAATGTTTTTAGCTATCTTTGATTGTCGATGTAATGTAAAAAAAAATCTTCACATTTTAAAAGTTGATAGAGGTAGACCCACTGATCTATAAAAAGAATGGATTAGGCAAGGAAGTAACATCCTTGAAGAAATTTCCGCCATTTTGTTTATACTGTCACTGATCGATCAATATATATAATTACCGTGAGTTTGTTTGTTTATTTATTTAGATGTTTGGATTTCCCTGTCTTCGCTTTGCTCAAAGCAATTTATTAAGAAGGCGCAATCCATTCTTTTTATAGATCAGTGGGTAGGCCTAATAATTATCATCATACATAAACAGACTCTACTTATAGTAGAAATTAAATTTTGACATACTATGAGATACCACAGAAAAGGGTTTGAGTTAGATCCTGCGGTGGCAAATTAACCGGTTTGTGTGAGAATCGGTTCTTAAATTTTTTTTACAAACCTTTTTTAACCGAAAATTACCAAACCAATAAGCAGAATAGGTTCCTGAAGATTAACGAATTTACAGTCCCTGGAAACTACTATAGACCACTCGAAATTGCCACAGAGACTAAAAAATAAACAACATAGAGAGTGGAAATTGCAACATAGACTTGAAATTACCACACAGACTGGAAATGACAACAGAAACTAAAATTACCATAGAGACTTGAATTTATCATTTAGACAGAAAAGTATCCACAGAAAGAGGAAACTACCACAAAGACTGGAAATTACAACAAAGACTGGAAATCACAACATAGACATGAAATTGGTCACAAAGACTGGAAATTAAAATAACAAATAAAAATTACCACACAGACTGGAAATTACCACAAACATTGGTAATTATGTTATAGGTCTACTTCTGTGGCTAGTATTGGTAGACTTAGTAGTAAATGAAAACAATAATTGTTAACAGGGAGATAAAAAAAAACAAAAACTCGTATTCCCTTCGGCAAACTTGACTAGGCCTATATCTTGCACAAAAAAAAACGAAACGTGTGCAAGTTTTACTCTAACTTCCTTAGTTTACCGGTAAAGTTTGAATTCTCGTTTCATTTTACGAAATGGAGTTATCCCGCTTCCCCGCTGGCTTCCGGCGCAGCCACAGTGCTATAAATAGAATGACTACATGAGAGGAATTCGAATTTTTTCTCCCCCCCCCCTTCCCCCTCCCTGTGCTTTTCAGTAGCCTACCAACCATGCGTATGCTCCATTCCCCGCCAGTGTGTTTATAAACAATCTTGCCTAATTTAAAAAAAAAAAAACGCCAACTACCTACTGATTACGTATTCCGTTCAAGTTGGAGCAGAAGTTCTAAAAATAGATGACCCCATTCCAGATCTACATATCAATATGTCTGATTGAGTGATATATTTCTGTTTCTTTTCTTTTTTTTTTTTTGTTCTTTTAATTAAATAGAAGTAAAACCTCTGACTAACAATGTAAAGACTTTCTTTCAGAAACCGTTTTTTCTTTCTTTTTTTTCTAAATTAATGTTTTATTTAATCAAAATTTCATTGCAGTCAACTTTTATACTGTCGGCCTCTAAGCACTATTACCGCGGACCACGCCACAACCATGTTTCAAAATGAAATTTTACACACCAAAAAATATACGAGAACAAAACCCAACAACTATTAAAATGTATTCTACTTAAGAACAAGGGAAATTAAACACATTTTTTAAAAATAAATTCTAACCGGTTGTCTTTCCCTTTATAGACGTTTAATAGAAATCTACTCTGGAGTTGTCGTTCTTTGTGTATCAACCTGATTTATCAGAAGTTGAAACAAATTGAACATTATTCTAAACTAGAGTTATAGTGTTTTCTGTTCCACAAGCTCAAATTTAAACTGCCGGCCATGTAATACTTGTGCTTGTGCGAGTATGTGTGAGTTTGTATGTATAATATGTGTGAGAGAGAAATACCTGGAAGTTTCAGAATACTCACGGTCGAACTCAAAACTTAACCAGAAAAAATAATACAACACTCGCACGTACAGATAGAAAAAAAGCTACAGTCCTTTTAACACGAAAAACATATATAGGCCACTGTGTCTTTGAGAAATAAACACATGCTCAGGCAAAGCCAAAATAAAGTTTATGAATAAATATATAAATATAGAATAAATAATCGGAATACACACGCTTTGCCAAGAGTCCTTTTTTTCCCTTCCGGGTCTAGCCTTCCCCCTGTCTCTCTCGTGTTCGCTCGCTTTTTCTCCCTCTCTCTCTCTCTCTCTCTCTTTTTCACCCCTCCCAGGTTTGTGAATGGGTGAGCAGCCAGTTCTTCCAAAAGTTTCACCACATGACAAAGGGGTAGGAATTGAGGAGGGAGTTGGGGTGGTATTGAATAGGTAGGGAGCCAGGTAGATGGGACTGGGGGGGGGGGGGAGCCAGGTTATAACTAAAGTACAGAGATGGTGGGTGCGTGCGTTGAGCGGGCGTGTACCAGTGCGAAAAATGGGAGCAGCTATTTTCTTTTCTTTTTCGTGGAAAGAAGAGGGGTGGTAATTCATGCACCGTGTGTAGCTGTCAGATTATCTGCCCCTTGCTTTATTTTATTTTATTTTTTTAATAAGAAAACGCGCTTACCTTCTGGTACAAACGTATACTCTTTTATTTTATATATGATCCTCCACTCCAGTCGGCCACTTTGTATAAGCAATTCAAGTTGCGAACACACTATAAAAATATAATTCACATTTAATTTGTAAACGTTTCTTTTTAAAACCGTTTACACCTCAGGTTCAATTTTATATTTTCCCTTACAGTTAATAAATTAATGCATTATAAATATTATGATCCCTTTATTCCAGTGTTCTCTTGTCCCCGTCTGGGACTTTTTCCTGAATTAAAACAAAACACCCTTTTAAAAAAAATCCAAATTCACAGCCCCTTGCTCCATATCAATGTAGACTATACACCACAAGATCTTGAAAACAACAAAACAACAACAAGAAAAACAAAACTGAAAAAAGTAATAGATAAAACAAACAGTGTAAAACACATCATGAGTCGTATACAATAGAACAATAGTATACAATAGTACAATAGTACAATATACAATAGTATGCTGTGGCGTAGCTAGACTATAAGCCATCATGGGCGATGACTGACTTTAAATCATATCAGACTGAGCCCGCCCTTGTAAGTATCGTTTACATTTAAAAAAGAACGCCCTACAACTACTTAGCATGACCCACGTTTGCCCGCGGAACTGCAAATCCAAGAGGTGGAGTTATGGGCTTTTCCCATGTAAAGTGCCCATAATTTTGTTGATGTTGATCGTTCGTTCTCAAAATTTGATTCGGTGCTGTCACCATGGCGACATTCTCTGTCACAAGAAGAAAAAACACTTAGAGCTTCGACTGTCGTGAATAATAAATAATAACTTTAGGAACATTATTCTAGTGTCTGTTGAAAACAATGTAAGACCTGCTAATGTTTCAACGAGGGCACGGAGTCCGTTCGGCAGCGTACCGAAGGTCCTGGGTTCGAATCCTGGTGCAGGCTTGGATTTTTTCCCGGGTCTGGAGGGTTTCTCTAAGTCAACCCGGCTCTGACGGGTAGGCTACCTGACCTTATGTACATAGGGCTGGCCACACTACCACCTAGTATGCCGTGGCCACAGAAACCGGTGAACGCTGCTTCACCGGACCCATGGATCAATTTGGTCCAACCGGTACTTTGGTGTTTCAGCATCGTTTGCCTAAAAGCAAATCTGTGGAGTAAAGCGCACGGACGAGATCGATTTGGGCGGCTGGTTAGCAAAGTCGACAGCGAGCTCGACTCCCAAACGCCGCATCAGGGGTTCGACCCTCGGTGCAGACAGCTATAAATCCACCGCCGACTTGGAGAGGAGATGGGCGCCGCCAAGTCTACCAAGCCCAAGAGAGAACTAGTGGACACCCAGTGTCCACGAGCTCGCCCCAACGACCGTCAAGGTTAAGGGACTAAAAAAGAAAAAAAGTTCTAATGATTGAGTAACGATTCTGAGTTTTACAAAATGTATTTATTTCGTTTGGGTTAAGAATTAAGTTTTATAGATCTACTTATGGAATTCTAAAACAGCATTTACCACGGTACGTCAAGGAATTTGAAAAAGTGTGATCGGAATTTAGGATTTTTTGTTTTGCTGTTGTAAATCTTTGGCCCTGTTAATTATTATTAAACTTGTTCGAAAATATCTATACAATTCTTTTATATTATGGACCATTTAAAGTTTCTGGTCCATCGTTTAAAACTAGGCTGTTTTCTTTTTTCTTCATTTTTCTATCCTGGCTACGGCACATGTGTGGGGGAAATAAGAGAAGATAAAGGAGTTATCGCACTTGATATAAAGAAGTTTAATTTTTTGAAATGTATGCCCCGCCTATCTGCTGCGGCTGCCTTCTCCTCGCCGTGGGAAAAGGCCGATAATCAAGCTTATTTGGCTGCAGGGTGGAGAGGCTATGAGATAGCGGGGTTACTTCCCCTTGCAGAGAGAGAGGGCCAACTTTTGGCCAATCTACAGCACCCTCTGGTGGACTTTGCGAAGATAAACATTTATATTACCCTGACGAGGCCCCGGATGAGAGCTGTCAGATAAATAATTAGAGGCAGATCTTATGTGTATTAAGATATATGTGAGTCTTGTAAGTGTGTGCACATATAGAGATAGGCCTACTCATTTGTGAATTAGAAAGATGCAAAATATTTTTGGGTTTTGTTAGTTCAGCATTGACAAGAAGATAGTGTGGCCAGCACAACGCTCGAGAGCAATGACGTCATTCATAATTTCTGGGTAGACTGACGGTTGTCTATACCTTTAAAGGAATGCCAGACCAGCCCTCTTTCAGTAGACCACCCATGATAAAAGGTTTAATATGGCTGACTTTGAATGCACTTGGAAATTCGATATTACTATTATTAAAGTAAAAACAGGACAAATAGTTTAAACTCGAGGGGCCGGCAACCTACGGTAAGTGTGCGAGACTTGGCACACAGAACGATTTTCAATGGCACGCGGAAGACCCACACAAAAAAAGCAATTCAAGTCTATAGAAAGAAGAGCAAAATGAATAATAACAACATTAAAAGTTGGACTTTAAAACTACAACTTACCATCAATCTATTAGGCCTGCAATACTTAGATAGAAATGGTATTAAGACAATCAAACTACACTGCTCAAATTATACATGCAAAAACGAAAACGAATATACGTTTATCTTTTTTTTTTACCGAGTAGCATCCTAGCATGGAATGGGTTGCATGACGAACCATGAAAACATATAATTTACATATTATATTCGGTGAGCACGGTGGACAGAGCGTTCGGTCCTGGGTTTGAGATCCTGGTGAAGGCTAGGATTCGCTCCCGGGTCTGGAGGTTGTCCCCTGAGTCTGCCCAGCTCTGATGATTACCTGACATGAGTTGGGGTAAAGTAAACGCGGCTGGGCATTGTGTTGACCACACAATCCCCTAGTATGCCGTGGCCACAGAAACTGGTGGGCGATGCTATACCGGCCCCATGGATCAATCTGGTCCGACGGGATACTTGCACGACTAGCCTCAAACCACGGATAATCAAATGACGCAATAATCTTCTGTATGAAGGAGATATTGACTATTGTAACATATATGACAATAAGATAATTCTTCTTCTTCGTTCTCAATAGTTATGATTGGGAGGATTCAGACAACAAGTCAATAGTTCAGTTACAATATTATTCTTTCTCGATCATTTTTGGAACGTGTATTTCTGTTAGCAGGATGTCTATTCGCAAGCATAGCTTTAGAATACAGGTAAACTGCGGGGATTATTTTGTTGTGTCCTCGTGGACCCAACTCTCGTGTGAATCCGATATCAGATAAGACAAGAAGAGGCTGTTAGGGAAGAGGGGAGATGGTGTTTGCGTGTCACGGTATCCCTCTTACACACAGAAAGGTATAAACCAAGAGTGTGCAACATTTTTCTTCTTTGGGCCGCATATGACATTTTATATAACTTGACGGGCCACACAGTCTGAATAAGTATTTGCATTATCAAAAAAAAATGACGTTAGTAGGTCTTCGGGGGCCAAACTAAAAGGCTTGGCGGGCCGTTTTGTGGCCCGCGGGCCGCCTGTTGCACACCCTTGGTATAAACTATGCTAGCGAAATTGCACAGAGTCCAGACGAATCCCTACAAAATCTTGCAAAAAGCTTTTCAAGTCTACGAATCCCTTCAGAAAGGAATTTAAAGATTACCACTTTCTCAACAAACAAAAATATTTCTAGGCTCTAAAATTTCTCCAGAAAAAAAATATAGATTACAAGATCGAAGGTTAAAAACTCCTTTCGAAAAAAGTAAAGGTGATGCATTAATACAGACAAGATTTCAAGGTTACGAATTTCTTCAGAAAAGAATTTCAATTTTATGAATTCCTCAAGAAAGAATTCCAAGTAGATGAGTTCCTTTTGAAAAATTGTCAAGGTCACGAATTCCTTCAGAAAAGAATTCGATGTGACGAATTCCTCCATAAAAGAATTTGAGTGTTATACAAGAGGCAAATTAATCTAGCTTAGGCTTACATCTCCCTGGTGTTGGTCCGATGTATTCGGTAGTTACATTGGATTAGAGTTAGCGGCTGACCGAAATTCGGTTTAGGTTTCTGTTTTTGGTTCCGAAAGTAGGCAAAACGCCTCTTTCGGCGAAGTTTCGGTTTCGGCCGAAGCCGATAAGTTTGCATTCGGTTTCGGCCGAAACTGATATTGACTTTCAGTCATCCGCTGAATATCTTGCATTTGTCATATTTATATTGTTTTGTCTAATCTTATAGACATTATGTCATAATATTTAGACACAAACATCTTATATAAAGTTGATATTGCCTTTTAGGTTATTAAATCTTAAAGAGTATTCAATTCTGAAAAAAAAAGATCTATAATATATGTATATACAACTGTATTTTAAATGTTCTAAATAATTCTATCTAAATAATACTGTTATTGTAATATAGTATAGGTCAGATAACAGATGTTTATCTTGTCATGGCTACAATATTGCTGTATTTCTTAATATGTTTATACAAAGAAAACCTAATAATAATAATATCTGATTAAAAAAAATGGACAGTATACCAACATTTTAATACAAAGTATATAAACTTTTAAAAGAAAAATGAAGGAAAAAAACTAACAGTTTAATGATATCTGATTTACAACATTTTTACAGTAACAACAAACAATTAATCAATATCAAAGACTTACAAAATTTGATAGAAAATCCATCGCAAAAGAATATTAATATTTAGATATCTTCTGTAAAGGAAGTGAATTCTTGGAAGATAGATATCAGCGCACTGAGCATGCTATTATAGCATGGATAGTTGCGCTATAAAAGTGCTCATTATTATTATTATTATTATATTTTTTAAATCTGTTCACTTTTTTTTTAAAGAAATACTATCCTGTATTCCAATGAAAGACTTTATTAAAGTTTTTTTTTTATACCAATGCTATCTCGTGTTCTAAGCTTTAAAAAGAGGGACGAAGGGAAATAACTCAGGACTTATTTTCTTTAATGCAAGGGAAGTCATAATAGCTTTTTTAAAATGTTCAAATTTTTAACGTAGGTTTTTATTTAAATATACGATATAGATCTAAACGAAAATTTTTTTTATTGATTTTCACAGAGTTTTTAGTAAGTATTACACAACACCGCCATTACTAACGATATGTGTAGTTATATTAGTTATAACCTGTGCAGATAAATTTTATTGTATATAAATGGGCGATTATGTATAGTATTTTAAAAGATCTATAGGCTCAAATGTAGAAAAACATCATCGTAACAATGTGCTGCTAAATTTGAAGCAGACTTTGACAGCGATATTGAGAGAGAGGGAATCGGGGAAACCCCATTTTCTTTTATCTCTTTTGACACTGCAAGGTATGTCAGAATATCCAGCTCTGTAAGGAATTAGTAATTCCAGATGTCAGTGCAACTGAGAAGTTCAAGTCTATAGACAGGGCATTGTCTTGTCTCTCCTCAATGACTCATGAGATGAACTAACAATGTTTAAAACAGCCGGGTGCACGGGGTTCCTGGGTGAAAGCAAGATGTTTTAATAAAACTTGCACAGAAGGACCGATAGACCCGTCAACAGTGGCAAAAGTAAAGATAGAAGGCTGGCTATCTATATAAACAAACACTATTGCAATATCAACATCATTACTACAAAAAGAAGGACATGCACATCAGAAAATAATTATTGTGCAACAGCCTGGGGTCATACTATCTGCCATGAGAATTGTCACAAATATACTAACAAGAAATATATCGTCAAGACTTCAGTCAGCCAGAATACAATAGCTGACTAATAATGAACTTTTTCTTGTATGATAAATTGTGTGATAGTGTTCGTACATGTCTATTTTTATAAGTATATTTCTGTGCTTGTATAAAAATAATTAGATGTATTTTTTTTTGGTTTAAAATATGCTGAAAGACAAAACATCTGTAATCAAGAGAAATTTCCATTTGTTTGGATCAATATAGAAATCTTATCCTCCTGGTGCATCATGACCCTTACTGGGGCAGCAGCCCACGAAGAGAAAAGGCCAAAGTTTGTAATGGAAAAGCGACACCTCAAAAGATCCAGCAAAGCCAGCTGCGCTACCACTGGCCATCAAGCCACGCACCCATTCTCCAAATGCGTCCACTACTTTCGGGCAAGAATAGGTCTTATAAGCCATCTCCGGTCCCCCAATCAATTTTGACTTTGTCAGAGGAGGGTCTTCATCGAAACCCACGGACAAGCATCATCATCACAGGACAAACTAGGTGACGAAGTTCTTGTCCATTACAGAAAAGTTACTTACTATCAGTACACAATGTCTTCTGTCTATGTACGTCTATAAAAGCTCAATATGTCAGTTCAGAATTAGCCTGCTGTTGCTCTCCCTCCCCACCATGAATTATTTCCCAATTTGCATTATCTGTCCTCGTGGGGGCACGATGGTTTAGCGGCAGCGCGTTCGGCGTTTGGCGCATTCTTGTTCCTATCCATCTACCCCAGCCCTTGACACCCCCCCCCCCAATACACACATAATCACCTGGAAATTTTAGCGAACCGTGTCTAACCTAGAAAAATCTACTGCTTATAATATGAGTAAATAATTATTAATTGACGGTTTCAGAATTTCTCCCTTTTTAACTGCTGGTAAAAACTTTAAAAAAATTGTCAGGATCTGGAGAATTTCCCAGCTTCTACTCATCTCTGAATGGGGCGCGGTGCAGCGCGTTCGACTGGCGTACCGAAGGTCCTGGGTTCGAATCCTGGTGAAGGCTAGGATTTGTTCTCGGGACTGGAGGGTGCACGTAAGTCTACCCAGCTCTGACATTAGTTGGGGTAAAGGCGGCTGAGCATTGTCCTGGCCACACATTCCCTAGTATGCCGTGGTCACAGAAACTGGTGAACGCTGCTTCACTGGCCCTATGATCAATTTGGTCCGACGGGATACTTTACTTTTACTCATCTCTGATGGCTCCATTCTTATTAGCAATTGTCTTTTTCCTATTTCGAACTCAATATTGTTGTATGAGGTGGAAGGAGTTTAAGCAACAAGGCGTATTGATAATATGGTAAATGGCACGGTGGTTTTCAGGTCTGTCACCCTTCTATACAGATTTGTGTTGTGGAGGTCTACTGTGGCTAGTACCTATTACAAGCAGTTTCATAATAGGAGGGATGAGATCATTTTTTTTTTTTTTTTTTCTATTTTATCGGGGTATACTTTGTTCTACTATGGCGTCCTACGCTTATCCGCGGTCCGAGTCTATTCCTGCATTTTTATTGGCGTTTTAAATGATGTTGTTACTGGTTTTCCTGGTTTGTTCAGGCAACCCATTCCATGTCCGATGTTATTGGTGTTACTCTTGTCAGTTATGAATATTTGCTAGTAATGAACCTTTACTTATAATATTCAATAAATTTCCCCCTTAAAGTTATACAGAAAACTATCTAAGCCAACTTTTAAATATGTGTATTCAGTGTTTAAATTCACAATAAAAAAATTTATACAAAATATTAAACATAACTATACAAAAAACTAGACATAACTTGCAGATAATTTGCTCAATATTAGCACTTTGTTTTGGAATGTATTTACATTAATGTTGTTGAGTTGTTGGTTTTCCTGACCTGTTCGGGCAACCCCATTCCGTTGCCAAATGCCACTTGGTAAGAGAAATTTAATTTATATTAGACATACAGTTTATAGTATACTTTATCTTATCTTTATCGTTACAGACGCCCTTTCTTTACAGAAGATTATCGCTTCCTATTTTATCCGTGGTTTGAGCCTAGTCTTGCATTTTGATAATGGTTTTAAATAAAATTGTGCAGATTTGTTTTCCTGGTTTTCTTCAGGCAACCCATTCCATACCCGGATGCCATATTTTAGACATGCACCAGAGAAAAAAATCTTAGTGGGCCTTGTTCTGTTATTAGGCAGCCTACCCATCATACGTTACTTAGAAGACTTTCTGACTAACCCTCTCACCTTTCGCTTCTTTCTTTTCAATTTTTTTCTTGTTTTCCCCCCAATTCTTGCGGTTTTCCCTTAAGCGTGCACATTTTTCTCCTATATTCCTAAAGGCTCAATCTCACCGTCCGCCCGATGCATCGACGTTCAATGTCACCTTGATAATGAACACTGCACCTTTTGTGCGCGTGCGTGCACGGGTTCTGTGTCTGTGCAGCTTGTATGTGGAACCAAAGTATATAACCTATATAACTTTTTATTTCTTCAACACACACACACACAAAATCGACATTATAATAAATAGAAAGAAAAACATGTGCGCCGCAAAATGTCACGTGGCCATCTACGTCACTGCATCAAACTAAAAAAAAATGTTGGATTTTTTTTTTTTTACTGCAGAGGACTGCTTCATTTATTTATCTCTGGGTTCTAGCATGCGCCCGCCATTTTTTCTTTTCTTTTGGACCAATGAACAGAGACCTTAGCCGTCAGGTGATAAATTGGAAATTATGTTGAGAGAATTCCTTAGATTTTCATGCATGGTGATAAGATCTGGATCAGAGATAGGGCCAAGTGTGTGAAAACAAAATAAGCCAACCGATGACAAGTAGAAAAGGTTAAATATGCTTACATAATTTAATAATAACATGTCCCGTCCATAGATTACCAGTACAATGAAAGCGGCCTACGATCTAAACACTTGTGCTACCCCTGTAAGAAATGCATTATGCAACATTTTTTAGGGGAATGGGAGGGTATGTGGGTTTTGACATCATTTTTGTAGGTCGCCTTAACGAAAAAAGGGGATCGGTGGTCTAGACGGCAGCGCCTCCACGGGTTTCGCGGAATGGATGAAGGTCACGGGATCGAATCTTGGTAAAGGCAAGTTTGTTTTTTTAACCCAAGTCTGAAAATTGTTCTTGAGTATAACTTGATATGCACTTGACTTTAGTTTACCACACTATCCCTTTTTATGCCGTGGCAACGGGAATTGTTGAACGCTGTTTCACTATAGCCCTAAGGGCCGAATTATTGGTCCTGACAGTTATTCTTTGCTTAACGAAGAAAAGATAGAGTTGAAATGTGTATCCATATTTACAACGAATGTAGATTAGGGGCATAACTTGTTACTTTCGCGAACGACAATGTCTTCTTTAGTGAGCATAAAAGATATTGGAAGGCAGGGTCTTGGCGTATTAGAGCTCAAAAGTTGCCATTACCGACTACTGTTCATGGTCAAAAGTCAAGGGTAGCCCTTGAGATACACGTTTAATAGTTAAGCACCAAAGAGATGAAAGTAGATTTATAAGTTCCTACATTTACCCCTGACCCCTGATGCATATACTATTGAGACCGGGTATTTGATGACGACATTGTCGTTGTTTAATAACGGGGGCAAAACTACAGTACTCTCGACTCGGAATAGGCTAAATTGTTGATGACGTAGGTAAATGCAAATACATCTTACAATATTATGACTGAAAAGAGGCTCTTTTGTAAACTTTTTCTTATAACAAGTAAAATTGTGCAAAATGTATATATGTTCTAAGCTGTTTTTTTTTTATTTCATAGATAGATCTGCGGCTATTTCCAAAACACAGTCATTACTAAGTAGAAACCGATTCAGGCTGCATGTTTAAAAATGACAATGGCAAAAAAAGAATCAACAGTTTAAAATATGTCAAAACTGACGTCTATTAAAAATCATTTCTGCGACTTAGCATAATTGATGTAGTGCCACTAAGTTTAGGAAGCGAGTAGTGGCCAGACATTAGTTCTTTACCTAAGAGAAATCTACAGCAATATGCCTGGTATTCAGTGCGGGTGATTGGAACTCCCCCTTTCCATTTGTCACCTTTCGGTGCCGCTCCCCTGATGCTATTGATGCAGTAGTTTCCCTTGTTCAGGGCCACGGGCCACGAATATGATTTCACGTGCTGACACTTAAAGACCACCTACAATCGGAAAGCAATCGGGCGGGTGGGAAAAGGAGGTTGGGGAGGGGGGCATATTCAAAGGTGTGTCACAGGTGTGGGACTTTGGCAAGGGGAGTAAGTCAGTTTATATGTCTCCCTCTCCCATTCCTCATTAAAACACGTGTAGATTCTGGAAAGCGTAAAAGGAGTAGTAAAACTCTAGAATAAGGGAATAAAAATACAGGAAACTCACGGGATTGATGTTTATGGTTTGTATGTATTTGTGTATGTAAGTGCATGTATTTGTGTATGTTTGTTTTTTGTTTGTCTTATCTTATCTTATATATTACAGACGCTCCTTCTATAAAGAAGATAATTGCGTCCTACGCTCATCCGTGGTCTGAGTCTAGTCTTAAGCTACATCTTTATTAATGTTTTTAAAGGATGTTAACTTACTGATTTTCCTGGATTGCTCAGGCAATCCATTTCCATGCACGAATGCCACTTGGGAAGAAAGAGAACTTATATGCATGTAAGTGTATGTATGTGTTTTAATGTAAAAGAAACACATAATTATTTTATTTCTATTTCACGCATCTTTTGACATTTCGGCGCCTGTGGATGTGGGAGGGAGAAGAGACGACCACCCGCCCCCTGCTGGCCCCCTCTATTTAACACTACACTTGGGTCCGAATGCGCAGAACGTATTAGTAAATAGTCTCCCGTCATGTAAAATTCCTGTACGATCGTTTTTTAATTTCCGAATTTTTTTTCTATTTAATAATTATACAAGCAATGGGCAAGCTCTTTCCTTCCAGCGAAGTAGATTGGATATTTTGCGCCCGGAGACAAATGATAAAAAATTGCGTTAAATCATATGTTTCTTAATATAAACATTGTAAGCCTCATTTTGGGACCACTTAACCTTGGCGCCAGGGAAATTTATGTACGGCTCTGCCCCTCCTCCCTATCTCTAATCCCTAGGGGAATTACTTTGTATAAAAGCCCGAATACTTGCGACGCGACCCTTCCCTTAGAGCAGGGGTCGGCAACCTTTTGATAATAGTGTGCCGAATAGGGATTTCTAACTTCATTCAGCGTGCCAATAGCCTAGGAATCACCCTGCTTTAGCACTAACTTTCTAATATAAGATACTTGAAAAGTTTTTTTTTAAGGAGTCTTCCGCATGCCATAGAAAATAGTTCTGCGTGCCAGGTCTGGCACTCGTTCCGTAGGTTGCCGACCCCTGCCTCGGAGGATTCTCGTCGTCGCCCTATGCCTTATGTATGGAATGCTTATTGGTAATTCTCTAACTGGGTTTTCCTTTAATGTCTTGGCATTTAGCGTCGCTGAATAGGCACATATAAACCTCTATACAGGAGCACCCCCAACCCAACATACGTACACCTTGCCGATAAACGGAAAGTAAACCTGTACAGCGAGCACTGGTCTGTGTTGTACATCCGGGTACAACAGAAGCTCGCCGTGCTGTGCTGAAATGTGTACACGTGGGATGGTGTGGCGAATGACGCCAGACATAAAGGGGAAAAAAGGCAAATATCGGGATCAACATGACGCCCTTTACACAACCAAATGATTCTGGGGTAAGATGTCCATGGCATATGAGTTTAGGTGGCCTTGGCGAATGTGGGGATTGCGTGGCCAGCACAACTCTTAGTTTTCTATATCACTTCCCCTTCCCCCCACTCATAACACTATCACCATCTTAACTGAGTGACCATCAAAGCTGGGTAGATTCTTATCAAAGCTGGGTAGATTCTTTGTTACTAATGCACTTTTTTGTTTACATTTGTTGCGTTAATTGTTTTACATTTTGGTTAATATTTGGGCTTAATTATTTCTGGTATGGGGCCAAGCGGCTTGTTGTTCTTGATTCTAAATGTTTGGTATTTACTTCTGGTGTATAAGTAGCCTATAATACAGCCCAGGGCAGGGGCATGTCGAACTAGATAACTACCGCAAATTAAGCTCTAGAAATAATTATTCATTACGTCAGTGGATTAACTATTTTATCAACTTCTAACAATGAAAACTTCACAGAACAAGAGATAGATTATAATTTGGAATAAAGCGAAATAAATAAATGATGTAATGAGAGTGTCCAAAAAGGGGGCGTGGCCCACTTCGAAAGGTTGCAAATTCGGACTACAATTTTTGTTCAAATATAATAAATATATTTTTTAATACCTTTAACAATAACTACATTCAATTTCCTTTCCATTTATGTATTATACTTCATGTATATTTTAATATTAGGCCACTTTATGCGACTATGAGGAGATGTTTCTTTATTTCAACTTACAAATTTTTTGTTGATGGCATATCTTTGGCTAAATATTGTGTAACTTTTTCTTCTATGGGCCGTATTGCTGCTGAGAGTAAACACCCTTGCCCATTTTACAATTACGGTATATAAGATTGACTTTTATAAGGGGCAAAGGTGTTAACTCTGAGCAGCAATCTTTACAATTACGGTATATAAGATTGACTTGTATAAGGGGCAAGGGTGTTAACCCTCAGCAGCAATACGGCCCATTGATCAATCTCGTTCAAATTTGAAAGTGTTATTATTTATTATATTTACTATCGAGGTTTAAAAATGCCAATTGGTTGACAAGTTTTATAAATAAAAAAGATTTTATTGGAAACCTAAAAAAATATATAAATGGTGAAAGTAATTTAAAGATGTGAGCTCGAAATAACTGTCTTTGGAGTAATTCATTTATGAACGAAAAAAAAAATCACAGAAGAATAACAACTCAGTGTGCCTGTGAGAATACGGTTGGCATGTGCCCCTATATTACCCTTCCCCGTGGCTACGCCGCTGTTTAAAACTAACATTAACATTTTATATATTACGTTGTTACTACAGTAAAATGTAAACGGTAACATGTTACTAATTTAAAAAAAAAACTCCTAGGCGAAATACCTACTTATGTACAATATTATGTTCTTTATTGATGTTCTAGGGTTTAGATCTCCTAATGTTGGAGCGGCATGTACCTATAACTTAGCATGAACCAAAGACTATAATAAGATGGACCGCTGGCTTTATTATTTCTGCTATTTGATGACTCGAATGACTTCTTTTCGGAATCATCGATTTTCTTTTGTATTGTACACTTCCGTTTTATTTCATTGCTATGATTTTCTTAATGGAAATGTGTATAGAGTGAAAACCTTTAGGCAGCCGTAGGTGTCATATAAGACAGCTTTATTGGCTGAGCACGGGAAAAAGACCATATAAGCTCTAAAAAATAGAGCAAGCGGTCCATCTTATTATAGTCTTTCAAGCATGAACTAGACAGGGGTCGGCAACCAAGGTTACGCGTGCCAGACTTGACATGCAGAACGATTTTCAGTGACACGCGAGAGACCTACAGAAGTTTTTTTATAATGCAAGTCTAAACAACGTACGTCAGCGTAACTAATTGGTGCTGCGTGGTGAACTACATGGGAATCACACTGGACGTCGACTGTTTTAGTTCATGTATGTTTGTATGCAAAGTTCTCATCATTGGACTTGCGATCTGTGAGTGAATCTATTATTAATATAGTCTATTTCATATTTTCTTTCTTAAGTCTTTTCTAGAATAAAGTAATTCGGAATATAAGTAAAGTCTTGGATAAATTCGTTTCTGATCTGGAAGCAATTACGGTTTATATTGATTTAAAAAAAAAACATATCTGGTATTGAATTAGGAGAACTAACTGTTGAAGCCGATGTTTCTGAATGACATGGCGACACATTTCAGTGAGTTAAACTTGCATTTACAAGGCCGGGGTCTCAAAAAGCACTTGAAGTGGAGAGATATTGGCATTTTTTTTTCAATCTAAACATCCTAAAAATGGGCATCGAAATGTGACGATTTGGGGAAAATCTGAAAGGAATAGCTGCTTAGGATAGTCAGCTGTTGTCAACTGCAAGGTATTCGCTCTACTTTCAACTTTAAGTATAATTTACACTAGTGAACATATTTTATCGAACATGAAAGCAGTTTTAATCATACCTAGTGGTCTATTAAACTTTACCACTCATAATTGACTAAATATGTACCTGACACTGAACAATTAGCAAAGCGCATTCATGGAAAAGGCGCTCATTAATTGATACATGCTAATTACATTCAAAAGAGTTTTATGCTTATCTCTCTTAATTAAGCATTAATAAAATTATTTCTAAAACAAATTTATTTGTTTTATTATTGCAATAAATAAAACAGGCTTATACACTTACATTATATTTTGTAATTGTTTTAATTATAAATGTTTAAAAAATAAACTCCTTAAATTGACTTTAATAATGCATAAATTGTTTATTTACAACTTAAATTAATTTTATACATCTAATTACACAATAAAAAGAGAGCATAATGCTAAATGTATATAAAAAAAAATAATTTAAAAGCAAAACTTGTTTTTTTTTTATTAACATCAAATTTGGAGATTTTAATTGAAGGGAGATAATTGAACCGTTTTCTTTTTTGGGTTTATATTTTATTTTATTTTATTTTTTTTATTTTTTTTTGGTTTTCTTTAAACAAAAATGGCCAACAATTTATAACTTTAAATGATAAAACTATAAAAGATAGTTGAAAATTATAAAAATATAATTAAATAATTAAAATGAACATTTTTAAACATTACGTTAACTACCCAGTTTTTATTATTACTAAGTATCGATTCCACTTGATTGTATAGCTTGTCTGGGCTATATAGGATTCACCAGTAATAATATTAGCTTAAATCTCAGTATGCTGATCTAACTGTTAAAGACCAAGTGAAGAGCTTTTTATCAAAATTTAGTTAACATTAGATTTTTATAGTAAATAGTGTATTCAGTATCTGAATGTTAATAAAAATCATTTAAACAAAATTACAAAGATTAATTTTAAGTAATTAGTTCAATATTTGCACTTAAATGTGTGTTTTTTTTGGAGGACAAATCCAAATCTCGTAGCCATTTGAGATGATTTTATTTCCGGCAACATAGGAAAGTGACGTAAGAGAAAGAATTTAGACAAGGAAAAATGAATATTGTCACGTGTTTTGAATCTGTTGCCACATGTTTTGAATCTTTTCCCGGTTCTTATTTTTAACAAAATGGTTAAATATAGATATATAGCATCGAGTTTTGTTTATTTGTTTTCTTTCTCAAACGTGACTGCCGTATGAGGCTATTCCAAATCTCGTTCCTTTGAGAAAAACCTCTTCACTTGGTCTTTAAGAATTTATAGGGCACGTGATTTTTGTTTAATTTGAGTAATGGTGTACAAGTAACAATGGCCGCTGTATTAATAACGTTTCATATATGCTCGAGCAATTTTTAAAATGATGTGTTGTGTTTTAAGTCTTATTAAGATTTATGCTGTATTATGTCTGTTAAATAAAATAGACTATTTTATTATTATCATAGACGATGTGAGCCTATTAGTGACTTGACTAGATAGCCTATTCACCAACACTATCACTTGAAATCGTAACTGCCCTACTTAGCCATTAGCCTACGAAACCGAGTCTACGAAACATTATAAGTGTAGGCCTATAAAGTGAAATTGGAAGTGTAAATAGGTCTAGCCGGCCCTAGCATAATCACATTAATCAATTAATCTACAGTACTACTATTTACCTCCTTCTTTTTTAGTAGGATAGCCAATATTCAGATGTGAATTTTGCATGATAAAGAAGTACTTCACCATTTTTTATACACCAATAGTGGCTTCTATTTACACAAATACGTCACTAAAAAACTTAAGCTCCGCCCGTTGAGAACGCTCTATTACTAGAATTATCTCTTACTACTTGACAACTAAATTCAAATGTTGTTACATTAGCTATTAATGTGTAAGTTAAGAAATGAAATTGTGTATAAGCTGTAAATCAGTGTAAATGGATTAAAAAAACGATGAAAATAACAAACAGGTTAATTTGTTATTAAATATTAAACGCTTTAATGATTTTCTTTATAACGCTCCTTTTCTCTAAGCTTTGGCCTTGCTACGGCACTAAATAAATTGTAGTTGAGCAGTTTGACTTTCACGCCGTCGGCACGCTGAATAATTTAGAAATCCTAGTTTGGCACACTATAAGCAAAAGGTTGCCGACCCCTGGACTAGGACATGAATAAACTGCAGATGAACACACGAGCTGAGCATTGAATTATATTTGTTGTTCTTGATTCTAAATTATTAGTGTTTAAGTATAAGCAGTGCTTTTTTTTTTTGTGACGGTACGCACCGGTACCGCGTACCGGCACCTTTTTCAATGTGGGGAAAAAATTATTACTTTTCTTGTATTTTAACGTTTATTATTAATTTATTATATTATTAATTTGTTAAAATTGAATTATTTTATAATTGCGCGCAATAAGAATTAAAATAAAAAATGCGAAACTTCTTTAAAAGCTAGGCAATCCATCATTGGGTACAGGCACAGAATTATTCTGTGGGTACAGGCACCTATTTTTTTTTTACAAAAAAAGCACTGATTATAAGTATAATATTGCCCAGGAATATAACACATGGAAAATGTGTAGCCTAATTAGTAGTTCGTGTTAAGTTGGCATCAAACAGTACTTTTGATTCATTTCATAATCATGTCATGCAAAATACATTTTATAAGGGCTCATATACATTTAGTTGATAAAAAAAAATATAAGCCTATAATTACATTTTATTTCAATATAAGTAATTTTAAAATGAACTTCTGATTAAAGTATGTTATAAACTAGGCTTTTTTTTAAAATAAATTGTCAAAACTATAAAAAAAATTCTAATCAATAACAAAGATCTCTATGAAAAAAAAGTGGGGGCGGGGGCAAATGAAGGTTGTATGTAACCTAAAGAGTAAAGGAGGGGGGGGTCTCCAATAACTGCCTTATGGGTAATGAGCATCGTGAGATGTAATCAAACCTCCTATACCCCCCCCTTTTTTTTTTTTTTTTTACAAATCGAAAGGGGAGATAAACAAACACGCATTCCAACAGAAAACATACAAGCCTTACCTTCTCCTGTTCTCCCGGTCTAAGATTTCCTCGTCCGAGAAAGTGTCGTCGTCGTCGCCATAGCAACGCAGACGCCAGTTCGCCGTCTGCGTCATGGCTTCCGGCTGCGCGAACTCATCGTATTCAGCCCCCTGTGTGTTGCTGTCTCCCTTTTGTCCCCATGTGTGGACCATACTCCTTCACAAAAAGAGAAATAGAGAAACATATATTTTTACATGTCTGTTTAAAAAACATAAGAAATGTATTACCTTTTTATAAACTACTCTTGTGATATTTTCTTTTAAAATTTACTATTTTGCTTTTTCACATGAAACAATACAGGGTTTTACTTTTAAAATATTTTTACATAATTTATAATTATTTTTAGAATATTAAGAAATGTGAGAAAATAAATAATTGTGAAGAAATTATCAAAATCCAAAAATCCATATTTATACCTCTATGACATAATGTTTTAGACTAGCTTAACATAGCGACTCATTTCGTGGTGTGGGGGATCACTATGATTGTTGTTTCAGTGGCGTAGCCAGCATTGCAAAGTGAGAGTTGCAAATGGTGCGAAATATGAGAGGATGGTAAAGAGTGTATGGGGATGGGGACGGAGAGGAGGTCAAATATATTAAATAACCGTCGGGAGGGGCAAAAATTGCAATGAGGAAATGGTGTACTGTACTGGTGAAGCGCGGGTTTTGAAAGGAGGCTAATTCTGACCTGATTCATGTGAATGTTTAGTGAATTGAAAACTATGATTTTTTCCGTCACTGGTGAATATTTCGAAAGGGTTAAAGTAGGCAACCTACGGCACGCGTTCCAGACTTTGCACGCCGAGGAATTTTCAATGTCACTCGGAAGAGGCCCGAAAAGTCTATTCAAGTCTCTTCTCCAAGAAATTTAGTGCTACAGCTGGGTGACTTTTAGGCTGTTGGCACGCTGAATGAATTAGAAATTCTTCTTTGGCACACTATTATCAAAAGGTTACCGACCCGTGATCTATAGCATACCGTTACAGTATAATTGAGGACCCCCATGGTCAATTCCAATGTAGGCCATAAGACTGCCAATCTATTAATTTAGAGGAAACGCTTTTACAGAAGCCTAGTTGTTATTTTTTAATGTTTACAAATCCACTTCCTTTTGCAACAACAAATGTCTCACCATTTTGGGATAGATGTTTCTTGTTATTTTCTTTTTTACTCTTAATTTAAATCGATGTTTGTTTCGTTTCAATCTCATAGTAAAAAGTTCCAATGTTTTTCCCTTTTTTTTATATTTTTGTCAAGGGGTGGGAGGAGCCAGCCTAAAGCTTTGGGTGGGCGGGGCTCCAGGTCTAATGGCTGCTAAGAAACAGCTATTCCCCGCCCCCTTCTGCCACCACGACTCCCGTAATCCGCCCCTAAATATAATTTAAGCGTGCCCCCCCCCTCGGGCACACATGCACTTACATGAGCACACAAAATTTAGCCGCCCAAAATTTCCACAAAAAAAAACACAGCAGACGAGACGTTATCTTCAGGCGACAACGTGCAGCAAGTGGTGAGAGCGACCTGGAACAGCCAGGGCAAACAAACAATAAGGTCATCTTGACCTAGCGATAATTAGTGCAGTCAGAGGCGTATGCCAACACAAGGTGGGGAACAACGGTTGCGACACATTGTGAGAGGAGGATAAAAAATGAGGGAGGGGGATTTAACTACCCCAGTCTTATTTCATTTTTTAAATTACATTTCAGAGCCAATATAATTAAATTTTTGGCACTCCTCACAATACAGAACATTCGCGGTTCAATTTATTTATTTTTATCACACAATCAAGTAAATATATATAGAATAATTTAAGCATTTAATGGCAAACAAAACCAAAACTTTAAAGATTAAAATATTTGAAAAATCAATTAAAACCGCTATTTAAATATTAGCTGTTGCTAAAAAATATTTTTTTCTTTCCAGTTTATTCTGATTTGTATTCATACGCGTTGACAAAAGATAGCAGACGACAGTTTTAATCCAGACGACTCTTGTTTTCAAAACAAACAAAAAAAACAACAACATCAACAAACGAAAAGGAGTTACTCACCTTTGACGCAGAATTAATTAAATAACAAAAGACGGCAGCCGAGCAGTCTGTCCAAAATATTTATCTCCCTTCGTTAGAATCGAGAGAGATTGATAGATCGACGAAGAAGATAAGAAGGGATGTATATAACACACAAAAAAATCCCCGTTTGATTATCAAACAACCTGTTAGCCAAATTATTTCAGTGAGTGAAACGATTTGGTAACAGTCGAAAAGTTCGAAGCCATTTCTTCCCTCCAAAGGGCCAGATGGGTAAGGGCTTGAAACACACGATCTGTTGTTGTGGGTTTTTTCCTTCTTCTTCTCTCCCTTTGGCATCGACGTCACAGTGGAATCGAAATCTATTTTGGAGTACCGGTAGATAGAAGGGATATCGAAGGCGGATTTATTTTTTTTTGGAATCGATTCAAGTCAATAGGTTGTTTCACCTTATACTCTAGATCTGGGTATGCGAATGCTATTATTATCCATTCATTCATGGGCCTCTCTCATTGTGAGTGTCTGCATGTGTGTTTAGCAATTACACCTAAATATATAGAAATTTAAAAAAAAGAATTCTGAATACAAACAGGTGTTATCAATGCCGGCTCATGGCATTGAGGCGCCCAGGGCCTTGTTAGAGACAATCTACAATATTTTTTTGTGGCCTTGATATATTTTGTGTTATGAATTTTTTTTTTTTTAAATCAATCTAGGTTATTTTTTTTTTTAGAAATAATTTTGTATTTCAAATTAGTTTCTTAGTTATATAGAAAATGAGCTAGTAGGGGGCCTGCATAAAGTCAGGGGCGAAGCCAGATATCTTTTTCGGGGTGGGCTAAACTTTCGCGTGACAAACATTTATCAAATTGTGTAGACTAGCGGTTCCGTACCTGGGGATCGCGACCCCTTTCGGAGTCGAACGACTATTTCACGGAGGTCGCCTAAGACCATCGAAAACATATATTTTCGATGTATACTATTTTGATTGACAATGAGATGCGCCTTCTTCCGTTTGTGTTATAATTAGAAATATATATGTCACAATATTGGGTCTATAACTATAATTAGGCTACATATTGTTTTTGTGATTAATCACTATAAGATTTAATTGTGTTCAATTTGTAACACTGTAAATTCATCCAGCAAATCAGATATTTACACTACAATTCATAATATTTCAAATTACATTTATAAGGTACATAGGGACGTAAATAATTGTATGGTTGGGGGTCTCCACAACATGAGAAGCTGTGTTAAAGGTTACAGGGTCGCGACATTAAGAAGATAGGGAACCACTGATGTAGACTATATATTTAAAAAAAAAAAACTGTTGAAAAAAAAAAATTCAAAAATTTCATGGGGGGAGACTTACCCCCTCCCCCTCTCAGTCCCGCTCGTGGCTTCACCCATACACAAAGAATAGGCCTACACTTTTGGCTGACGCGTAGATTTGTCTTTCGTCATATTTGGTTAGTGAAAACAAACTCATAATGCTACACGACTATAATACAAACAAAAACCAAAGGAAAAACAAACATGTAAACGACATTTTTTTCTTCTATTTAAACCAGAACAAGCCTGCACTACACTATGGCCTTGCATTTTGTGTGTTTCGTTGGAACCTAGTCCATAACAATAACCTTTGAGAAAACTTCTTTGTTGTTATTTACTGATTCAACTGTAGGCCTATACATTGTACATTTTTTGTGTTGCTTTTGTCAAACAGTTTATTGTGTGCAATTCCTAGAAATTATACAAGTGCACCCACGTGTTATGCATCGGGTCTAGACTTCCGTGCCAAAATCTTAAAAGTCACTCCTCCTATGTCACTCAATTTCTCATAGAATTAGAATATACTTGAGTTGTCTTTTTGGAGGTCTTCCGCGCGCCATTGTTAAATCGTTCTGCGTGCCAAGTCTGGCACGCGTGCCATAGGTTGCCGACCCCTGAACTAGACTACTGGTGAATAATCAAGGTCGAACTGAAATGATAGCGCCATAAAGGGTTCTCACATGACGCTGAACACCCCAAAAGTGACTAATATTATTTGTTATTCTTTTTTAAGTTTGGGGTGGGTGTAAGTAAGGAAGGGGGCAGGAAGAAGGTGGCGGCGCAAAAGCTACCTCGCACCGGCAACTCTTGTTTTAATTCAAGAGCGCTTCGAGTGTTTACATAGCGCTACACGCCCACCACAAACAGGCGAGATGGGGAGTGGGGAAGGAGGATGAGGAGTGGAGTGTCTTTGAAGCAGCGAGTGTGAGTGCCAAGTGAAACATTAGAAGGCGCTCCTTGTCAATGCGAGACCTTTACACTTTACACCGGCCTTCTTTGCGTAATGGTTATCGGATCAAAAGGCTATATAAAGCGGGCGTTTATTTTTCATACATAGAGGTTATGTGACTACACGTCACACGTAGGCCTACACGTATTGCACGCGCGTCAGCTAGCTGCAACGTGGGTTTTTACCTAGACACATATTTCGGGATGGACTATACCCCAGCGGGCACACCAAGTCATATCGACGAGGAAAAAACGTGAAAATAACGGAAACACGTGGTAATCACGTCTTTTCCCCTTGGATAAGACGTGGTGTGCCCGCTCCAGTTAATTTACCTCGGTACAGCAAATACAGCACCGGAACTCCAGTATTAGACTAATTAATTCTTAACACACACAAAAATGAATTAAAGGATACTTAATCGTTATTCTGTCGTTATTTATATATAGCCTAAGTGAAATAGAGACAGCAAAGCGTTCGCGTCCGAACATTTTGATCCACAGATTTGATTTAGGCACACAAAAAAACGTAGGCTACGTAGGTATAATATTGTTAATATAGGTCTACCTAATTTGTGGCCTATTTCTTTAACAATGCGAATGTTGTTACTGTTACAATAATATCTGGGCGATATCGTAATTAAAATTAAAGTAAAGTTTTTATTAGTAACTATTACTATTATAAATAAGTTTCTAATAACTTGCTAAGGTAGGGAGTTAGCTCTGGATAGCAAAATAATTTACTGGGTTAATTCCCTTCGTCGCTGGCCCCGATTTATTGTGTCGTAGCTGTATCGAAAATTGTTCTAATACTGTATTGTCAACCAGTGTATGTCTCAATATCTATACATCTATTGTTCTTGAAAATGCAACGCTTCGTAATCAATGCAGCAAACATTAAATGTGCCAAAAATAGATCTCTCTGCAGCAGATGGCTTTTAGCCGGTAACTGCCGCTTTCCGTGTTTTGTTGACGCTTATAATAGCAAAGCTGGAGTGTCATCTCCAGGGTGCAAGCCTGGGCATTGTGTTAAGGAGAGGCTGATGTTGCCCATGCATCAGTTTCCCCCTCTCTCCACGCATCAGATGTAGTAGACAAGGGAAAGGCGTAGCCAATACAGCTTGGCATCAGTTGCGTCGGAGGGGTTGCCAGTATGCTAACGTGACGAGCAGAAAGCGTAACCTACTGTATTAGGGACATAGAAATGCACATATAATTATAATTAAATATAATATATACATATATAAGCTGAATTCCCCGGTGTTGTCCGGAGAAAAATTAAATATGCCTTTATATAAGCTACAGATAAACATTTCATAAACTACTAATGAACAGAAAGATAAAGATATCTGATAATTTAAAAAATATAACTTTAATTTACTGAAAACATTTAGGAAAGTTATTTAAAATAAATATTATAATCAGGTTGAAAATAGGCATGTCTATTTATTTTATTTTACAATTGGGTGATACATTACATCACCCCCCACCCCCCACCCCTTCAAAGAGAAAAAATTGCATGGTCAATTTAAGATTTAGACATTAACAACATTTATATATAGATCTATGTATTATTAAGTATTATGAATTAGTAGTTTGAATTATAATCAAAACATTAAAATGTTGTCAATGTAAAAATGTGTGTGTGTATGAATTGTGTTGAATACAAATTAAAACAACAAATTATTGTCCAGTAATTAGTCTTTTAGGAAGCTTTGATTGTCTTTTCGCCCTTCTTAAAACATTTTCAGGATCAGTTGTTTCTTCTGGTTTGGGTGGAATGACATGTTATGGAACTGCTGAGGTACCGGTACCAGTTTTATTATTTTGTGGAACTGATGAAGTGGGCACACTGATAATAGCAATTTCCAGAGATGGTGCGGTTGAAACATTTGAAGTTTCTGTAACCTGTAGAGAGAACCATGGAGGGTAACACTTCCCCTGGAGTAACTGGTGGAATAGGTGCCAAGGAAGATCTAATTTGATCCACATGTCTGCGACATGTAATTCCTGGATGCATTTCAATAGAGAGTGGACTAGTTTTCTCTACCGGTACTATTATTCCACTAATTCATTTGTTTACAATTGTCCCTTACAATAACTGATTGTCCAGGACTGAACT
Source organism: Anisus vortex (assembly GCA_949126835.1). Classification (NCBI taxonomy): domain Eukaryota; kingdom Metazoa; phylum Mollusca; class Gastropoda; family Planorbidae; genus Anisus; species Anisus vortex. The sequence continues at coordinate 10,100,793 of OX421504.1, read as the reverse complement.
CACGGAAATGTCCACTGGGTGATTTAAAATTTAAAAACAGTTTCATCAACCCTTGGTTTGATTAATGAAGTTCTGGTACAAAGTTGTCTGCCAAACATTAGTTGAGCAGGTGATTCATCTGTTGTAGCATGCTGAGCATTGCAATAAGCTAATAGAAAGCGAGCTAATTTAGCAACAATATTTCCAGGGTCATTTTCAGAAGATTTCATTGCATGTTTAAAACTTTGTACCAATCTTTCGGCAAGTCCATTAGTGGAAGGCTTGTATGGTGAGCGGGTAAATTAATATGTTTAATACCATTATTAGTGACAAATCTGTTGAATTCTTCAGACACAAATTGTGGTCCATTATCACTAACAATTTGATTAGGTATTCCAAATCTAGCAAAAATGGTTCTGAGAATATCAATTGTAGTTGATGCGAAAACGCTAACCACTACGCTAGGGAAACCACATGCCTAAAAGGGATCACAAAAGTAAAATATGAGAGTTATTATAAAGTCACATGTCTTTATATAAACCAATTTGATTGGTTAAACACACACACACAGGCTACATTATATATAGAGAGGTAAACAACTTCACATTAATTATACATGTTGATCATTATTATTATGTAATTTTTGGTGTTTTTTTTTTAATTTCCCCTTTCAGAAAATTGTTTACTGGTACTGCAAATGTCACATTTAAAAGGCTTTATTCCAGAATGAATTCTTTGGTGTTTTTCTAAATCTCCATTTATAGAAAATTGTTTACTACAAATGTCACATTTAAAAGGCATACAATCTTTTTTTAAAAAGTCATAGTAATGGAAATTTTAAACAGTATAAAACCTATTGCTATTACAGAAAAAGAAAGAAAGAAAAAAAAGGTTTCAGTGGGGGAAAAAGAACACATGTCACATGGCAGTCCAGGACTCAACCACTTAGCTAGGGAGGACACATGCAGAAAGTGTAGGGCACAAAAGTAAAATATGAGACAATAAGGTCATGTGTCTTTAAATTAACCAATGGGAGTCGGATAAGACACAAACAACAAACTTTATTTTATAAATAGATTATAGGTCATGTGTATTTAAATTGATCAATGGAAAGCAGTTTTTTTTAATATACACAGCCTACTATCTATATAGATATAACTATAACCCTATACATAGATATATATACATATATACATAAACAAACTCACAGTAATTATACATTATCATCCTTATTATTATGATGTACTCTTTGATTTTAAAGGCTTTTCTCCAGAATGAATTCTTTGGTGTCTTTTTAAACTTCCACTTTGAGAAAATTGTTTACTACAAATGTCACATTTAAAAGGCTTTACTTTAGAATGCAATCTCTGGTGTATTTTTAAGCTTCCACTTTGAGAAAATTGTTTACCACAAATGTCACATTTAAAAGGCTTTTCTCTAGAATGAATTCTTTGGTGCATTGTTAAACTGTCACTTTGAGAAAATTGTTTACTACAAATGTCACATTTCAACGGTTTTTCATCTGTATGATTCCACAAGTGGTATTTTAAAGACCTTAAGGCATTGAATTTTTTATTACAAATCAAACATTGAAAGGGAAGTTCCACTAAATGACATTTTTGATGTTATTTTAAGTAAATGTTCCAATAAAAAATTTTACAACATATGTCACATTTAAATACTTTTTCAACTGTATGATTCCATAAGTGGTGTTCTAAAAAATTTAAGGTGACAAGGTTTTCATTACAAATTAAACATTTGAAGGTCTTTTCTTGTGAATGCATTCTTTGAGCATACTCTACATCAAATATCACATCCAACAGTCATTTGTATGATTTGTTCTGAAGGATATATTATGATAATTTATGTGTTGATATGACTATGATCCCTTCCATGCTTCACTTCTGACACTTTTTAAAGAATTTTTATTGAAAAAATGTCTTTTTCAGTCAATAACAGTGTACCAGAGAAGCTATTCATAAGCTGAATGTAATTGTTTACTTTGGTTGATCATAAATATAAATCCATTAGGTATAATTGTAAAAGAAAATGTGAAAAAAAATGTCCTATTTCCTTTGAATGATGAACCCTCTTTAATGGCTCTTCAAACAAGGAGTTGGAGAAAACAGTTTCTTCCTTTATGTATCTCTAACACAGGGGTCGGGAACCCATGGCTCGCGAGCCAGATGTGGCTCTTTTGATGGCTGCATCTGGCTCGCAGACAAATGTTCGATTATTTTAAAAAAAAATTTTTAAGACTTTTTGAGCTACAAATTAATTGCATATCAATATTTCATTCTACAAATGAGTTAAGTCTACTGCAGCTCAGCATCAGAAGAATTCAGAGACATAATTATTGTACTTTTAGTGTTGAAATTACACAAAGTGCACACATTTACTTGTATTTTCAGTTTTAAACATAATGTATGGCTGTCACAAAATTACTTTTCAAAATATGTGGTGACTATGGCTCTCTCATACAAAAAGGTTCCCGACCCCTGCTCTAACATGTCTTTTATTTTGGTGAATTTGACTGCTGCCTTGAAATTCAGCTTTGAGAATTCTTTCTATCCATGTCATACATTGTAGGCTATGTCGTACTAGGCTTTTTTTTCTGGTTCTCTTCAAATTTGGCGTTACTAAGACTAAGTGAATATAAAAACTATTTGCTTATTAGTCTGGCAAGAGGTTTTCCAATAAGCTCGTGAAACATCCATCCATTCTTGTTTTCATCAAAATATGGCCTATTATTAGGTATGTGTGATGAAAATTTCAAAATGAATTAAATATATCTTGCTATATATCATTGGAAAGGGCTCAAAGAGAGGATTCCAACAGTATATCATTCATTAAAAGCAGATCATAAATAAAAAAGTTATGAATTTTTTCGTGACGAAATTTTAGTAACAAAGACAAAGAGGAAAAACTGAAGCTCACTTACTAGTAATAATTAAAATTATAAAGATATATACGGCAGTGCAACAACCGCACCAGGCAACTCAAAAACAAGAAAGAAGCATCCAGCCCTTCGTTTTGCTAGCTGGAACGTCCGGACCATGTGTCCCGGCCTCACCCCAAACCCCCAACAAATAGACGATGCAAGAAAGAGTGCCGTTATTGATAGGGAACTTTCGCGACTCAACGTTGACATTGCCGCTCTGCAGGAGACCCGGCTGGCTGACAACGGTACCATCAGGGAAGCCAACTACACCTTTTATTGGCAAGGGAAGCCTACGGACCAACCAAGACAGCACGGCGTCGGCTTTGCTGTGAGAAACACGCTTGTCAGCTCCACAGAGCCTCCCACAACAGGCACAGATAGACTACTCTCCCTCCGGTAGTCAACCTCTTCTGGCCCAGTCAATATCTTCAGTGTGTACGCCCCAACCCTCCACTCTACCGATGAGGATAAAGATCAGTTCTACCAAGCCCTGGATGAAGCGATATCCAGGATACCCAGCACTGAGAGCCTTTACCTTCTTGGAGACTTCAATGCAAGAGTAGGAGCTGACCAGAAAGCCTGGCCCACATGCCTCGGAAACTTTGGAAGGGGAAATATAAATGAAAATGGTCAGAGACTGCTTGAGCTCTCGTGCCATCACGGTCTGTGCGTGACCAACACCTACTTCAAGTGCAAAGAAATACACCAGGTGTCGTGGAGACACCCTCGCTTACGCCACTGGCATCAACTTGATCTTGTCCTAACTAGAAGAGCGGACATTGGCAGCGTCCTCCTCACACGTAGTTACCATAGTGCAGACTGCGACACGGACCACGCCCTCGTGGCGAGCAAGGTGCGCCTAACGCCGAAGAAGTTGCACCACTCAAAGAAGAAGGGCCGCCCACGCATCAACACCAGCTGTGTCAGAAACCCCGAGAAAACCCAACAGCTCATTAGCATACTCGACGGCGCCCTCAAAGTGGAAACAGCTGATGACACCATCAACTCCAAGTGGCCACGCCTCCGCGACGCCATGTACAACGCAGCCATCACTGTTTACGGGAAGAAAGAGCGGAAGAATGCTGACTGGTACGAGGCCCATTGGGAGGAAATGGAACCCGTGACAGAGGCTAAGAGGAAAGCCCTTCTGGCCTACAAGGCTAAGCCTAGCCCCAGTACACTACAAGCTCTACGGACTGCCAGGAGCAAAGCCCAGCAGACTGCCCGTCATTGTGCCAACACCTACTGGCTGAATATCTGTGACAGCATTCAGACAGCTGCCGATACAGGCAACGCAAGAGGGATGTACGAGGGCATCAAGAAGGCAATAGGTCCAACCCCCTCTAAGACAGCCCCCCTCAAGTCCAAAACAGGCGAGGTTATCACCGATCCGGAAAGGCAGATGCAGAGGTGGGTAGAGCATTACCTCGAACTGTACGCAACGCAGAACACTGTAACAGACTCCGCTCTCAGAGCGATATCAGACCTGCCGGTCATGGAGGAGCTTGACACTCCACCCACTTTGGATGAGCTCAGCAAGGCCATCGACCGTCTCGCCTGCGGTAAAGCACCTGGGAGCGACGGAATCCCACCAGAAGTACTAAAGTGCGGGAAACCAGCCCTGCTACAGCAACTTCACGACCTCCTATGCCTTTGCTGGGAACAGGGTTACATTCCACAAGATATGAGAGACGCTAACATCATCACTTTGTACAAAAACAAAGGTGACAGGAGTGACTGTAACAACTATCGGGGCATCTCCCTCCTCAGTATCGTTGGTAAAGCGTACGCCCGCGTCATCCTTAACCGCCTGCAGACCCTCGCTTCTCGCATCTACCCAGAGTCACAGTGTGGCTTCAGGGCTGGTCGATCAACGGCTGACATGATCTTCTCACTACGCCAGCTCCAGGAGAAGTGTCAGGAACAGCAGATGCCACTCTATATAGCCTTCATCGACCTCACAAAGGCATTTGATCTGGTCAGCCGAGGCGGACTATTCAGCTTGCTGCAGAAGATCGGATGTCCCCCACACCTGCTTGCGGTGGTCAGGTCCTTCCACGACAACATGCACAGCACTGTCTGCTACAATGGCGCAACCTCCAAGGAATTCCCAGTCAGCAGCGGAGTAAAGCAGGGCTGCGTCCTCGCGCCTACACTCTTCGGCATCTTTTTCTCCATGCTCCTCCAACACGCCTTCAAGGACAGCAGCGAGGGTGTTTTCATTCACACCAGGTCTGATGGCAAGCTCTACAACATAGCGCGTCTTCGTGCCAAGACCAAAGTCAAAAAGGTCCTCATTCGAGAGATGCTCTTCGCTGATGATGCAGCCTTGACATCACACACCGAAGACGGACTCCAGCAGCTCGTCACTTGCTTCTCTCATGCATGCAAGGAGTTCGGCCTGACTGTAAGCCTGAAAAAGACTAACGTCATGGCTCAGGGCACGGAGACCCCTCCAAACATCGTCATCGATGGACACACCTTGGAGGTTGTCGAGAGCTTCACATACCTCGGGTCCATTATCTCGAGTTCACAGTCCATCGACTTGGAGATCAACAGCAGGATCGCCAGGGCAGCCACAGTCATGGCCCAACTAAAACAGCGAGTGTGGGACAACTCCAGCCTCACCGAGAGGACCAGACTGCGCGTCTACCACGCCTGCGTACTCAGCACTCTCCTGTATGGCTGTGAGTCATGGACCACCTACGCGAGGCACGAGAAGAAACTCAACAGCTTCCATATGAGGTGCCTACGGAGAATACTGCAGATCAAGTGGCAGGATAGGGTCTCCAACACAGAGGTGCTGGGGAGAGCCAACATGAGCAGCCTTCACGCTGTGCTCAGTGAGAAACGCCTCAGGTGGCTCGGCCATGTGAAAAGGATGAATGCAGGTCGCATTCCTAAAGACCTCCTCTATGGAGAACTGGTCGAAGGCCACCGGAAGATAGGGCGCCCAAAACTGCGATTCAAGGACCTTTGCGAAAGAGACCTGAACGAGAGCTCAATTGACCTTGACACATGGGAATGCCAAGCTTCTGACCGACCAACCTGGAGGCTCGCAGTCAGGCTTGGCACATCCCGCGCAGAAACTGGGCGCATGGAAGCTGCCATCCAGAAAAGAGCGAGGCGGAAGGTTCCTTTACAACAGCCATCCACCTTCAAATGCCTGAAGTGCGGCAGGGATTGCCACTCCCGAGTTGGCCTCCACAGCCATTCTCGGCGGTGCAGCTGGTCACCTTTGCCGTGAAGCTACACCATCGTCTCTTGGAGACGGACGGATGCCGACGATGTCGTACTAGGCTTTTTTTTCTGGTTCTCTTCAAATTTGGCGTTACTAAGACTAAGTGAATATAAAAACTATTTGCTTATTAGTCTGGCAAGAGGTTTTCTAATAAGCTCGTGAAACATCCATCCATTCTTGTTTTCATCAAAATATGGCCTATGGCCCCTATGGCCTATGACTTATGTCTTATGACTCTGACTCTAGACTCTATTACTATTACTATTATGAGACAAATGAGAGCATAACTTTTAAAATTCATAAAAACATAGATCTATGAAAAAAGTCATAATTTGGACCTTTTTAACTAGATTCTTTTTAAATAGCACTTTAAAAAGGTTAATAGACATTTTTTTTTACCTACTCTAGACTAGAGTCTAGTTACCATACAATTTCACTATTTTTCTCCCGAGTTCAGAGCCATCTTCGATTTATTAAAATACGTTTATTTTTATTTCTAGAATGATTTCCCTTTGAAAAACATCCGGATTTGTGTTCAGTTATAGATCAGTGGTTCAGTTCAATCGTGTTTTCATTTTAAAAAAATGCATGTGTAAGGATTTTCTTTCACCCGTCCCGTGTTCCGTGTGTGGTGGTTAAATAGAATAATTGATCGTTACTGTGACTGTGAGCTGAAAGTATTATTTTACCTAGCGCTTCGTAGGCAGCCATTTTGACCGCCATATTCAAATTGTTTGTTTACAAAAATAATTAGGAGGTTTAGGCCAGTGGTTTAAAATAATAACTTAAGTGACTTAAGCCCACTTATAAGATACTCAGACAAATACACACATATTATAGTAATAAAACATAATTAATTATATACGAGACAAAATAACATTCGTTTTATTAGTATTAGTATTATTGTAATGGTAATGGTAATTTATATAGCGCTTCTATCCATGCTATTTTAGCATGCTCAGTGCGCTCTAGAAGACTATTAATCTGTGAGAGGTTTCACTGCTGCCGGTTAAGCGCATGTGATAACAACTCAATATTAACGTCATCTAGTCCCAAAACTCCTGTAGGGCGACAGGGATCTGCCGGTGGCGGGGTTCGAACCCGCGACGTGTCAAGTGGTTTTTTGGTTGACAGTCTGGTGAGCTAACCGCTAGGCCAGCCGGCTTTATTAGGCTAATAAAGGTCACTAAACTAAACCTAGTCTAGGCCCTAGGCCTAGCCTTACAAATTAAATCTTAGCCTAAATCAAGTTCTAAATAGTAAAATAGTAACAGTTAACAGATCTATTTTAAAAACAATAATAAATAGGCTAAATATCAGTTAGGACTACTATATTTAATTATAAAATACATTAAACTATTAGTTATTAGGTATCAAGAAAATGAAACTCTTAGATAAAGTTCTAATCCTAGCCCTATTTCTGGTAAGGGCACTAAAACTACCAAACTATGAATATGAAAATGTCCATAAACAGATAATAATTAACCATCACAACATTTAAGATATTGACAACACACTTATTTATATGACCCTTAAAAAATCACCCTAAACCATTTTAAACACAAAATTTGCAGGTATAGACAAAAGCATCTAATACTGTTGTTGCTCTTAACTCTTAGCTGGTGATGTAGAATCTAACCCAGGCCCAGTCAAGACAGTTAGAGATAGATGTAATATTTGCAGTAAGTCATGCACAGCGAAACAAAGAGCCATTCAATGCGACACCTGTGATGAATGGTACCATGCTGCATGCTTGCAAATGAACACTCCAATTTATATAGCGTTAGGAAATAAAGACGCCTCTTGGCACTGTGTACAATGTGGGTTGCCTCAGTTTAGTTCAGGTCTGTTTAATTCTCATGACCTGGATACTACAAACTCCTACAAAGCCTTGACAAGCCCAGAAAGTTAATAACTTAGACCTAAATAAACCCTTAGCTAGATCAACACCAATTAAAACAATTAAAAAGACACTCTTTAACACTAAATCCCATAAAACCCTGAATCAGCATAACCTTAAAACATTAACATTAAACTTTCAAAGCATTAAAAATAAAACAGCTGATTTTGGAACTTTTAATAAATAAAGAAGAACCAGATATAATTGCAGGTTCTGAAACATGGCTTAATCCAGATATAGGCCTACACAATACAGAGATATTCAATAATAATATCTTGGAACCCTCATATTGATGAAGTAATTAAAAATCAAACAAAACATTAGGATTCATAAAAAGGAACTTTTACAAATGTAATAAGAATATAAAACTAAAATGCTATCTCACATTAGTTAGACCTATACTAGAATATGCAGCACCTGTATGGGACCCATCAACTAAAGAAAAAATTAAAAAATTAGAACAAATCCAAAAAAGAGCTGCAAGGTTCATAACCAGTGAATATTCCCAATTAACAAGAGTACCGGTAACACCATTAGTCAAATCACTAAATCTAGAAACACTAGAGGACAGAAGGGCAAAGAGTAAAGTAGTAATAATACACAAGGCATTAAGCTCTAATTTAGAAATACAACCCAATAACAACCTGTTGCAAAGCTCAGATAAACATAAAGACAAAACACTTTCCTTGTCCCTTATGCGAGAACAAATGCATATAAGTACTCGTTCTTCCCGAGTGGCATTCGGGCATGGAATGGGTTGCCTGAACAAACCAGGAAAACCAGTAACTTAACATCATTTAAAACATTTATAAAAATGCAAGACTAGACTCGGACCACGGATGAGCGTAGGACGCAATAATCTTCTTTATAGAAGGAGCGTCTGTAATGTATTTGATAAGATTATAAGAACTATAACTTATAATACTATAAGTATAAAATTTAGGTCATAGGTTCTCAACGGGGGCGATTGGGGGGCGGTGAAGGGCAAGTGGGCGGTAAAAACTTACCTGATATATTTTAACACCTCAGCTATTTGAATCGATTAGTTTTTGGAGGATAAAATGAGATGTAAACGAAAGTGCTGCTAAATATCTGGCATCCCCCAACAGTATGCCTCACTTTTGATGAAGTGTATTTGGTTCACAGGACTGTCAACCCTGCTGACCGATCACTATCGCCCTAACATCTGCTAATATTACTGATATTTTGATCTCAGTTTAACCGAGATGTCCTTAATGTGTTTTGAACCATCATGAGTGTAAATACAATAAGTATTGTTAAGCAGTATAGATAAGTAGTTATCATACAAACTGGGTAGTTATTGTAATTGTAATGCTTGACAAAATACATATAAATTCTTAAGTCAGATAATATTTTTTTATATTTTCAAATATTTTTTACAGTTTGATCATTTCAAAGTTATAAATTGTAAGCCATTTATTTTGTATAAAAGAAAAAAAAAAGAAATATTAGCTAAAATAAAACAGGCTAATTATCTGCCATTAACTAAAAAATGTTTCCACATTTGATTCAATAGAGATGCCGAACACGTTTTGTTTTTTAATATAACAAATATTACTGATTATTAGACCAGCTAATGCTTATATGAAACCAAAATTGAAACAAAAATAGACAAATTGTTAGCTATCAGTGCTAGCAACACACCAGGCAAACAATTCACATTAATATTGATTTATTTAAACTTTAAACCTTTTGTTAAGGCAATTTTATGATCTATTAATTCTTACAATATGTTTCCTTTTCAGTTATTTTAAAGATAATTAATCACACAAAAAGTCTAGTCGGCCTAAAAAATTGCGGAAACTGTAATCCAGATGGGCGGAAGGGGGGGGGGTGGGCTCTAAAAGAAAGTTGGGGGGGGGGGGCGGTGAGCGGAAAAAATAGTAAAAGTGGGCGGTGAGCCGAAAAAAGGTTGAGAACCTATGATTTAGGTATATACGCTTGTAAACTTTTATGTTTTTTGAGAAGTTAAAAGGCAGTATAACCCGTGAAAGTCAGGGTGCGACTTATGCGCGGGTCAATGACAACATATAAGAAAAATAATCTAAACTAGGGGTGGGACTTATCCACCGGTGCAACTTATATGCTTTTAAAATGAATATAATTTTAACAAGTCCAAATGTGTCCAAATTATAGTGACTTTTTACAAATGTTCTTATGAATTTTTTTTAATTCTGGTGAATATCTCATTTGTCTCATTATAGGGAATCTCACCACATAAATGAGGAAAACAAGAATGGATGAATTTTCCTTGAACTAATTAGGAAAATTATGTCAGGCTAATTAGCAAAGCCTTTGTTTATTTCACTTAGTAGGCCTAATGCCAAATGTGAAGAGAACCAGAAAAGAATGCTTTACAAGTATGGCATACATGAATAGAAAGAATTCTCAAAGCTAAAGTTCAAGGTTGAATATCATTTACTTTTGTGTAGTCCTATATATTACAGCAGTCAAATTCAAATGCAAAAGTCATGTTAGAGATACATAAGGCAAGAATTTTTTTTCTCATGTTCTTGGTTGAAGACCCATTAAAAAGGCTGCATCATTCAAAGGAAATAGGTTATTTTTTCAGTTTTGTACAATTACACCTGATGAGTTTATATTTATGATGAACCAGTGTAAACAGTTTCATGCAGCTTGTGAATAAATTTTCTAGTACACTGTTATTGATTGAAAATGGCAAGTATACATTTTTTAAATAAACATTCTTAATTTAATCTGACTTTAAAGGGTCAGATGTGAATTATAGAAGGGATCATTAGCAACACATAATATATTCTTCAGAATAAATGCCTGTTGGATGTGATATATGATGCACAGTATACTTAAAGAATGCAGTCTCAAGAACAGACCTTCAAATGTTTAATTTGTAATGAAAACCTTTTCACATTAAATTTCTTAGCTTATCACTTGTGGAAACATACAGTTGAAAAACTATTTAAACGTGACATATGTTGTAAAAAGTTTGATTGGAGCGTTAACTTAAAAGAACATCAAAGATGTCATTTAGTGGAACTCCTCTTTCAATGTTTGATTTGTAATAAAAAATTCAAAGCCTTAAGCTATTTAAAATACCACTTGTGGAAGCATACAGATGAAAAGCCTTTTAAATGTGACAATTGTAGTAAACAATTTTCTCAAAGTGGACTTTTAAAAATACACCAAAGAATACATTCTGGTGAAAAACCTTTTAAATGTGGCATTTGTAGTGAACATTTTAGTCAAAGTGGACATTTAAAAAGACACCAAAGTATTCATTCTGGAGACAAGCCTTTTAAATGTGACATTTGTAGTAAACAATTTTCTCAAAGTGGACAATTAAAAATACACCAAAGAATACATTCTGGTGAAAAACCTTTTAAATGTGACATTTGTAGTAAACAATTTATTCAAAGTAGAGATTTAAAAAGACACCAAATAATTCATTCTGGACAAAAGCCTTTTAAATGTGACATTTGTAGTAAACATTTTATTCAAAGTTGGCATTTAAAAACACACCAAAGTATTCATTCTGGAGAAAAGCCTTTCAAATGTGACATTTGTAGTAAACAATTTTCTCAAAGTGGACCATTAAAAATACACCAAAGAATACATTCTGGTGAAAAACCTTTTAAATGTGACATTTGTAGTAAACAATTTTTTCAAAGTTGGCATTTAAAAACACACCAAAGTATTCATTCTGGAGAAAAGCCTTTTAAATGTGACATTTGTAGTAAACATTTTATTCAAAGTGGACATTTAAAAACACACCAAAGAATTCATTCTGGAGAAAAGCCTTTTAAATGTGACATTTGTAGTAAACCTTTTATTCATAGTGGAAATTTAAAAACACACAAAAGAATACATTCTGGTGAAAAACCTTTTCAATGTGACATTTGTAGTAAACAATTTTCTCGAAGAGGAGATTTGGAAAAACACCAAAGAATTCATTCTGGAGAAATGCCTTTCAAATGTGACATTTGCAGTAAACAATTTTCTGAAAGTGGAACTTTAAAAAGACACCAAAGAATTCATTCTGGTGAAAAGCCTTTTAATTGTGACGTTTGTAGTAAACTATTTTCTCAAAGTGGAAATTTAAAAATACACCAAAGAATACATTCTGGTGAAAAACCTTTTAAATGTTACATTTGTAGTAAACAATTTATTCAAAGTGGAGAGTTAAAAAGACACCAAAGAATTCATTCTGGAGAAAAGCCTTTTAAATGTGACATTTGTAGTAAACACTTTATCAAAACTGAAAATTTGAAAAAACACAAAAGAATTCATTCTGAAAAAAAACAAAAAACTTTAAATCAAAGAGTACAAAATAATAATGAAAATGTATAATAATTGTGAGTGCATTTATATATATATATATATATATATATTATATATAATAAAAATGTAAATCTATGTATACGTTTATAGTTGTATCTATATATAGATAGTAGGCTGTGTATATAAAAAAAACTGCTTCCCATTGATCAATCTAAATACACATGACCTTCTCTATATTTAACTTTTGTGGCCTCACTTTTTGCATGTGTCCTCCCTAGCTAAGTGGTTGAGTCCTGGACTGCTATTTGACCTGTGTTCTTTTTCCCACTGAAACGTGTTTTTGTTCCTTTTCTGTAATAGCAATAGGTAGTCTACTTTTTAAAATTTCCATTAATATAAATATAACATTTCTTTAAAGATTGTAAAGTATTTCAGGACAATAAACTTTCCTAAAGTGTTTTCAGTAAGTAAAATCTAATAATTATTGTTTAGACATGCAGGAGATGTGCGTTGGATTCTTAGCCAGGGATAGTCCAAGCTTTTCGTTTTTAAATAAAAATACATGCCGTTTTTTTAACCCAATCATCAAATAAATTTTAATTTACATTCCTAACTGTTTTCAGGAAATAATTATACTTTTAAACTTATTATAATTATAGGATTTTGTCCATAATTGTAGTTTAATTATTTTTTTTGTATCTATGACTTTAGGCCGATGTCCTATGTAAATTTTTCCTTGGGCAGCGCTGGCCAATTTAGCTTGTTGTCTTATATTTTACTTACGTGCTCTATCTTTCTCTATGGGTCATTTTTAGCAAAGTGGTTTGCATTGCTGACTGGCACAGGGGTGACCATGGTTCCTTTATTTGTTGATAATTTTAAAAAATATTTCCATAACAATATCTTATCTTATATTAAGTTATATACCCTATTACAGATGCTCCATCTATAAAAAAATATTATTGCGTCCTACACTAATCCCTGATCTGAGTCTAGTCTTGCATCTTTATTAATGTTTTAAATTATGTTAAGTAACTGGTATAAGCAGGGCTTTTTTTGTAATAAATAGGTGCCGGTATTCAGTGATGGATTGCCTAACTTTTAAAGCAGTTTTGCATTTTTTATTTTAATTCTTATTGTGCGCAATTTTAAAATAATTCAATTTTAACAAATTAATAATATAATAAATTAATAATAAACGTTACAATACAAGAAAAGTAATAATTTTTTCCCCACATTGAAAAAGGTGCCGGTGCGTGCCGTCACAAAATAAGCACTGGGTACAAGGGCTTATTTGTAAAGTTTTACCTTTTTAAGATTGTAAATATTTTCTGAAAACATTTAGCTTTCCTAAATGTTAAAATGTTTCAGAGAATTAAGCCTATTTTTTTCATGATTACAATGTTAATTTAAAAATGTTTTTTTTTTATTTTAGTTTTTGTAAATGTATTCATTAAAAAAATTAATATTATTTTTTGCTTTAAAATTTTAAAATTATAAATGGCAATGTTTTTATGTTAATTATGATTTAAGTTTTTTGAATATGACATTTTTATTTTAATCTAATTATATTTATTTTTTAAAAAGTACCCGTCGGACTGAATGATCCATCGGTCCGGTGAAGCAGCTTTCACCAGTTTCTGTGGCCATGGCGTACTAGGTGATTGTGTGGCCAGCACTATGCAGAGCCGCTTTTACTTTACCCCAACTAAGGTCAGGTACCCATCAGAGCTGGGTAGACTCAGGAACACCCTCAAGTTATATAGCTTTCACTTATAGCTTGAGTTCTTTATCTTGCGTTAAAGTGTCACATGGGTATTTCAACGATTTTAATCCATTACACTTACACACTTTTTTTATAGATCTTTTATTACTTTTAAAGGCAGGACAAATGTACAAATATTGATAGAAATTAAAATGTTTAAGACATACGACCTAGTAAAGTACTATTAAATTTCTTCTTTAATATTTTAATTAAGAAATGTAGCCTACATTTTCATTTTACCCGGTACTTAAATTGCAGAAGTTATTATTATCATTTTTTTATTTAATAAAATATAATTTCTCAAATTAAAAAGTTCTTGCTGTTACAAGTGTTACTATTAAAAATAGTTTATTTAAAAAAAAACATAGAAATACATCAAAATGAAATAGTTAATTAAACATATTGGTATACTGAAAAAGTTAATTAAACATATTGGTATACATTGACTTACAGTACAATAAATCATTCTGCTGACACATATTAAATGCTATGTTAAGCAGTAGCGTAGTCGGGGGGGGGGGGGGACATTTTTGAAAAAAAAATGGCCTTTTCGGGAATATTTTTTTCATTAACAATTTTAACAACCCACGAATTTAGCACAATTCATGCTGTTTCTAATTTTATTCTTTAAATCACTTTTCAACAATTATTTAGTTACAGACAGTGTGATTAAGAAACCTTGTTAGATCTAGGTAATTTTAGTTTTATTGCATTTGGTCATAAAAACTGTTCCGTTGATCGGCAAGCTGGGTATGCTTCGATCGTAGTAGGTAGTGACAGCCCGGATGTTCCAAGTGCTGCCTCATCTATATATCTATATAGTACTCCTAAATGTGCCTACTTCTGAAATATTGTCTCTCTTATCAAATTGTGTCTTAAGGGTCACCTTCACGTATAAATATATATTCCAGGGTTTTGGTCTCCCGTGTTTCAACCGATCAATTCGGGTGCGACCGAATGCCAAGCCAAATAGCTGGACTTTTTAAAGGAAACTGTGACCCTTTTCAGAGCCAAGGGAAAAACATGCCTCGTTTTACTAATCCAGTTCTACTCTCTATTGAGCAGAAGCCTTTTTCTAACTTACAACCTCTGTCTCTCAAAGCTATCTCTGTGGTTGATCCAGGGGCGGCTTAATCTCTCTGAGCGTGCCACTGACAGAATGGAGAGAACTACATTTCATAGACTGACTGGCTAAATCTGTTGGACTCTTTAACACACAATCAAGAAAGTCCTTGAACTTGAACTGACGATTCTGCTGTCTTAAAACCAAATGGCAACATAAGCTACTGACAAACCCTTAACTATGATGAAGAAAAAAAATGAATAATGGAAAATACTACCGTACAAATAATAAGTTAAATAATTGGTCCTAATCAGAAAAAATAGAGGTTGAAGATCACGCAAAAGAGTCCTGAAAAGTGAAATGTGCGAAAAAGGATGCTGATTTTCTTTAACACGACGTCACGACCAAAACCGCTCTATGAACCTAGGAGCTAATAACATCACCCCAACTTCGGCTGTCTGACTGTTTACAGAAAATCTTATCAAATCTCATATGAAGGACGAAAGGGACAGAGTAAGACTTTATGCAATCATTGACACAACTTTGCAATACCCAATCGATTCACATGAGCTAGTCTTTTTCAAAAGATGATGCTGGGAGTCATTTCAGTGCTATTAAGTTGTTTTTTTAATTAGTGAAAAATGATAGTGAAATTGATAGACACTGTATGGTTTACTCACCGCCGTTACCATTGCATTTGAGAGGTGTAAGCGGTTGAATGAGAGCTTGCCTCTCAAGAAGAAGGTAGATTCTTGGGTGGGCAGAGGGCAGATCTGTATATGCAAATGCAATCACTTATGATCTACTGACGCGATGAGCATGAGCCTATAGAGATCGAAATCCCAATGGACCGCATGACCTTAGGCCTATGGACGGGACTGGAGCCTCCTCCACATATTTCTCCCTATCTTCCGGAGGTACGCATGCGCTTGACTGATACCGCAGTCGGAAAACAGTAGCTGCACTGAGAAGTTTGCTACCGCCCTCGAAACTTAACACTCATATCATGTGTGCATCAAGTCGTTTAGCCTACTGAAGGTAGTGCCAAGAGTGATGATAAGAAGCGTGCTGTGTTGTGCTGTATCCAAGGACGGGTACCCAAAGTGGTAATCATTTTTATGGCCTTGTTTTGCAATCTGCAGCTACGACGAGACAGATATGGAGGCCATCCAACATTCCATCGTTTCTGCCGAACTTTTACGGTGATGTATCATTGGTGCATGATACAGAAGAGTTAGTTCTCCGAGCCCCAAAGGAGTAGGTTAAGATCACTTGCTATCTCAAAAAGAAGTGGGGTTCAAGTCTGGTTTACTCACCGAAAAGTAATAAGACTTAGCCTAAAGCGCGCTGGCTACTTTCTACCTGTCAGCCGTATACGGGTAGTGGTCCAAAACCTGGTTACATGAACTTCGTTAATAATACTAATAATGATATCCACTCAATTGAGAAGAGAAATAACTTTTTCTTCCGAAATTTCTGTTGTTAAGGATAGGCCTATAACAGTCGGGCCTGGTGTTTCAACAGATGAAAGGAAATAATTAGAAAAGTTTAGAACGTTCCTAAAACGCATCATAGAGACAGTGTTTTGTAATGGGGATAAAATAGACACAGTAAATTAAAATGTTGAAACTAATTTTTTTTTAAATATCTATACTGGCGATTTATCTCGTTATTGAATATTAAAAGAAGAATGCAGAAGCATTCGCGTTGATTCTATAAATACTTTTCGATACTAGATGTTCATCCTGAAAATGAGCAGTAGATGCAATCAATGTTTCAGAAATTCCCATCACAGTATTAGCTGCTAACTGCTAGAAAAAGAATCGTGAATGGTTAAATAAAAACTGCACTATTATACAGTGTGTGTATCCTGAGGCACAGTGTATTCTTGTAAGACTTGATAAGTACGAATTCTTAGTTCTTCTATTAATCTGGAAAATTTGCTAAGTGGGGCCTTTTTCCTAAAAGTTTGCTCCCCCTAGCGTCAAAACCTGGCTACGCCACTTTGTCTTGAGTCGGTACAGTCAAAGCATTCTTGTAGCGTTAGGGTGTTGTCTACAGCCGGTATTTAAAAATTGTTAAAAGTACTTTCTTGATTTCAATGTAATAATATTATGGCCAATTATCTTTTAGGCCTGCGTCCTGCTTTACTGGATTACATTTTAAGGGTAGCTCCTGCCATCAACAATGAGGAATATTTATAGAATTAAAGGAAAGTAAAATGTAAACTAGCTTAGATCAGTTGATAAGTCTTCCTTGTTTAAGAACAAAATTTAGATTTCTTCACTTGTAAAACCAGTACTTAGTAAGCTTATCGCTAGATAAATTCCTAACAACCCATTATCTACTATTCTATAAAATTAAACAACCCTTAAAAACAAAATATTATATGTTATACATTTGCCTTCTAAAAATGTATCTTCGTCACCTCCAAAGGATATTTAAAAAAAAAGCTATACTAATAGATCTACAAATGATTTTAAAATGGGAGAAATTGTGTTAGTCAGGTGCATTCAATAGGGATTTAACAGTGTGCACCGTAAAGCGCAACACGGACAACAATAAATATAAATTATTTTTGTGGTTTGGATGATGTGGCTGAAAATGTCACAGAACGTGTTGTCATAAGCTTAACGTCAATGTGCCAAATTTCAGACCGATATGATGACGGTTAGATGGTCAGTTAGCCATTGAAAGGTCCAGTCGCCAGACACATACACAAAAAGCTAAGTGGATAATAAATTATAAATGATTTAAAAACCAACTAAAGTTAAACAAGATCAATAAATGAAACAAGAATTAACAGCAACTTTTTTAAAAATGAAAACAAAATTTTATTCTTTTCAAATGTAATGCTGTGTCTCCTTGAGTGATTTCATTATTTTAATTTTTCTTTCTTTCAATTTATCTGGAATCTCAATCAAACAGTGAACTATACAAAGGTCGATTTCTGAGTTAATGAATAATTATAACCACAGGCACAAAATATTTCAAGACAAAACAATCCAGTACGGTATAATGAAAAATAAAAAAATAAAAGACAAAACATCTGTTTCAATTTGTGACTTGAAAATTAAGTTCATATAAAAAAATTATTATGTTGATTGTTGCTAGTTTATCCCTTTGTTTTGTACCACTAATTTTTAAAAAAATTATGTTGTCAGTTTTTTTGGTTGTCATTTTCAATTTTCATTTATGGGGTTGTATGTTACATTGCAAGGGGTGATAAGTCAGACAAGTTGTATAGAGTATAATAGAGTACCATTCCCCTGATACATCTTGAAAGATGTGATGGTGAAGGGATAATGAAACAATAGAAATTGGCATGCTATGACATTAACAAGCAGGAGTCAAAGGTCAGAGATGCCACCTAGTATGAATTTCATGACATCCCTTCAAAAGATAAAAGATAAAAAACTTTTGGAATACTCAGGTCTAACAGTAACCCTTTCAGACAATTTTTGTAATAAAAGGAGCTAGTGATGTAGTGTTCAACAATTTCCTAAGCCGCTGCATAAAATAGGATCCTGTGAAAAGCACAATGAGGTCTATGCACAATTCCTTAGAGAAAATCGATCACTTGATCCTATCTAAACTAAAACAAAAATGGATGATTTTACATTGATCTTAATGGCACCTATGCTTATTAAAAAATTTAATTTTTCACATAACCTTGAATATTGTGATATTATAAATGATGCTCAGGGAAGCAACAAAGATTATAGACATACAATTATTAAAGAACACCACCTATTTGTTGATATTTCAAAGGAAATCTATGAAAAGATTTAAGATTGTTTACATGATAATTTAGAGGTAGAATTTGCGCAGCCAACAGAAACGCAGTATATGCCCATCCCATTCAATTCATTTTTTATCAAGTATGTCTAACAATGATCACGTGATCGGAAAAGACTTCTGTATAGACCTCAATGGCCTACGCCTTTCTTATTTTTACCAGACTTAATGTCAGGAATCCAGACTTTAGACAGTCTCAAGGACATCTTCCAAACCTGGGGAAGTTTTGTGTGTGTGTGTGTTTGAAATCAGGTTTTCAGCCTTAAGATTATATGAGCTGGGATCCCAACACGTGGCCACTGAACCCGACAGAACTAGTCCTGCTCCGACCTTGACTTTGTGTTCATTTGATCTTAGAGACGATGAATAGGATTTTGCACATAAAAACTTACCCACCCGCTAAACAAATTATTTTGACGCCCAGCATGTAAATAATTGATGAAATGTCTAATGCAAGCCACTTAGTGGGTGAAGCCCTAAGGCCATTACCTACAGAATGAAATGTAATACATACAGGCTGAGAGATTGTCTGTATCAAATAAACCTCAAGAGATATTAGTTAGTCATTATTTTTTTGTTTAGTAGCAATATACATATATACAGTACTATACAGGTGAAACATATCCATTGAAAAATGTATTAAAAAAAACAAGAAACAAGCAATTAAACATGGATACAAAAGAAAATATCAACTCCAAGCTCAACATAAGAATCTAACTCAAAACTCTGTTTCAAATAACATATGTACAGCAGATGGCCAGATCTTAGAGCACTGACCTACATCCAAAAAACATAAGATCAATTTAGATCACTGACATACATAAAATACAACAAAATTCATTCTGACCCACTGACATATTTTAGGAAGAAAAAAGTCAAGTCTACAACAGGATGCTAATGTTAATTTGTTTATATTCCTATCACCTGCCCAAATTTTGGAACTGAAGACAGCTGTTATTATAAAATTAATACCCCCGAGGCCCTAAAATTATTTCCGACTAGCTCTTAAACTACCAATCCGCTTTTGACCACCTGACCAGCCCGTTATTATGATCTAATTTTTTTACATGGCCACATGCAGTAATTGCTCTTTTTTTTAAAATTTCTACAGTAGACCAATTAACATTATTTTATTTATTGCAAAAATAGATAATTTTCTAAAAAATCACTTTTAAACACACACACAAAAAAAAACACAGCCAGCTTAATTTTGTCTTCTTTTTAAATGAACATTCCGAAAGTAGTCCAAACAGACAAATGAACTCTGTTAATTAACTTTCTAAATTGGATTAAATTCGGAAATGATAAATATATAAGAGGTTCTGAGACTCAAAATGAGGTTCATGATAGTAAATTATGTCTTCTTTAGGCTGCAAATCAGGGCTCGTTGCAGTTAGACAATACAGCTTTGGTTGTTACCAAAAAAACAAACAAATTCTGTCCAAAACTCAGATGAAATTCCACATAATCATGCTTGTGTTTAAAATAGATCCCCTTGCAGCTTTGTATGAGGCCTGGGCCAGTGGCTGACTGAATAAAAATCGGCTGGTAAAAGTATACGAGCAGGAAGTGCTAATAGATAGGACACCATAAACGAGCTGAACCTTAGAGTGACCTTGGTTTCTTTTTCAGAAAAAAAACAACAAAACAATGTTTAAACCAAAAAAAAAACTAAAAATCTAAGAGAGGTAATGGACATCTAAAGAGACAAACAGAGAGAAATGTATTTCAACTTAAAGACAAATTTATTTAACAAATTATACTCTTACATACCGGTATTATAATCTCCCCCCCCCCCTCAAAAAAAAAGTTATGAGTAGCAAAAGCTTTAAATGTCAGTAACAACACCCTCTTGTCTGTAACTCACTTTAATAAAACATGAAATAAGCATTTTCTAATGAAATAAACACACACATACATAAATTCATACTGGTATATATATATATATATATATACTTTTTTCCACTGGATCATAAAAAGCGCAACAGGTTTTAACCTTAACGCAACACCGTAATTTAAGTATTAAATTCATAACGTTACGGCCGGAACCGTAAAAGTAGGCAGCCCTGAATCTATGCACAGCAACCCCTCTCATTGAAATTCTGAAAGCATAGTTAGGTGTATTTAAATAAACATTCTGCAGGTTAAATAAATTAAATTACTTGCGAAAAAATCATTTGATCAATCTCTCGAAACTTTAAAAAAGACTATTTATAACCATTTTTTTAAAATAATCTAGTCAAGGAGAATAGGATAATGGAATTATTGCAAAAACTGCATACAAAATGTGGAAACATCAAGTTAAAAAATGTTTTCAATTATTTTATTGCTGCAGCAGCAAGCTCTTTCAATAAGCTTACTCAATCTTTAATTAGCTAAAAGTTAAAGGAATTTTTCCGATACTCTTGACGCAAGCTTCTAGTTTGAATGAAAACAAGTTCATGATGTGAATAAAAAAGCTTTTTGGCATGCTTGCTGGTAACAAATTTATAAATCTGTCGAACCGGTGTTCCCCCCCCCCCCCATTACTCTGTTGCACAAGGTTGAGAGCAAGTGCTAGATAATAGACACTTTGTACAAAGATATAAATTCAACAGTTATACAACAAAATAATTGTGCAGCCTTAACCAACAATATATAAGCAAACCAGATTCAGCATCTTTATATGCAACAATAGCAAACCATATTCAACACTTATAGCATAAAAGCATGTGAAAGGCATCCGATGTACATGAACTGTCAACACCCACACACAGTTGTTTTTTTTTTCTTAACTATTTACAAAATGCAGCAAATGTGTACAACAGCGGTTCTCAAACTGGGGGGATTTTTTTAAAAGACGCAGCAATGAAGTGGGGCTGGTTGGGGCAGTGGGTTGGCGGGACACAAAATATGTATAATTTCATAAGGGTGAAAACCCCAAGATAAATTTACTCTGGCAATAGGAAAAAATTTTTCCCTGAGAATGTGAATGTAGTTCACCGAGGGTTAACGGTGAATGAAGAGATTGAGAAACACTTACCTTTGAACCATTACTGCATTGGTGAACACTTAGGCAAAAAAAAAAATATATATATATAATATATGAAAAAAAAAATAAAAAAATAACTAGAGCTGGTCCCTATGAAATAATTTAAAAACACAATCTCAGTAAGAAATAAATACAACCGTCAAGACTTGAAAAAAAAACAAAAACAATCTTTTGCAAAATACAGATAACACATCCAGTTATTGACAATCAGAGCAGTGACGACCTAAAAACACGTACGGTATGAATTACGTAAGCAAAATGTGTCAGAGCGCTACAGCTTTCACCTCCGCCATCCATTTCCCTGGGCTCGGGCTGGAACTATAAGAGAACACTTGATACAAGTGTCTGCCCATCGCCGGGAGAGTGTGTTTGTTTGTTTTTGCACGCAACAAAAATAAATATACAAATCCATGTAAACATAAACAACAAGTGGAGACTTTGATGCCGAGGGTAACAAAAAAAATATTGCTGAAGTTTTGGTTCTAGGACAGGTAGAGCCTGTGAAAGTCGTTGGCCCCAAAGCCTGCGTTGCACTTTGGGCACTTCCTCTGGCGGGTCTCGTAGCGCGTCCTCAAGCACTCAAGGCAAAAAACGTGAAAGCATTTGGTCAGCACCGCGTCCTTCTTGTTCACCTTGCAGGACGGGCAGGTCAGCTGCTCCTAAAGCACAAAAAAAACACAAAAAAAAAAAAAATGAGTTCCCTGAAGACTGGATAAATATTCAATAGAATTAAAGACCCTAGTGCTAAAAGTATTTAAATCATAAAATGTCAGTTTTGTGAAAATGGAGTTTGAAAATTCAAAGTGGTCCTGATACCCTGAACAACAATCACAATAAGTTTTTATTAGTGATTTACCTAATAGATATATCTAATAGAATTATTTTTTGTAGGAATGCAGAAATAAATCATAACACAGTCTGAAGAGCTGGCAAAACAGAGCTGACCAGTTTTTATTTGTTGAGCATACAAAGGGAATTGTGTGGCCAGCACAATGCCAAGACACATTTTATTTACACAACAGATGCCCTTGTACACATCCGACCCGGGAAATCTCTCAAGACCATGTGGAACAAAATCCAGCATTTAATGGAATTTAAACGTAAGATGTTCCGCCAGTAGCCAACTGCTGTCCTTTAAAAAAAAACAAAAAAAAACAGAAGACTAGAGCAAAACAAACGAGGGAATAAAATAATGCCCATACTTTATATTCCTTGATTTCTTCCAGCAAAACTTCATCTGCAGCTCCTGCCATCTCAATCTTTTTACTTCTTTCCAGCTTGCGATTTAGTTTGGCCACCTCTTCCTGCGCGAAAATATGTAGACAAAGGCGTAAGAATAAAGCACAGCAAAGTTGCACTGTTTCAGACATGGCTCTTGCTCTAAATTTCTAATTCAAATACTTTCCCCACACTTTTCACAAAGCAATATTTATATAAATATATATTAGCATGTGTCAATGGTTATAATGTTTACTGGTGTTGATTGTGTGTATATAAAGTCTTAACTGAAGTTTTATATTTTAATTCATATTTCATTTATACTTTTTTAGTATCAACATTTTTGTTGCTCTAAAGGCATGTAAATGGGACATGGTAGCCGAGCGGCAGCGCGTTCGACTAGCGATCCAAGGGTCCTGGGTTCGAATCTTGGTGCAGGCTAGGATTTTTTCCCAGGATTTGAGGGTGTCCCTGAGTCTACCCAGCTCTGATGGGTACCTGACCTAAGTTGGGGTAAAGTAAAGGCGGCTGTGCATAGTGCTGGCCACACAATCACCTAGTATGCCGTGGCCACGGAAACTGGTGAACGCTGCTTCACCGGCCCTATGGATCAATTTGGTCTGACGGGATACTAAAGGCATGTAAAAGTCATGAAATAATTAAATATATATTTAAAAAAATACTGTAAATGTCAAGAAAATATGGTTCAAAGTTCAAACAATAAAATGACTCAGAAGAAAAAAAAAGGAAATTCATCAAAAAAAAAAGGAAAAGTCACACCCCTTGTATAAAAATCTTGCTTTTCTGGAATAATAAAAAGCTTCTCTTTAGTGACAGTAACTTTCAGACGTCGGTTTTTATCTTTTAGCAAATATCACTAGCTTCTCAAATTTTATTCCCACACTGGAACAACCAAATCAGTCTTCTTAAACTTCCCCATCCCATATGTAACCTTTTCTCAAGGCCTACACAGGACAGGGTATGCAGAAAACAAAATAAAAACCCAGCCTAAATTGCTCTTTACAAATGTGACCATTCAATAATTTATAAGGTATTTATTTATATCCATTTTTATATAGATATATACTTAAATATTTTGCAATTAAAAGAAGAAAAATAGTGAGCGATCTTCTTTTCCGCAAATATGGAAACATTTTTCTTCTTCTTCTGTTGATCAGGCTGCTGAGCTGTTTGCTCTATTCCAATTCTCGTAACATTAACAAAGAATCATTTATTACTTTTTTAGACTATTCAAAGCATTTTAATGTTTCCAATAACATACAGACATTTCCAAACATAAAAATCAATTTGATTACTTTTTGGGCATTCACCATTTTTTCATTTTAAGGGAGACAAACCCAAATTTCAGCTTCAGGAGTCAAATAAAAAAAACCACCACAAACACAACAATTATTTCAGAGGGAGACTCCCATCTACTTTCTGAGCAACATCACTGACCTGCATCCTCTTATATTTAAAGACTTCCTGCTCCAGGGATGCCGTCTTCTCAGCCACAGCCACCTGTGCTTCTTTCAGCTGAGCCTGGTATTTGTCCAGGTGAAGCTTGAGGTCAGCTGCAGTTTGAGAACTCTCCACGGCTTTCCTTTTGTGCATTTCCATGGCCTGCTGTGTGATACTAGGGACAGCAAAATGGAACAGATGAGACTATATTAAGAGGTTCTTTATTTTATTTAAAACTTTGACCAACAAACATCTATAAACTCTTTGTCTTATTAACTCTTTGTCTTATTTGTCCAATGAAAATTTGTTAACACTAGATATTAACTCTTAAAGTCTCATTTGAACAACAAACAGTACTTTTTCCATCTCATTTGTGCAAGTGAACATTTATTAACTCACTGAGTCCCACTAAAACATAGTTTCCAATAAAATTATCACTTAAGCACTAGCAAAAAGATAACATTAAAAAATGTAACATTCTATTTCATATGAAAATTAAATCAATTTTTCTTGTTAACTCATTTGCTACTAACCTAGTTTCCAAAGACACCCCTGAAAATACTAGCCAAAGGGAAGGAACTCCTTATTAAATTTAGTAAATTATTTTTAAATATTCTTTTAATGACTAAATATTCCCCAAAGTGAATAAAAATTACATCATAAAATAGATAAATATCTTAGCTTTCTGGAAATGTATACTTTTATACATAAAAAATGCCGAATTATCGGTAGAATCATTCGCTGAGTGTTGAGACCCTAGGATTTGGCTAAATATTTTCACTAGCCCTAGCGTCAAAGTCTGATAAAGTATCATAAAGCCCATAAATCTAAGTCTATATCTGCAGCATCTTTATTATCAGAACTGTTGTTAAATGTTATATTTGGAGGTATAGAGCTATTGATTAGTAAAGAAAAAAATTAAAGGCGAAGGCTATAAAAAAAAGTATTACAAAATGAAAAGCCAGTGAAAACTACCCGTACTTTGCAAACGCATTGCAAAAAAACAAAACATAATAATATTTGTTTTTTATTAACGAAACTGACTATATTTATACTTTTTAAAAGCCGTGCTTTTTCAGTAAAAAAAAAGACCAGAACGCATGGCGAAAAATCAATAAACGACAATAGGTTAGTCTCACACGTGGCGGCCGCTTTTGGGCGCATTAGTACGGAGGGGGGTAGGCCGCATTCAGTCGTAGTAGTGGCAAATGAGTTAAGACAACATCTAATTTAATGGACCACAGAGAAAAAAACAAAACAAACTGATTTACATGCATGTAGGTAAGGTAATAAAAAAAAGTAGGGTGTGAGTAGATGATTCCCCACTGAGTAACAAATCCAAGTATTAGCCTGTATTTTTTTTGCAGAATCGAAAAACAAACCGAATAGTAGCATCATTCCCGAGCGTAGCTGTTATATGCGAAGCTTTTTTAAAAAATATTATTCTCCCCCCGTCTAGGATTTAGACAAAACTGATCAAATCTAGATGATGTATTTAAAAGTTTTATATTTATTGAAATATAAAAATTGTTATTTGATCTATTTGTTATTTGTTCCTGTAAGGCCTTAAATAACAGTAAGGGTAGGGTCTATCTATCAGTTGGATTAAATTGCCTCTGTAACAATTAGATCAAGCTTTATCTCTAATGTTTGGATTTAGCTGTCTCTCTCCATTAACAGTTCCGCATGTACTCACGCTTGTTCTTTCTCAACAGCTGCCAGGCTGTTCTGCAGCAGCCTCTCTTTCTCCTCAAGGCTGCGCACCACCAAGTTCTGGGCCTCCACCTGAGATTGTAGTGTCGCCACTTGTTCTGTCAGCACATCTTTCTCCTCTCTCAACAATTTCTGGATCTGATTGGATTTGATCCTCTGGGGGAGGGAGAGAGAAAACCACCCTTGATTGCAAAATACATGATTTCATTTTTGTGTTACAAATAACTAGCAGTCACCAATATGAGGCAAGTGTTAACCTTTGTGTCTGTCTCAGGACTTGGCTTAAACTAAGGTATGCCATGCATGCTGTGTATGGCTTAAAAGAAGATAATGCTATGTATGGTTTGAACTAAAGTATGCTCTGTATGGCTTAAACAAAGGTATGCTCAAATGACTTAAAAGAAGATGTGCTCTGTATGGCTTAGGCTTAAACTAAGGTATGCTCTGTATAGCTTCAAAGAAGGTATGCTCTGTATGGCTTAAACTAAGGTAATGGTAATGGTAATTTATATAGCGCTTCTATCCATGCTATATTAGCATGCTCAGTGCGCTCTAGAAGACTATTAATCTGTGAGAGGTTTCACTGCTGCCGGTTAAGCGCATGTGATAACAACTCAATATTAACGTCATCTAGTCCCAAAACTCCTGTAGGGCGACAGGGATCTGCCGGTGGCGGGGCTCGAACCCGCGACTTGTCAAGTGGTTTTTTGGTTGACAGTCTGGTGAGCTAACCGCTAGGCCAGCCGGCTTCACAAGGTATGCCATGTATGGCTTAAACTATGATATGCTATGCATGGATTAAATGTAGGTATGCTATGCATGGATTAAATTTAGGTGTGCTATGCAAAGCTTAAACTAAGGTATGCTATGTTTCGGAATTAATTATAAACAATTCTAGCAGGCAATATTCTGCAACAGGAGCACTGTAACTGTAATCTAACAGATTTTGGTATAATTTACTTTCTACATGTCTAATGATATTGAGGTGTATAAATACAAAGTATAACATTCACCTCTGACATGAGTTTAAAATTGGCATCATCCTTTTCTCTAAGCTGTTGCAGCAGTCGTGTGTTCTGCTCCTGCATGTCTTCAAATGCCTGCCCCGTCACATCCAAATCATTCAGCAGGGCCTCTTCTCTCTTAGAAAGTTTAATGTAACGAGACTTTTTGTTTAACTGGCAGATTTGTTTGTTTTCAAAAGGTCTATGTGCATTTAAAACAAATAAAAGGAACATTCATTGTGCCTCAGTCTGGGTGTTATGGGACATGGTGGTCTAGCGGTGGTTTGATTGCCCTAACAGGGCCAGAGTTCAAGTCCTGTTAAAGATTAGGATTTTGTCTAGTGTTTCTAGGGTGTCCCTGAGTCTACCCAGCTCTAATGGGTACCTGAAATTATTTGCAAATAGTAGAGGCGGCTTGGCATTGTGCTGGCCACACATTCCCCTTGCATGTCGTGGCCACAGAAACTTGTAAAGGCCCATGAATCAACAAGAGTTTGTCAACTCCTAATTCCTAATTACTATTCCGCACAAAAATTGGTCAAAGACTGTGGTCTGAAGTTATATCCTTTTTTTTTCTGTATTTTAAATATATACAGCTGTGTACAAGGGAAATATACAAGACCTGGTCTACAGGAGTTAGCTGGAGGAAATATATGTGCCTGATACTGAAAGAGTTAACAGCAACAATGTTATACAATGGGGAAATATGTCTGCCTGACACTGAAAGAGTTAACAGCTACAATGTTATACAATGTTATACAATGGGAAATATGTGTGCCTGATACTGAAAGAGTTAACAGCTACAATGTTATACAATGGGAAATATGTGTGCCTGATACTGAAAGAGTTAACAGCTACAATGTTATACAATGTTATACAATGGGAAATATGTCTGCCTGATACTGAAAGAGTTAACAGCAACAATGTTATACAATGGGAAATATGTCTGCCTGATACTGAAAGAGTTAACAGCAACAATGTTATACAATGGGGAAATATGTCTGCCTGACACTGAAAGAGTTAACAGCTACAATGTTATACAATGTTATACAATGGGAAATATGTGTGCCTGATACTGAAAGAGTTAACAGCTACAATGTTATACAATGGGAAATATGTCTGCCTGATACTGAAAGAGTTAACAGCAACAATGTTATACAATGGGAAATATGTCTGCCTGATACTGAAAGAGTTAACAGCAACAATGTTATACAATGGGGAAATATGTCTGCCTGACACTGAAAGAGTTAACAGCTACAATGTTATACAATGTTATACAATGGGAAATATGTCTGCCTGATACTGAAAGAGTTAACAGCAACAATGTTATACAATGGGAAATATGTCTGCCTGATACTGAAAGAGTTAACAGCAACAATGTTATGCAATGGGAAACATCTGTGCCTGATACTGAAAGAGTTAACACAATATTATACAATGACCCAATAAAATCCTTTTTTTTTTGTTATTTACAACCCTTTGACCAGAGCAATTGGTTGAGATTTCACAGGGTAATGTAAAATAGCTTGAGTTCAAATGCGGGGCAGTTGTGAACATTTTTCAAAGAATTTGACAAGTGCACATTTTTTTTATCAGCACCAAACTTTGCCCCCAGCTGTTGAGGCAAAAAAATGTTCCACAGCTTTAAAGCTCCGCTCTGCAAGCCATAGCTCAACCGGTTTAAATAAGTTATACAGAAGATAGGAAATGCAGTACAGATGCATTGACTATAACCAGTTTTAAAAAGTTATACAGAAGATAGGAAATGCAGTACAAATGCATTGACTATAACCGGTTTTAAAAAGTTATACAGAAGATAGGAAATGCAGTACAGATGCATTGACTATAACCGGTTTAAATAAGTTATACAGAAGATAGGAAATGCAGTACAGATGCATTGACTATAACCGGTTTAAACAAGTTATACAGAAGATAGGAAATGCAGTACAGATGCATTGACTATAACCGGTTTAAATAAGTTAATACAGAAGATAGGAAATGCAGTACAGATGCATTGACTACAACCGGTTTAAATAAGTTATACATAAGATAGGAAATGCAGTACAGATGCATTGACTACAACCGGTTTAAATAAGTTATACAGAAGATAGGAAATGCAGTACAGATGCATTGACTATTTCTTCTTATGATTCAAAAGTTGATCAATTTTTATATTTATATACATGAACAAAATGAAAAGGGTTTTTCAATAGGGCAAATGAAATCGAACTGAATGAATGATGTACAACTGCAATAAAGGAAGGGGAATATTTAAACTAAATTAATGAGGCCTAATAATTGTTCCTTTTATTTATTTATGTTAATAAACAAAGCATGTCATGATGCTTAATATGTTGTGATAAATTATTAACATTTAAATAAAACAATTTTTTTTATTTCAAACGTATGTATGAGCAATTAAAAAGTTATACTTGTTTTTGATTGGCCAGATTTTTTTGCAGTTCAATGATAGTTTCTTCCATCTTTTTAATCTTCCTCATAGCATCTTCATCAGCCAGTTTCCGCCTTTCTCTCCGCTCACTATCCTGCAGGCGTTTCATGACAGCTTTCAGCTCATCCACTTCTTGCCTGGCCTTCTTCTCAGCTGCCATCAGCTGGTTGAGTAAACATAAGAAAAATAAATAGCACACTGCCGATGCCGTACAACACAACGTACCATGTGTAAATCTACAACATTAATGAATCCTGTGTATTTGTAAAGATTGTATAACTAATACACTGACATTAATACATAATAATATTAATAATACTACATAATCATTATCAAACCCTTGATTGTTATGGTCGTCACGATGAGAAAATGGACACCTCAGCAGTTTTGGCTATCTTGAGCGGCTGTCAACAGTTTAGCCTTTGCAGCTTTGTCCGATCTTTTATATTGTTGAACCAGGATTTCCACCGACGGCCTTTCTGACGCCCACCCTCTACAGTGCCTCGGAGGATAGTTTTTGGCAGGTTATTATGAACGCAACCCTTGACCAAACCATGTCAGCTTGAGCCGCTCGATTGTTGCCATAATGATAATGGTTTCTTGAGGGCATGCAATTGAGAATATTCTGTCCCAGACATAATACTACTACATAAACATTGTATCTGTACACCCTCAGTCCCCTAAATTAAAGTGAAACTGCTGGAACTAGTACAGGTTATAATAAAGAGGCAGCCTACCTGCACTTTCTCTCTTTGTTCTTTAGGTGCAGCTTTGTAAGTGTCCAGTAAAAGCTTCAGCTCCCTGACATTATCCTGAGACTTCCTGGAGACACAACCAACAGAATAAAACAAATGAACATGTGATGCAGCCATCTCCTCACTTAGGGTCAGCACAGAAGTTAAGGCATAACAAAGCAATTCTAATTAAAAGGCCGGATAGGTTTGACTAATGAGATAGGGAAGGATTATAGTTTATTAGGAAATGGGGGGGGGAGGGGGTTCAAGGAGCAAGCGGTAATGAAATCGGCTATCTAGATTTTAAACTCTGAAGATGAATTTCAGTCTTTCACTCTACACCCAAAAAAATACACAATTGTTTTAATGAGCTATTGTTACTAACTAAATGAGATGGGTTTTAGAAAATACAAGGTTACATTGCCTAGACTTAAAAGATATAGTTTTTACAAACACAATATAACATTTCATTATAATTTGAAGCCACGAAATAAAGCTTTATTATAATTTAATAACAAAATAAAACATTTTATTATAGTTTTTTTTTTATTTTAATTAAAAATAATTATATTTTATTTTTTTCAAAATAGAAGTAGCAATCACCATTTTTTCCCCACAGGAATGGGGAAAGGGGGCTAAGCTTTTAACTGTCAAACATTTTGTGTGAATTTAGCAGAGATTTACAAAAAACTTCTGAAAAATTTAGTTTACTAAATTTCAGGGATGTGCTTTCCCCTTGATAGAAATGAATGAGCAGGTCTCCTGTGCACATAACTTACTTCAACTGATTTCTCAAATCTTTCACCATTTCCGGATCATTTTTCCCATTCTTGTAGTCTTTGCAGTCATAATCATCTTCTTCTTCTTTCTTGATGGGAGTTGTCAGGATTTCTCCCTCCTCCTTCTTGATACACTGCAAGCCTGGCAGGGAGGATGGTGTGGAGCCTAAAGCACAAAAAGAAAACACATGTCTTGTGGCAGGTTTCACAAAATGGCCACCAAATGGTCAACTTTTTTTGAATATTTGAAGAAAAAAAAATTTATATACAAAATGTTGTTTTCTTTACTTGTTTGTGTTTATATGTAATAAAAGTATCAGCAAAATCAATATTGTGAGTTTTTATTTTATTTTAGTGTTGTTTATTATATTTTTTATGCATTGTAACATAACAAAGCATGCAGATCCCATTTCCCCTTTTTTTGTACCTACTGGAAAAGCTTTAAGTAAAAGTATTAAAAAGCAAAATTAACGCGATTTCTGGATGTTTTTCATTCATGCATATGTTATAATATGCTATACTTGCAATGAAAGTCGTTACATATGTTTATTTTTTTTTTAAACAATTTTTCAAATCTCTTTGTTTTTTTACACCGTGTCTGGAATTTTTTCTTTATTCCCTAGGCTAGGCCTAAAACTCGAACTAAAAATAGATAAGTCATTGTAGATTTCTAAAACTCTCCAAATTTAATCCCAATATATATTAATTCATAAAAACGGCATTATTTTTAAATATTCAGCCACAAATTTTATTTTATTTGCTAAAAACCATCGGGTGTACATAACAAAAACTTGTTCTGTCAAGAGAACCTTACGTTACCCCGAAAAAGTTGAATCGATTTTTCATTAATTTTAAAATGCGCTCGAGTGAATTTTAAAATATAAATCCAATCGGACAGCCGTTTTGTTCTATTTGACGCGTTTTTTTACTTAAAAAATGCGTTTTTTGATTTAATATAATTATTTTACTCGTGTCTGTCTGTTATGTTCCCATTTGGGTTTCGTAACACCGCCGAGGACCGCATGCTCGGCCGTTATCGATAATTTACAGTAAAACGCAATTTACGCATTTCTTTTTTATTTCTAAGTTCTTCTATACGATTTTCATTAACATCGCAATATTATTAAATGTTTTACAACTAAATTTACGCGAACAGTAATTGTTTAAACATAAAAATAATATCTCTTTATGCTTTTCGCTAAAACTACGTTTTAAGTACAAAATGGCCGCCATGTTGTTGTTTTTTCCGGTACCACATATCCTAGGCCTAATGACCTAAGGATGCAAAATTATTCGTTTATTTGTGAAATTAATAACAAAACACAACATAAATGATGATATTTAAAGTATTATAAGTTTATTTTTCATAAAAATATAAAAAAAACACAATATTGTAAGTTTTTATAATATTTTGCAGCTGTTTAGTCTCGTGTATTTTTTTGCGCCGGCAAAACTGTGCCAGACGGAATTTCCCGATCTTAAAATTATTAATTATAAAACATTGGAAAGTCGGCTGACTTTCTAACCTTCATATTCGGATTCCTCAGTTTTTAGGCTTTAAAATGATATATAATACAGTGACAAAGCTTAAAATATATATTTTGTTTAAAAAGGGAACTTTTGAAAACCTTATTGTGAAACCTGCCTTGTAAGTAAACACAGTAGAGTAACAGCACTTCTAACAGTTAATTCACAGTGTAATACTGACAATGTAGTGAGCCTTCATGATGGGCATCAGACCGGTAATGATTGTAGTTTGGGTTACGGTTAGACCACTAGATCAGAGTGGATCAGGGTTAGGGCATCAATCCATATGAATGTTAGGGCTAGGCCATCAGATCAAAATAAAGTTTTTAGTCTGGGCCTGAAATATGCATGCCCTTGCAAGGCCGAATATTTTGACAATCAACCCTTCCAAATAACCAGTAAAACTTTGAAGCTACAATAAGCTGTTCTGTTGATTGTTTTAGACATGTTTCTGCAATGAGAGCTAATCATTCCCTCCAAACAACCCTAGAGTAGAACATGGTGTTCTTTATAATTCTAAAGGTTATAAATTAAACTCAAAGGTTATTGGGAAATAATAAAAGGGATTTATTCTGGCAAGAGATTTAAGGGATAAAATGTTGGCCTTTAAAAATAGTATGCCGTGGCCATAGAAACTGGTGAATGCTGCTTTACTGGCCCTATGATCAATTTGGTCCAAAGGGTACTTTACTCTATGCTAATTCTGTACCTGGTTCCATCTTCACGGGAGACAACTGAGCCTCTTCCTTCAAGTGGACTATGCTGTCTTTGTTGTCTCCGGATGGCGTCGAGCCTGCCGCCGCTGTGCCAGGGGATGAAGAGGAAAGCGTAGTGACGGCAGTTGCGGCGGCTGCCGCTGGCGGGGCTCCGGCAGGTGTGGTCGTGGTGGCAGCGCCAGGTGCGGAAGATGTGGCTGGTGGGTTAACAACAGCCAGCTCTTGTTTCAACTGAAATTAAAACAGACAATAGCACAAAATTATCTAAAATAAACCACTTTTAAAAAAAACAAGGGCACAAACCCATACATTTTTTTCCAAAACAAACAACACAAAAAAAAGCAGAAGAGACTCTACCTTGTGTATTTCTGCCTGAGCCTCACGAAGTCTCCTCTTATACCTCGCAGACTCCATTTTCAACTGCTGGTTGTGATTTTGTAAACTTTGAATCAAATTTCTCATTTCTCTGTTGATTGTCACTGTTGGATGTTCAAAAAAATTATTATTTTGAAAAAACTCTCTTCTCAGCCATTATCAAATCAAACTCTGAATGGCCTATTTCATTGGATCACTTTGACCCAGTTTACTTTAAAAAAAATCAAATCTATCTATTTTTGTTTATGTATATGCCTTAAAAATTATAAAAAACAGAAATAGATTATCTGTTATAAAAAAAAATCAATGTCAATTAAAATATCTCTAAAAAAAAATTATTGTTTTTTCCTTTATATGCATTTTTATTAAGCATTAGCCTTTCAAAGATTTATTCCTTTACCACCCAAAAAAAAAGAAAATAACGATAGCAAATTTTATGAATTGGTAAATGATTTTTAAAAGGGAGAAATATATCAATCAGTTGATTTCAATACGGATTTACCGATGCGCACAATTAAGTGTAATGAAAAAAAACTGTTAAAAATTGATTTGAGTGGGCTGGGATGGGGGGGGGGGGGAAGGACGTGGCTGTAAATTTAATAGATAATGTTGTCATTGGTTTAACGACTATGTGCAAAGTTTCAACTAAGATGACCAGAAGTGGGTCAATAAACCTTCCGGCAGTCAGGCCAGCAGAAACATACATACATAGGAAAACATTGGGCAGGTGAAGCAGCGTTCACCAGTTTCAGTGGCCACGGCATACTAGGGGATTGTGTGGCCAGCACTATGCACAGCCGCCTTTACTTTACCCTAACTAAGGTCAGGTACCCATCAGAGCTGAACTCTGGGACACCCTCAAGTCCTGGAAAAAAAACGCTTCCACCAGGATTCGAACCCAGGACCTACGGATCACCAGTCGAACACCCTTCCGCCCGGCTACCATGACCCCAAAGATATGACCATATACAGACAGTTATTTGTGCTGCAGCCTGTCTCAATGACAATGGCTCCAAGATTTGCACCACAGTTGGAACATACATAACTTCTGGCTACTCACAGTTCTGGTCGTTGGCAGCCATGGCCTGCTCAAATTCAATCCTCAGCATGTCATACTCCTTCCTTGTCTGGGCTAGACTGTCCTCCACCTGAATCATCTCTGTCCTAAGTCGCTTCTGGCACTCGAGCTCATCAATCTGCACAGGAGAAACAGGAAAGAAAATTAACAGTACCTTAAAATAACTAAATTAACCCTTCCAGCACCAGCCAATTACATTACTGTATGCCCAGGTTCTCTTACTGTATGCCCAGGTTCTTTTACTGTATGCCCAGGTTCTCTTACTGTATGCCCAGGGGCATGTGTTCCCACCAAGTAATAAATATATTTTTTTACCCTTATCGAGGTTTCGTTCATAACAAAATAATGACTGGGTCACGAGGAATCATTAGTAAAATAATTAGGAGCAAGTGCGCTACATGTACAAAAATAAGGGGCTTGGTTAGAAGGGTTAACTTTGTTCAGAGCTTAATTCCATTATGTATACATTTACAAATACCATCTTACTTATTTACAGGATAACAATTTTCTTTTTTTTTCTGCATTTTTCCACAGCGAAGCTAAGACAATTGAGACTTACATCACTCGTACTTGGAGCAGACCCAAGTTATGTATATCATGACTACAACCATTTGCAGTGTAATACAACAATCAAAATGTATATCACTCTTACCGGTACTTGGAGCACACCCAAGTTATGCATATCACATTATGAATACCATAATTTGTAGTATAATACAAAAATCAAAATTTATATCATTCAGAGCTTACCTCCATTTGTTCTATTTGACGGCCGTGATTGTTTTTATTGATAGTCATCTGGTTTCTAATTTCCTCCAACTGTGTTCGGATCTGCATGCTCTCATTGTATAGAACGGAGAACTGTGACTGCAGACATTTGTATTCTGTGGTCTCCAGGATGACATTTTCTGGTAGATGTTGAAGCTGAGAAAAGATGATGTTGATTGGTTTAAAATGTCAACAACTAAACAAACTAAATTTAGAGGATTTAAGTAAAAACCATGGTGTTTATATAGAATGTGATAATATATCTAACATTTTATATCACATCTATTCTATTCATGTCAAATTGACACACAATAATACCAACGGTCCATCTTTCAAGTGCCAGAGATGCGACAGAGCCTGTCTCTCAAGGATAGGTCTCCACAGACACAGTCAATTTTGCAGGGCTGGCCAAATCACAGGAGCGCAAATCTAATCGTCTTTCGAGACTATGGAGCCAATGAATGAATGAAATACCAATGTCTATGGCAATGGCATAGAAGCAAATTGTGGACCACCACAATGCCAGGCCACTGATTGGAGCCGGACATCATCAAGAACCAGTGTGAAAAAAACTGTACCTGAGCCAGAGACCTTTGGAATTTAGATCAGAGCGCTCTGCCATTAGACCACCATATCCCATTATTACAAATGCAAACTGACTGTTTTTTAAACTTGTTACCAGGACTAGCACAATATTGTGAGTCAACAGCCCAGGTGGGCATAAATGTCCAGCATCATTTTTTTACATTTTAGAAAATGTACAAATTTGTGTTAAATTTCATCACCATCCCTGATCTAGTTCTTAGTCTCTGTAGAGTGTGTGGAGAAGAAAGTGTTTAGCTGTTGGAATCATTTATAGTGACTTTGCTTATACAGCTATATAAAAAATGAGATAATCCATTAAGTATCTTTAATTCACTAACTACCAATTAAAATTATAAGCGTTAAGCTAGGGCTTGATTTTTTG
Organism: Anisus vortex; assembly: GCA_949126835.1. Taxonomy (NCBI): domain Eukaryota; kingdom Metazoa; phylum Mollusca; class Gastropoda; family Planorbidae; genus Anisus; species Anisus vortex. The sequence continues at coordinate 10,064,005 of OX421504.1, read as the reverse complement.
GTTGATAAAAATACACAGCTCTCATTTTAACAAGTTTGTGACAAGTGAACAAGTTTGCTGATCTGTATTTCTTTAACAAAACTTCTATTGGTATATACATAACAGTTTGTCATGTTCATCATTAGAGCTGCAGCACTTACATCCATTTTTAACTTCTCAACTTCAGTCAGGGTCTCCTGGTAGTCTCCACTCAGTTTCTCCAGTTCCATCAATCTGTTGGATGACAGTTCTTTATGTTCTTCAAGTTCTGACAGAATCTCATCCAGCTGAACAGACAGAGTTGAGTCAAAAGCAAATTGTAAACATTATCAACAATGCACTACTATAGACACACAAACATCAGCAAATGAAAACAGTGCTTAAATTGTTTGCCTTCTGGGTGTTGGTGGAATAAGGGCATGGAGAGGAGTGCATCAACAAACCAAGAAAACCAACAGCTTATCATTCATTTAAAATCCTAATCAAAATGCAAGACTAGACTCAAACCACTGATAAGAATAAAAGTAAAGTAAAGTACCCGTCTGACCAAATTGATCTATAGGGCCGGTGAAGCAGCGTTCACCAGTTTCCCAGGCCACGCCATACTAGGTGATTGTGTGGCCAGCACTATGCACAGCCACCTTTACTTTACCCCAACTAAGGTCAGGTACCCATCAGAGCTGGGTAGACTCAGGGACACCCTCCAGACCCGGGAAAAAATCCTAACCTGCACCAGGATTCCAAACCGGGACCTTCGCTACACCAGCCGAACAAAGCTGCCGCACGGCTACCGTGCCCCATACTGATAAGAGAAGGGCCCAAAAATCATCTATATAGAAGGAGCGTCTTTAAAATATAAGATAGTCCAAAGAGCTTCTGAGCCATAGATCACCCACTACTTTGATCATTGATTGAATGGCTAGCATTATTGCCACATTCTCTTAGTTTTCCCACAACTGATGTATGGTTCTCTTTAAAAGTTGTGTCGACTAATGGATACCCAGGGATAAAATATATAAATATATATCACAGTTAAAAACCAGACATTGAAAGTGGTAGTGTAACACTTTGTTGATACTGATATCAAACAAACAAAACCGTTCATAAAATGCTAAGATAATTATTTTACTTTATCAGTGCTGTAGGCTTGCTAATCAAAGTGATCTTTAAAATGAAATCAAGTCCATAATAAATTTATATGGCCAACAATTATAAAAAAAAAATTATCAAGAAAAAAAAAGAGTCATTATACTACAAGTATGACGAAGTAAGAACAAAAATCGTAGTATCTATGGGGCACTTTGCAATACAATATTTGTTCTCACACTCACCCGTCCAGTTGGGACACCTGGTAAATTTTTCAGACCGGACAATGGCATATTTCCAGTTGTCTCCTGGTAAAACTGCAGCTTCTCTGAGACCTCGGCCAACTGACGCTCCAGGCTATCCTTCTTGCACTCGGACTTGTCATACATGTACTCCAGGTCGTCCAGCTTGTTCTTCAGCTCGGCTATCTCAGTCTCGGAGGCTGTTAGCTTGTCCTGGAGCTCAGAAATCTGAAATGCACCCACAGCATGGAGCACAGTCAACAAATGAGTAAGTGGGAATAGCTCTACATTGACAAACTGCTTTGGGCCTTTACAATATAATAGAAGCTTACTTATGCATGGTAAGCATTTCAATTTCAATTTAGAAAAAAAAATAAAGAAAATCTCAAACAAGGCATAAACAAAACTGTAGATTTAAATACATTTTGTTCCTTTTTGTAACATTTCTGGAGAAACTAACTAACAGCGGTCTTGTGAATGTATAATGAAATAAACAAGCTAAAAATGAACACACAATTCAATGAGATAAGAGATTCTGTTGAAGCCAAATACCCATTAAATAAATACAAGTTAGTAAACTGAATTCACATGCTGTACTCAAATAAGATCAAAATTATCAATTGAATGTAACTGAACTGAAATTTTGTAAAGCAAGACATTATAGTGAGCCATTGTTAGTTTTATTCACTTAGTCTTGGTTCAATGAAATCAAACAATAAGTCTTGAGGGAGCTATCATCTCCTACCAAGCGCGTCCCCAGGTGGCGGATAGGGGAATGACCTTTAGATATAAGGGTTAGCCGTGAATACTGAATAAGCGGCCGTGGACCAACTGGTTTGCTGTCATGGAGGGTGAGGTGGGGTATCTCGTGGTAAGGATACTCTTTAAAAAATGCCTTATAAATCCAAAGAAATGACTGCAAAAAGCGAACATAGAGCGCTCAAACTCTAAACCCGGACAGATGAGGCCGTTAGCTAGGGATAGCAATCATCTAGGAGAGAAAACTCCAAAAATAAATCAACTGCTGCCTTGCAGACGATCTTGGTTGATCAAAGGCTATGGAAGCACATCCAGAAAGAAAAGCAGGCTGAAGTCGGAGTCCACGGGCCAACTGGCGCAAAACACGTCGGCACGCAAACCTCAAAATGATGGAGGAAACAGATAATAGTACATATAGTTGTGGCGTCCTGCCTGTGGAATCCCGCCGTGCAGGTAGGGGGCCGGGCTCTCCGCCTCAAAGGAGCCCACCCAAGCGAACTGGTGGTTCTTCCTCCTCTGCTTGTGAAGTCAGGAGCAGAGAAAAGGAAGTAAACCCTACTGACAAGAACATTAAGGGGAAAACAAAACACAATTTAGTCTTTCTCCAATGGAATGCAGAGGGCATCCAAAAGAAAAAAGAAGCCTTAAAGATCTTTCTCCATAAAAATGAAGTAGATGTGGCATGCATCCAAGAAACTCACCTCAATAGCAATCTGCGTTTCTCAATTAGAGGCTACACATGCTTAAGACAAGACAGGGAAAACAGATCTAAAGGGGGAATGCTTACTATCGTCAAAAACAACATACCTACCTCAGATATCATCATACCAAGCTCCACGCAATCTGAAATAATGGGGACCAAGCTGATCCTACCAGGGGGAAACCTTAACATAATCAATTGCTACTGCCCACCAGACAAAGAGCTAGAACTTGGCAGAATTCAAATCCCAATAAATGAAGAGTGTCTAATACTGGGTGATATGAACAGCCGCTCCCAGAGCTGGGGATATCCAGACCTCAATGCCAGGGGAGAAGAAATTGAGGATTGGCAAGCCGAAAACAGTCTGATTCTCCTAAACCAGCCAGAAGACCCACCCACCTTTTACTCCAGATCATGGATGACTTCATCAACTCCAGACTTAGCCTTTGCTACCAATACAATATCCATAGGAAGTAAAAGAGTAGTCGCTGACCAACTAGCCACCAGTGACCACAGACCCATTCTCATCCAAATAGAAACCACTCACCTGCCCATAGAAAACCCCACCCTTCCCAGATGGAACTACAAGAAAGCAAATTGGAACCTCTTTGCACGCTTAACAGATGTCCATGTGACACACACCAATGGCAAAACAAATCGGATAAACAAATCCTACACTGAATTCTCTAGAGCTCTCCTTAAAGCAGCTAAGGAATCCATCCCAAGAGGAGCCAGGAAAAATTATATACCAAACTGGTCTCAACACTTGGAACTCCTCCACAATGAAACCATCAAAGCAAGAAACCTAGCAGAAAAATCCCCAACGATAGAAAATAATATACAACTAAAAGCTGCAAACGCAATCTTCAGAAAGGAATATCTCTCGTCAATTAGGAAGAGCTGGCATGAAAAGACAGAAAAACTAAATGCAGACAGAGATGGACATAAGCTGTGGAAAATCGCCAAAAGTCTGAACCAAGAGGAGAACAAATCTTCGCCAATAGTCCTAGACGCAGACCAAGAAAAGCTCACAGGCCGCGAAGCTGCTCAAAAATTTATAAAACACTTTAGCAGCGTAGGAAATATTAGTATCACCGAAAAAAGAGTCAGAGAAGTCAATCACCATATAGAGAAAGCTCCAAAAATGTCCACACCACACTCTCATGGAATGACAGCAAATCTCAGCATGAAAGAGTTTGATGACTCACTGAAACTCCTCAAACCCAAACAAGCTCCAGGATCAGACAAGATCTCAAATGATATGCTTATTCATTTAGGACCTCTGGCAAAGAAAAAACTACTGCAAATATTCAATGCTAGCTGGAAGTCAGGAAAAATTCCAACTGTCTGGAAAAAAGCTATCATGATCCCTATACTAAAGCATGGTAAACCAAGAAACCAAGTTGACAGCTACCGCCCAATAAGTTTAACCAGTTGCGTCTGCAAACTAATGGAAAGAATGGTCAACAATAGGCTCACATGGCTTCTTGAATCTGAAAATATACTAGCAGATGAACAGGCAGGTTTCAGAAAATGTCGATCAACAGAAGACCAAATAGCTTATATAGCCCAAGAAATAGAAGATGGATTCCAGGAAAAGAAACCAACGACCATTGTCTGGGTCGACCTAGAAAAAGCATTCGATAAGGTCTGGAAAGAAGGTCTAATCCTAAAGCTATTAAACAACCATATATCCCACAAAATGTTAAACTGGATTACAGAATACCTAACAAATCTTGCAAGGAAAAAGGAGCAACATAGCAACAATACAAAATGGAGTCCCCCAGGGAGGTGTACTGTCACCCACACTATTTCTCATTTTCATAAATGACCTAATTCAGCATATTCCTAGAAAAGTAAAAAGCAGCATGTACGCCGACTATCTTGCTCTAATAAGCACAGAAGAATATATAGGCACCTCAAAATTTAGGCTACAAGATGCACTAAACAACCTCAACCTATGGTCCAAAGAATGGGGAATGACCATAAACTCAAAAAAGACTACATACTCAATTTTCTCTCTATCTACAAAGCCTCAAACTGACCTTAGACAAAACAATCCTTGGAAAAAATGACAATCCCACATATTTAGGAGTTACGTTTGACCCAAGACTAACCTGGAAAAGTCAAATAGAAAACTCACAGAAAAAGGGAATCCAAAGACTAGCTTTGATGAAAAAACTTGCTGGCTCAGACTGGGGTGCAAATCACTCTATCTTGAAAAAAACATATACCAGTTATATAAGGCCTACCCTAGAATATGGAGCCACAGTGTGGGGTACGGCAGCCCAATCAAACCTCCGAAAAATAGACAAAGTTCAAAACCTAGGACTTCGAATCATAACAGGAGCAATGAAAACTACCCCGATCAGAGCAATGGAGGATGCAACTAACCTAAGCTCTATGGAAACTAGACGAGAAACCAAAATCCTTACTCACTTCACCAAGTTAGAAGCATCAGGTCATCACCCTCTAAAACCCAAGCCAGGGTTCTTACTCTTTTCAGAAAATAAAATTCCAGACTTTTTTCAGACCTTTTTAAGACTTTCAACAAAAATTTAAGACTTTAAAAAAAGAACAAGGTTCCTAATACACAAGTAATATACGGACACACAAAAAAAAATGCTAACTATAAAATTAAAAAGCAGAATAACGATACAGTATAAAAGCAACATTAATTAAGCTTATTTCTTTCTAGTTCTATGATGGTTTTGAATTACAGAGATTCTAAAACAAGTGTCACTGAATACTGTTACTGAATATGGAGTAATAAACTCTGTAAAAATAATAAACGCATGTGAAATTATGTCCTACCAATTAAAACTAAATAAAAAAATAGAACAGTAGATCTCATTATTTAACACAATTATTTAAGCCAGCTATTACTAAAGTTTCTAAATATTTATAGCTTCCATTTATAGCATACAAAATAAATTTTAAAAGATTAACGGTCAAGAAAGCACTATAGTGTAGGCCTACGTTAATAAGCTTAGGCTACACTAGGTCACTGTAAGATCTAGATAATTGAAAACATAAAAATCGAACTAAATCTAAGAAAAAATTGAGTCTTTAAAGTTTCTGAATATAGTCAAGCTAATCAAAGATAGAACTAACTCTACATTGATGTATGTATAGGCCTACTCAAATTGAAAAAAAAAAATACAACGAAAATGTAGGCTCAGTCTGGGAGACAAAAATCAAAGAATATGCAACCAGTAGGCTAATTCTGAAATGTCACACTGGTGCATATGATTTCTCCCTATACTAATAAAGTAAAGTGGTGGAGGAGGTCTGAACAAGATTAGGTGGGCCTGTAACTAACAGTAGGTGATCTTCAGAAATTTTAAATTCTCCCCCCCCCTCCGCATTTCCTTTAAAATGTGTAGGCTAGCGGTGTAGCTTACTTACGGGCGAAGACTAGAGACTAATTGTCACTAAATGACTAGAACTTCTAGTAGAAGTATAAGCTTATCGGGAATTTTTTTCCCCTTATTTAGGCCTAATATGAACTTAAAATTATTTAAATGCTCCTGGTAAATTCGTAACGATTTTATATTTAGCCAATTTATGAATAAAACATAGGCCTAATAACTAATCAGATATTTTCAGCATTGTGCGCATTTCATCAATTTATCGGATTAAAAAATGACTTAGTTTTGTCATAAGTCTGATTAGACCTACGCCCGCCGATGTCGGCTACATAGCGGCTTAAATTTGAACCAAAATTTTTCGCGAAAAACATGCATGTGCCACTCAAAATTAAAAATTCCAATAGGCCTACAATATTAATTACTGTTTAAAAATTGTACACATAGCTAGGCATGAACCAGGCTAAGTCCTGGAATTGTTACTAGACCTTCCCACATGATATAAAATAGTTTCAAATGTAACCATTTTCTTTTTAACTAATAGAAAAATGGCCCTTTTTCTGTGCATTTTGATCAAGGGCATAACTATATTCAAAAATAAATTAGGCCTAAATCAGCAAAATGTGTCGGTTTTCAGACTCCACGTGAGGCTACTTCACGTAGCCTAGACTATTGACGCTATAGCATAGCCTAAGCAGGCATTTTCCATATTGGTAGCAAAAAAAGAGCATACGATCTTGAAAGAATTTAAAATGTATAGGCCTATAGCCTATTTTAAATATAGGCATATGTCATATGCTTGTAGTAATTTAAGATAATGATATTTTTTTTACAAAGGTGGTGTTTAGCAGAATGGTTCCGGTGCTTAACTAAAATGTTTTTACACATCCAATCCGTTGATTGTCAAATTTGAGGAGTAATAGCCCTACATATTATAGGCCTACAGTATACCCTCGCATATTCGCGGGTTTGGCTCTTAACCCTATCGCATCGTATGCCCCGTCAGCTAGCATCCTAACAATGACTAACATCATAAAAACGAATGCCCGGTAAAACGGGTTTTAAATTTCTTTTTTGTCAATTCTAATAGGCCTACGCATAGAAAATAACTTGACGGTAGGCTACAGTAATACAGTATGAGTAACTATGCTATGCGGTGTTAGGCTACGTGTACTGTCCTCCTGTACTTGCGTTTCTTTTTTATTAAAATAAAATTATTGTTGCAGTACAAAATTAAAATGTGTTTACATTATCATTACTACATTAGTTAAATACATAACTGCATGCAATATTACTAGACTACATTATTTAGGCCTACTGTATTAATGAGTAAGAGTGTGTTTAGAAAGTGTTTGGGAAGCATTTAGTGCCGTATATAATCTCATACATAGGCATTTTATAACTGCATCCAATATTCGAGTTTTTTTTTGCCATTCGAGGGGAGGTTAACCGTTGTATACTGTATTTAATTTCAAGACGTTTTCATTTTTAAAATAACTTTTTGACCTTTCAGAAGGCCGCGGGAACTTCTCTTTGTAACGCTTACTAAACCCAACGCGACAACTCGCAAAAGCAGAGAGGGGGCGGAGTGTGCTATCACTTACAAACGTCATGCTGCTTACGTTTTTATTTGAGCCAAATACAAGAAGGAGGGGGAAGAAAGAAGGTTAGGCCTAAATTAAAAAAACAAAAACTTGTTGGTTACACATTTTTTTATTCCAGACTTTTACCCAAAAAATTTCAGACTTTTTAAAGACAAAAAAGAATATTTAAGACTTTTGAGGGTCTGGAAAACCAAAATCGGATTTTTTAGACTTTTTCCAGACTTCCAGACTTGCGTACGAACCCTGCCAAGCTACTCAAAACCTCCTCAACAAAAAGAATTCAAAGATCCAATTTTATACAAGAAGCCAAACATCTAAAAAGTAAATATAAAATAGAAAACATTGCAATTGAACCTACCCAACCCCACAGCCACTTCCCCCCCTGGGACCCAAGCCCTACTCTAAAAATCAGAGACGAACTAAGCAACATAGGGAAAAAATCTGACTACACGCCCGAAATACTAAAAGAAGCAGTAAACAACATCATTAGAGAACAATACCCCCAAAATGCATGGACCTGAGTCTATACTGACGGGTCATCTGGAAAAGATTTGAAAAATGGAGGAGCCGGCATTTTCATAGAGTGGCCAAATGGAGAACTCTTAGAAAAAGCCACTGTCACAGGTAGCCTCTCAGATAGCACTAGAGCAGAAAGAAAAGCAATTGAGCTTGCTGCAAATATACTAACAAGCCACACTCAATCCCCCAACAGCGGATTGTCATCTTCACTGACGCCAAAACAGTACTCCAGTCTCTAAAAAACCCAAATGCCCCGATCAACCAGTCACTCAGTACAGAACTTTTAAAACTGAGCAAAATAACTAAAGAACTGGTTCTCCAATGGATCCCTGGGCATATACAAAATGAAGGAAATGACACTGCCGACACCTTAGCTAAAGCTGGAGGCAGACAAAACCAGACAGACCCATCTCTACACCCCGAAGAAATAAAGGCAATACTCAAAAGGAATGAATCCGAAAGATGGTCTGAGCTGCAACAAAACAACCCAAAGATTGATGCTTACTACAAACTCTCCCGCCAATTTCAACACATCATCTTCAGACTAAGGACTGGTCACAACAGGCTAAAGCAACATATGTTCCGCAAACTACGAATTGGAGCAAGCGAAATGTGCCCCTGCGAAACAGCTCCCGAAAATGCGGAGCATGTCCTTCAGACCTGCCCTCTGTATCTTTCTACCCGGTCAGCCATTTGGCCCCTTGGGGCTTCCTTCAACGACAAACTGTTCGGTGGACTAGAGCAACTGACAGCGCAGTTCATTACAACTATCGGACTTGTTGTCTGAATCCTCCCAATCATAACATTTGAGAATGAAGAAGAAGAAAGAAGAAACAATAAGTCTTTGTTGGTTCAAATCTTTATTTAAATCTAATAAAATAAGGTTTTACTGTTATTCATATTTAAATACCAATCCACTTGTAACTTTTCCAGAATGCCATTTCAATATCCCCAACTCTCTATAAACCATTTTCTTTTTATATACTTATCCAAGTGTAACATTTAGTGAATGCAGTTTCAATATCCCCAACTCTCTATAAACCATTTTCTTATTTATATACTTGTCCAAGTGTAATATTTAGTGAACGCAGTTTCAATATCCCTAACTCTCTATAAACCATTTGTTTATTTATATACTTGTCCAAGTGTAACATTTAGTGAATGCAGTTTCAATATCCCCAACTCTCTATAAACCATTTTCTTATTTATATACTTGTCCAAGTGTAATATTTAGTGAACGCAGTTTCAATATCCCCAACTCTCTATAAACCATTTTCTTATTTATATACTTGTCCAAGTGTAATATTTAGTGAACGCAGTTTCAATATCCCCAACTCTCTATAAACCATTTGTTTATTTATATACTTGTCCAAGTGTAATATTTAGTGAACGCAGTTTCAATATCCCCAACTCTCTATAAACCCTTTGTTTATTTATATACTTGTCCAAGTGTAATATTTAGTGAACGCAGTTTCAATATCCCCAACTCTCTATAAACCATTTGTTTATTTATATACTTGTCCAAGTGTAATATTTAGTGAACGCAGTTTCAATATCCCCAACTCTCTATAAACCATTTGTTTATTTATATACTTGTCCAAGTGTAATATTTAGTGAACGCAGTTTCAATATCCCCAACTCTCTATAAACCATTTGTTTATTTATATACTTGTCCAAGTGTAATATTTAGTGAACGCAGTTTCAATATCCCCCGCTCTCTATAAACCATTTTCTTATTTATATACTTGTCCAAGTGTAACATTTAGTGAATGCAGTTTCAATATCCCCAACTCTCTATAAACCATTGTCTTATTATATACTTGTCCAAGTGTAATATTTAGTGAACGCAGTTTCAATATCCCCAACTCTCTATAAACCATTTGTTTATTTATATACTTGTCCAAGTGTAACATTTAGTGAATGCAGTTTCAATATCCCCAACTCTCTATAAACCATTTTCTTATTTATATACTTGTCCAAGTGTAACATTTAGTGAACGCAGTTTCAATATCCCCAACTCTCTATAAACCATTGTCTTATTATATACTTGTCCAAGTGTAATATTTAGTGAACGCAGTTTCAATATCCCCAACTCTCTATAAACCATTTGTTTATTTATATACTTGTCCAAGTGTAATATTTAGTGAACGCAGTTTCAATATCCCCAACTCTCTATAAACCATTTGTTTATTTATATACTTGTCCAAGTGTAATATTTAGTGAACGCAGTTTCAATATCCCCAACTCTCTATAAACCATTTGTTTATTTATATACTTGTCCAAGTGTAATATTTAGTGAACGCAGTTTCAATATCCCCAACTCTCTATAAACCATTTTCTTATTTATATACTTGTCCAAGTGTAACATTTAGTGAATGCAGTTTCAATATCCCCAACTCTCTATAAACCATTGTCTTATTATATACTTGTCCAAGTGTAACATTTAGTGAACGCAGTTTCAATATCCCCAACTCTCTATAAACCATTTGTTTATTTATATACTTGTCCAAGTGTAATATTTAGTGAACGCAGTTTCAATATCCCCAACTCTCTATAAACCATTTGTTTATTTATATACTTGTCCAAGTCTAATATTTAGTGAATGCAGTTTCAATATCCCTAACTCTCTATAAACCATTTGTTTATTTATATACTTATCCATCACTGATTGAAAGCCCTCATACTCACACTTAGCGTATGCTCGTGGTGGCGTTGGTGCAGCTGGGTCACCAGGTTCTGCAGCTGCTTGGCCTCCTTCCTGAGGTCGGCCAGCTCTCCTTTCACTACGTCGTGCAGGCTCGGCTCTGGCACTTTCTCCTCTTTCTCGTCCTCCTCCTTCACCTCTGCAGACCCCTCTTCACTTTTGCCGGACTTCTCTTTATTTTCTTCACCTTTTGAGTTGTTTGTTTTTTAATGTTGGGGAGGAAAAAAAATTTATTAATAGACAGATAGGTGTGTATAAAAAAATTCAAAAAGAAGCCATTTAAAATGACTAAGAAACATGCAGTTTTTAATAAATGTTTCTTATAAATGAATGAGGTTAAAACAGAAATAAGGGGAACAACTCTGCTTATGTCAATTGTCTCTGTTCCAATATTTTATGTTTTTACTCTATGGCATCAGCAATTATTACAATATATTTCAGATTTAGACTTTACAAACTTTTGCTTTTAATTATTCTGTCTAACAAAGCTCCAAGACAGTCCATGTTCTACACATACAAATTGATCTAATGTTGTGTTTTTTTTTCTTTTTGCATGCAATATAATTTTTTTTTTTAAATATATATCTATTTCATTTTGAAAAGCTATTCAAACATGAGGAACCATAAAATGCTTATAAACAAAAGCCCTTGGAACTAACAACAAAAAAAATAAATAAAGATATATAAATATATATTCAAGCAGCTAAAGTTTTAGATAAAAAAAATTCTCACATATTACCTAATGTTTAACCTTTACCCAAAGTTTCAAGATCACATTTAACAAAATAAAAAAAAAAAACTTTAAAAAGAAAAACCGTAAAAATAAAAAACTACATAAAGCAAGCATAAAAAATATAAACAAACATATGTACGAGGGGGAAACATTAAAAGTACCACAAATATATCTAATTGAAATAGAGAGTAAGGTAAGGATACATCATGTGTTGAGAAGGTACACAAGAACGCAGGTTGCTTCACACAATGGGCTAGAGGCAGTGAAAACACCAGAACCAGCTACAGAAAATACCCAGAAAAAAACAAAAAAGTGTTGCGCTGTAACTACACAGTCACTTTTTGCTCACACCTACAATTTACCTTCCTTCTTTTTTTCTTTTTCTTCCTCTTCTTCATTACCTTCTTCTTTCTTTTCTTCTTTATCTTCCTTGTTGTCCTCCTCCCCTTTCGTTTCCTCGTCCAAGTGACCATCTTTTTCTTTCTGCCCCACCTGCATTAGAGAAATTTTCAAGTTAATAAATTTTATTTCCATAATTCTGCCCCACCTGCATAAGAGACATTTTCAACGTTATAATTCTTTATCCATAACTCCTCCCGCCTGCATAAGGGAAATAGCAGTTTAATTATTTTCTACATCAGAAATGGAGATTTTGTATTTTATCTTAGAATATAAAATATGTAATATTATTTACATGCATGCAATCTATAATTCACAGTAGTTAGTAGGTGGACACAGATCAAGTTTTAAGATTTAAAACCTTTAAAATATTCACCTACTTAAATAACAGCAAGTAGTCAATAAGAAAACAAATACAATTCTTTTAAAGTGTATTCTAATAGTCTTTACAGTGTTAAAGAATAAAAGTAAAAGTAAGTATCCCTTCAGTGTTCACCAGTTTCTGTGTACACGGCATACAAGGTGATTGTGTGGCCAGTACAATGCACAGCCACCTCTACTTTACCTAAACTAAGGTCAGGTACCCATCTTAGATGGGTAGACTCAGGGACGCCCCCCAGACCCGGGAACAAATCCTAGCCTTCACTTGGATTTGAACCCAGGACCTTCGGTACCCCAGCTGCTCGGCCACCGCGCCACTTAAGGAATGAAGCTAGCCAAACAGAATAAAACAATGACAAACAAACGCTTAAAACCCCAACAATACAATATTTAATCAATAGCAATTTGACAAATCTATTTCTTGAAATAAACTAACTTACTTACCTTGAAATCAATAGCATGGTGCAGTTTCTCATTTCTCTGAAGCAGTCTATCAAAGGCTTGGAGTAGTTTGCCAATGGCTCTCTTGGAGAATTCCACTCTCTGACCCAGCTTCTCCTCCAGTTCCTGCTTGTCCCAGGTTGACAAGAGTGTCAAAAAGGAAGTCAGTTCACTACTTTCATCTTCATTTAGCATAGAAAAAAAACATTCATGAGTTTCCCCAAAAAATATAATATTTGAGTTCTAAAAATTTTATATAGAGAATACATTTATTCCACATTTTTATTGAATAAGAATATATGATCTCCCCCCCCCCCCCATTTAGGGAAAGTTGTGGTTGCTCACGCACCAGTCCTGAGTTGGAACCATCATCAACAGTCCACATAGAACTGGCATTTGCTTTCCATTGAATGGATTACTAGATAGAACAGGACTCCTTAGCAAGTAAGTGGAGGAGGCTTGGACAAGAGAGGCTAACATACAAGGAGTCTAATATTTTGCATCTGTCCCTACAAACCAATTTCAATGAGCCTTTTAGACCTATGTTTGGAGAAAATGAACCAAGCTTTAAACTAACTTTTTAAACATGCAAAGGCTATAATTCTTTTTTCTATATATATTTTAAAAACAATTGTTTACAGGGACAAAGCCAGAAATATTTTCCAGAGGGGGCTGAACTTTCGCGTTACAAATATTTACCAAATACCAGGCAGGACTGAACTTTCAAGTGACAAACATTTACCAAATTTTTTGCGAAATTAGTATATTAGTACATATTTTTAACAAATCTGTTGAAAAAGATTTATTTTTTTTAATTCCAAGGGGGGCTTAGCTTCCCTCAGCCCCCCCTGTGGCTTCGCCTCTGATTGTTTATTATAACTTTGTATGAACTTTTACAACTGTATGACTGAAATTTTTGGTTAAGTTGGTCATGTTTTAGAGAGTTAAGGAAAACTTTCATTGAATCCATTGAAATAAAAATATTGTTATGCACTGTGCAATACAAATGATTACTTTTTGTTTCTGTCTCATCAGATGTCTCAGCATCAAACCTTTGAAGCAAAACTCTGACATCTTCATCAAGCTGTAAGTGGAAACAAATTATTTTAATACATATGAATACATTTGTAGCCAAGCAATTAGTTCACCGGACTGTCAACCGGCACATCGTGGGTTCTGTCGCTGCCGCCGACCGACCCATGTTGCCCTGCAGGAGTTATGCGCTTAGTGGGCGTAATAATCTTCTAGAGCACACTGACACTGCTAAAATAGCATGGATAGAAATGCTATATAAATAACCATTATTATTATTATTTACCACGACACTAAGACTTTAAAATATATCCCAAATAACATTATACACAGAACCACACATTGAAAGACTAATCACACACAGGTGTATGTGTCTTTCATTTCCTGATCTCCATTATGGTGATATGTAAACTTACAATAAGTAATATAACATTTAAGTTTTGGTTATTCTTACTAAATTGCTATTTGCTGTTCCTTCACCATAGTACACTGTACAATAGGTGCAGACATGCCTACCCCTAAGGACTAAAAAGAGGAACAATCTTGATGAAAAAGAGGATTTTTCATCAAAAAAGCGGAACACTCTTTGTCTGACAATCTTTTATAACACAAAAAAAAAAAAAAAAAAAAAAAAAAAAAAAAAAAAAAAAAAAAAGCTAAAATCTAGGCCTATTATTAGATTTAAAATGTAGGTAGGCTTACGTTTCACAGACAATTCGCAATGGATCTAGATCTAGTAGGCCTACAAAGAACATTAAATTCACATTTGCTGAATAAACTCCTCTGAATATTCCTTCCAATAACACTGAATTAGTTCTTTCACAATTTGAACAAGTCATATTTAAACTTTCTGAGCCAGGACGTTTAGACATTTTCACAATCTTAGCAATACAGTAAAGGAAAAGAATATTAATTGCCAAACACGAGTAATACCGCAAAAACGTTAGAAAAGCCCACAATATCTCTTTTAATAAACCCAGAAAACCCAAGTAATGATAATTATAGCATTGCGACTTTTTTGTGCCTTTGTTTTATCAACCTAGACACGGACTATATTTCAACCCATGAAAAACCCAAACTTTCCAATTTGGCGTAACAAAACTAGTAAAAAGCGTAACAAAGTGTGTTTTTTAATCAAAAAGCGTAACAAATACGCCAAAAGCGGAACGGTAGGCATGTCTGTAGGTGTCATGAACCACTTTAAGACTTATAATTGAATCAATATATAAACCATATGATGTACAACCACCGCCCTGTGTTATATTCATAATTAAATTACAACTAGTACAGCTTCTTCTTCTTCTATTAGCCAGTCTGCAGAGCAATTCACTCTCATGCAGTCAATGCCAGACATACATATTTACATGTCCTTTTTAGTTATTCTGTATTGCCATATAGTGAGTTGGTAGGTAATGGTAAGTTGAGGGGGGAAGTAATGGGTGCCTGAGGTAGGTTATCTTGGGGCATTCATCAAGTAGGAAGTGGTCTGCAGTTTCTTGTAGGTAGTGGGAGTGTCAGAAGTTGGGTGGGTGTGTTGGGTTTATTCTATTTAGGTGTGAATGAGTGCTACTGTACTTAACTGGAATAAATGCATTGTTCTTTGCGGAGCAGGAACTTTATGTTGTACAAGAACAGCTTCAGAATTTTCCTAAATGTAACAAAACTCTTGCTCGACTTACAAAGAATAGCAACATTTGTCAATCTTCTATAATGTTCTTTAAGTTATCAAGATATTTTAAAGTAAATTTGTATTATCTTCTAACAGAAAAAGTATTTCAGGATAAATTAAAAAACAAAATAGCACAAGGACATAATCTTAATGTGATGCATACATGTTTTGTTTTACCTGATTCCAGTATCTGTTGACTATCATCAGTACCGCATCATCTGTGCGTTGGCGATTTTCCAGTTGTTCAATGCGCTTTTTTAATTCAGTCTCAGCTTTCTTTCTCTGCTCTATTCTTTCAGCCAGCTTCTTGTTTTGAAATACCAACACTTTCATATCCAGCTCCTCCTGAAATGCAATTGTATGTCCTTTGGTATAGTCATATAAAGTAAGTGCCAAAGCACATGGGTCACGTTTTCTTCTATGGCGACATAAAGTCTTTGGCCAAATGTACAATAAAGAATTTCCTACCTATTAACATTGAATTTATTTTTATGTGACTAGGTAAACTATTCTATTCCTCTAAGACTACTTTGATCCATAAATAAAGGATGGCAAAGCAGCATTCACCATTTTCTGTGGTTATGACAGATTAGGAGATTGTATGGACTGCACAATGTAGCTTTTACTTTCACCAACTAATACCATGTATGACAATAGTGCTGGGTGGAGACACTTTAGAGCCTGGATTCAGAAGGTGCACAATTTAATTATAAACTCAAGATTTTAAATGTTAGAAAATTGAAAATGAGGTATGGTTTGCTGCTTGGATAATCATATTATATTGTACCAAGTTTAATAACTTTTCAAAGTCTTTAGATATCAGACACAAAAAAACAAGATAACATAAATTTCTCATAATTAGGCCTATCTGCTCATGTGTTTGAGATAAAATTAGTTCATTAAATGCAATAGACAGATTCTTACCAAAGAAGTGCTAACAAGAGAATATAATTTCCCATACTGCAAAGTATCAAACGGTATTGCCATTTTTTTAGCTGCTGGAGCGCCAGTGGCTGAACTGGCAGACTCTTCTGCTGGCCGCTTGTTTCCAGACATTTTTCCTGACAGTTAATTTTGTTTATTCCATCTGAAATAATAGAATAACAACCCTAAAATTACATCAGTTAATCGCAAACTTTTTTTCTTTTAGTCTTATGTTTCGATTACTTACATACAATACGGATTCTGGTTATGACGTTAGAACTCCAAAATGTAAGCTAGAGATAAATGCAGGTTATAAGCCTGTTGTGTTGGGGGTTTGAGCAATGGACATAATCTTCTTTCTAGAAGGAATGTCTTTAGCACTGTAGTGTATCATAAATGGGCCTAACTAATACATACAGTCTGAAATCTGATTAAGCCTCAAGGTTTTAAGCACTAGAAGTTAGGCCTATTTGTAATTTGATTTAAATTTGTAAGAACGTTTTTAAATAAATAAAGTAAAAACCTAAAGTTAATTGCCATTATCATTAGGCCTAATAAATAAAGTGACAAAAAAAGTCTTTGATTGGACTTGGGATTTCCGATTTGGGGGCAATGCCAATGCCAATAATATAGCCATACATACCATAAAATAACTGTCTAAATTCAGCTTTATTATCTTATTGCATGATAACCTGATTACTTCACAACTACTGCATTTAAGCTTTGCTTACATTTTATTTGTTGGTAATATGAAAAATATAAACAAAATGTTAAATTTCAAATAGTAAACAAACAAGTTGTATTTACACATTGTAAATGACTGTAAACATTTAAAAAGAAAACATTACATTCGTTCGATCACTGTTGTCGATGATAGGGACAAATATAATTTCGTTTTAGAAGCTACCCATTAATTTGCATTGCAGACTTTTATTTTATTAGTTAAAATAAAAGAAGGATGTGCAATATAAAACAATTTTATAATAAATGTACCAAAATTTTTGCGTTTTAGTGTTTTGTATTCTGCAAATTCAACAGTAATTTAGCAGTCAATTAATGTCGCCATATTAAAACCGGAACTCGCAGAATTTTATGTAGCTATGTTTAAATACGTAAAAAAAAAAGTTCAGTATTGATTATGCATATATTTGATAAATAGTTACAAAATAAATACATGCTATTATCATGCTAAAAATGGTAATGTCTTACATTCTAAGCGATCAACCCAAAATTATGATAAGCTTATTTTTTAGTGAATAATTAATATTTTGACTGCTATGACTGCCAATGTGGCAACTAAAATTTATTGAACGAAATTATTTGCTTAAAATGCGAACTCTTTGAATACGTAACAAAAAAAACCCTTACCATATCCCGTAAGCTAAATAAAAATTGAGCTGAAAATGTAAGGCCCTATTACCTTCTGTAACTAAAGCATCGTAATTATATGATACATTACTGTTGTAGAATGTCTCTAGAAAATATATGCGGACACACGTGCGTTCTTATTACCCTTGTCATTGTTAAGCATAGGCCTGGCCCAGGCCCTGGGGGCTAATTTATATATAGGCCTATTCCTTTATTCAGCTAGGCAGAGTTCCTATTGCTGTAGGCCTATTGTTTCGGGAAAATTGCAAATACCGGTGCGTTTGGAAAGTGAAAAAAAAACGGATAGGAATTAGTGAGAAAAATGGGGTAAAAAAGTCTGGAAAAAAGGTCCACAAAAAGTCATGGATGGACACATTTTTCTTTTAACACCTATAGGCTAAAAGACCTAGCCTAGGTCTACTATAATATTATGTAGGGTTGCCAAACTTCCGGCAAAATTTTAGCCTTATGTCCACCGTCCGGCAGGCAAAGCTAAACCCTTAAAATGTCCAGCTTTTGTAATATATAATATTATATATTCTATATATATTATATATATTCTATATATAGAGAGAGAGGTTGGAGGTTGTCGAGAACTTCACCTACCTTGGGTCCACTATCTCGAGTTCGCAGTCCATCGACTCGGAGATCAACAGCAGGATCGCCAAGGCAGCCACAGTCATTGCCAAACTGTAGCAGCGAGTGTGGGACAATTCCAGCCTCACAGAGAGGACCAGACTGCGCGTCTACCACGCCTGTGTACTCAGCACTCTTCCGTATGGCTGTGAGTCATGTACCACCTACGCGAGGCACGAAAGGAAGCTCTACAGCTTCCACATGAGGTGCCTACGGCGCATAGGCCTACTGCAGATCCAGTGGCAGGATAAGGTCTCCAATAGGTGCTAGATAGAGCCAACATGAGCAGCCTTCATGCTATGCTCAGCGAGAAACGCCTCAGGTGGCTCTATTAGCTGCTATTTCCGATCTGATCCTCAGGTACGAGGTGAAGGTCATCTTGCAGTGGATTCCAGGTCATGCAGGAGTCCCTGGCAATGAGATAGTGGATGCCTAGGCCAAGAAGGGATCCCTGACACACACTCCGGAGGGTCCGTCCACCTTCGCGAGTGCCCGCAGATCAATACGTGAGTGGGAGACAAGACAATGGGAAACGAGTTGGGACGAGTCTGACAAGGGTCGAGGTGTGTGGCAGCAACTAAAACGGCCAAATCGAGCTGATCCGTGGTGGGAGCTCCGCAGGAGAGAACAGGCTACGATAGCCCAGTTCCGTACAGGGCACTGCCCTATTGGCGCCTATTTCGGACGATTTAGGCCCAATTTCGTTTCGCGGTGCCGACCCTGCTTTAAAGCAGAAGAGACGGTCGAGCATTTGCTTTTAGACTGCCCTGCCTTGCAGGAGGAAAGAGTAGATGGGAATGGTCAACAGTTTGCACCATCCCTTTATGGTAACCTGGCTGTGCTACGTAGTACAAGTGTGTTTGTCCTCCGAATCCTAAGAGATTAGTCTCGATTCGATCACTCCGGTTTAAAGTCTGGTGGCTCGGCCATGTAAGGAGAATGAATGCAGGCCGCATTCCCAAAGACCTCCTCTACGGAGAGTTGGTAGAAGGTCATAGGAAGACAGGGCGCCCGAAATTGCGCTTCAAGGACCTTTGTAAAAGGAACTTGATCAAGAGCTCCATTAACCTCGACACATAGGAATGTCAAGCCGCTGACCGACCAACCTGGAGGCTCGCAGTCAGGCGTGGCACATCCATATATATATATTATTTCCCCCTTTATTTAGGAATTATGGGCACTGAAGTGACGCCGAAGTTTGGCGAAGTTGCACAGGCTAACATGAACCTACTAATAAATAATAATAATAATCTTCTTTATAGAAGGAGCGTCTGTAATGTATAAGATAAGAAGATAAGAGAAATATTAGTTAATAGTTTTAGTTGGTAACATTTGCAATATTTTAAGAGTAGCTTCCCTTGACGGAAGCTGTAAAAGTGTAGATTACAACAAGGTGCCGAAATTACAACTCAAATTAAGAACAAAATAAATCGAATATTGGGTAGGCTAATTGTGAATAACATCGACCCCACGAAAAGAACGCCTCTAAAAATAAATTATAAATTCAAACTTAAGAATCTTGCATAGAATATATATTGTTCGCCAGTGATATTCTTACCCTATTTATTTTTGTGATCTGGCCCTTCTCAGCTTCTGTCTTCTCCCTCCCCTCGTAGCCAACATTACCGTTTACGATCATTATAGAAGGAGAGTTAGACTGTTAGACAGTGTTAGAGTATTCACGATTTTTTGTGAGGCTCACATTAACTTTATAACTTTGCAAACATTTACAATCAATATTAAATAGATAGAACTACATTTTAAAAAGTTGTCATTCTTATATCTTATAAGTTATAAGTATAAGTTTACAGACGTTCCTTCTAAGTTTGAACTTCTAGATTCTAGATAGAAGATTATTACGTCCACTAGGCCCAAAACTCCTGCAGGGCGACAGGGATCCGTCAGTGGCAGGGATAGAACTCGCGACCTATCCGTTGGTTTTTGGTTGACAGTCCGGTGAACTAACCGCTGGGCCAGCCGGCTTTTATAATCTGGAAACATACAACACAATTCATTATTATGACTATGACATTATCATTATTCTGATTATCTTTAATTTGATTAATATAATTAATTTTAATAGGCCTATATTAACTAGATCTATATATCCTATATTTATATACAGAAATAAGAATAAAAATATTTAGGCCTACATTTTGTTTTGTTTCAGTAAACAATTGTTGATGTTCTAGACTGCAGAAGCAATAAAACATAGCCTACAACTATCAAATATGAATGAAGTAGACCCAAATTTTAGAGAACAGCTTGGGAATATAATAAAGCAAATACAGGAAGTGGTTGAAGAGGTTTTTGTAAAACAGTCCTCAAACTATAAAGGAGTTTGTGAATTGTTAGGAAATTCTGATAAACTACAAAGAAAAGTAGTAAGTAATACAATTATTTTTTTTTTAAATCTTTGTTTTCATCTTTGCTGATGCTTGTTTTGTTCTCGATAACACAAACAGATCATATATATATATAGTCGTGTAAAATGAAATTTAATATCAGTTGCCACCATTTAGTAAAGACATTTTTTGTTGCTACTTAAATTTCTGTATAGAATAGATATAGTAATTATTATATGTAAAACTTCTTCATTTGAAGAAACATTACGCTTGAATACTTTTCATTAATTTAAAAATTTGTTTTCAATATCATCCAATCCCATCTTTTGATCCAAAAATTACCTGATCTTAATGTCAGTCAATACCTGTAAGCCTGGATCATGGATTTTTCGGACATATTAATGTCCCGATCTTTTGTCTTCCATCGAGACATACGACTTCCGGTTCGGGCTAGTACGCTTAATTCATATCACGGATAAGTTTTTCAATATATTTTCTATATTTATATAACTAACACCCATTTAAACTTTATACTAACCTTTAATTAAGTTAATACTTAGTATATGTATATTGCAAATACTATTAAATAGAATAATTGCTCGTAACAGTGAGCTTAAAGTATTATTTATACTTGGCGCTTCGGAGGCCGCCATATTGACCCCATATTCGAATTGTTTGTTTACAATTACTGGTCTAGGCCAGGTTTAAAATAATATAACTTAAGCACAATAATAATAAATAATAAAGAAACTCAGACAAATAAACACATATTATAGTAATAAAACATAATTAATTATATAAGAGACAAATAATAACATTCGTTTTATTAGTACAATCGCCACTAGACCTATATAAGAATATAAGGTTACCAAATTATTAAATCTTAGCCTAAATCTAAATTCTAAGTAGTAACAGGCCTATAGCCTATAGTCCCTAGGCTATAGCCTACTTACAAAACAATAAACATCAATTAGAACTACTATATTTAATTATAAAATACACCAAACTATTAAATAAAAGTATTAAAAAAGGAAATGAAACTTGTAATCCTAGTCTTAGCCCTAGTTCTGGTAAGGGCACTAAAACTACCCAAACATGAAATTGTCCATAAGCAGATAATAATTAATCACCACAACATTAAAGATATTGACAACACTCATGCTTATATCCTCCTAAAAAAGATCTCCCTAAACCATTTTAAACACAAAATTTGCAGGTACAGACAAAATCATTTAGTACTATTGTTGCTCTTGGCTGGCGATGTAGAATCTAACCCAGGCCCAGTCAAGACAGTTAGAGATAGAAGTAACATTTGCAGTAAGTCATGCACAGCAAAACATAGAGCCATTCAATGTGACACCTGTGATGAATGGTACCATGCTGCATGCTTGCATATGAACACCCCAATTTATATAGCATTAGGAAATAAAGATGCCTCTTGGCACTGTGTACAGTGTGGGTTGCCACAATTTAGTTCAGGTCTGTTTAATTCTCATGACCTGGATACCACTAACCCCTACAGTGCCTTGACAAGCCCAGAAGTTAATAATTTAGACCTAAATAAACCCTTAGCTAGATCAACACCAATAAAAAAAAGTAAAAAGACACTCTTTAACACTAAATCCCATAAAACCCCAAATCAGTATCACCTCAAAACTCTTACAATAAATTTTCAAAGCATTAAAAATAAAAAAGCTGATTTGGAACTTTTAATAAATAATGAAGAACCAGACATAATTGCAGGTTCCGAAACATGGCTTAGCCCAGATATTTACAACACAGAGATATTCAATAATAATTATGAAATTTTTAGGAAAGATAGGTCAGACAGGCATGGAGGAGTCTTACTAGCCATAAAATCTACCCTAATAGCTGAAGAAATTAAATTAGAACCTCAAAATAACATAGAGTTAGTATTTTGTAAAATAAGCAGACCTAATTCCAAACCACTAATTGTAGGCAGTGTCTACAGACCACCAAACTCAACATCAGAGTACATGTCTGATCTGTGTAATCAGCTGACAAGTATTGAAACTAAATATAAAAATGCTATAATTTGGATAATGGGGGACTTCAACCTCCCTGATATAAATTGGAATAGCTACTCTATAGAAAAGCACCAAAACACAAAAGAAATAAATGAAATGTTTATCAATACCATCCAAAATCTAAACTTAGACCAAATTAATAAAAAACCAACAAGAAACCATAATATACTAGATTTATTTTTAACGAACAGACCAGGACTAGTATTAGATTATGAAATAATCCCTGGACTTTCAGATCATGATATTGTCAGAGTAAATAACAAAATAAAAATCCAAATTAGCAAGAAACCTAAAAGAATAATTTATCTCTGGAATAAATGTAACACAACAGAACTACATCAAGCAGCAATAAAATTCCAAACCAATTTTCTTACTAAATACAATATAGATAGTCCAGTTGAAGATATTTGGCAATTTATAAAAACCAACTTAAAAGCAATAATGGCTGACTCTGTGCCAACAAAACAAACATCAAATAAAATTAACAAATGTTGGTTTAACACTAAACTAAAGAAACTGTGTAAACAAAAAGAAAATCTATTCAAAAAGTTTAAGGCAACTAATTCAATTAGACTACATAAAAAATACCTAAAAATTAAACATTTAACTCAGAAACTAAGCAGACAGCTGCAGAATGAATATGTAAACAATGTAATTTCTAAAGATAATAATAAAAACTTATGGTCCTACATTAAATCAAGAAAAATGGACACTACAGGCATAGCTCCACTAAAAGGCCAAAACAATGAAACTTATAATGATAATGAAACTAAAGCTAATATCCTAAACACACACTTTGCATCATCTTTTTCAAATCCAGGTGACAAAGAAATATTCATAAATTTAAACAAACTAGAAGAGATAGGAAATATAAATGTAGATGAAAAAGGCATTAAACAACTCCTAACCAACTTAAAAGTAAACAAAGCTTCTGGTCCAGATGAAATACCAGCAAGACTGCTTAAAGAACTAACTAATGAAATATCTCCAATCTTTAAAATACTTTTCCAGGCCTCTCTAAACCAGGGCAAAGTGCCCAAAGATTGGAAATTAGCCAATGTAACCCCCCTTTTCAAAAAAGGAGATAAATCTGACCCCGGAAACTATAGACCTGTTTCTCTAACAAGCATAACATGTAAATTACTTGAACATATAATATATAGTAGTATAGTAAATCATCTAGACAAACTAAATGCACTGTGCCCACACCAACATGGCTTCAGGAAAAATAGATCATGTGAGACTCAATTAATAGGCTTAATAGATGACTTGTCTAAGGGATTAGATAATAACAACCAAATTGATGCTATATTACTAGATTTTTCAAAAGCATTTGATAAAGTTCATCATTCTAGTCTTCTTAAAAAACTTAAATACTTTGGCATCTCTGGTCCCTTACATCAGTGGATTCAGGACTTTCTTATAGGCAGAGAACAAACAGTGATAATAAATGGCTCTAAGTCATCACCAATAACAGTAAACTCAGGAGTTCCACAAGGAACTGTTCTAGGGCCCCTACTATTTCTAATTTACATTAATGATCTGCCAAATTGCATCAACACAGGCACAAAAGTAAGATTATTTGCCGATGATTGCATAATTTATAGAATAATAAAGACAGGAAAAGATAGTGAACTTTTACAAAAAGACCTAGATGAACTACAAAAATGGGAATCAAACTGGAGTATGTCTTTTCACCCAGAAAAATGCCAACTAATAAGGGTATCCAAGAAAAAGAAACAAATAATAACAAACTACTTCATTCATGGTAAAGAACTAACTCAAACTAGCAATGCTAAGTATCTAGGAGTAATAATAAATGATAAGTTATCTTGGAACCCTCACATTGATGAAGTAATTAAAAAATCAAACAAAACATTAGGATTCATAAAAAGGAACTTTTACAAATGTAATAAGAATATAAAACTAAAATGCTATCTCACATTAGTTAGGCCTATACTAGAATATGCAGGATCTGTATGGGACCCATCAACTAAAGAAAACATTAAAAAATTAGAACAAATTCAAAAAAGAGCTGCAAGGTTTATAACTAGTGAATATTCCCCATTGACAAGAGTAACACCATTAATCAAATCACTAAACCTAGAAACACTAGAGGACAGAAGGGCAAAGAGTAAAGTAGTAATAATACATAAGGCATTAAACTCTAATTTAGAAATACAACCCAATAACAATCTGTTGCAAAGCTCAGATAAACATAAAGACAAAAACACCTTCCTTGTCCCTTATGCGAGAACAAATGCATATAAGTACTCTTTCTTCCCGAGTGGCATTCGGGCATGGAATGGGTTGCCTGAACAAACCAGGAAAACCAATAACCTAACATCATTTAAAACATTAATAAAAATGCAAGACTAGACTCGGACCACGGATGAGCGTAGGACGCAATAATCTTCTTTATAGAAGGAGCGTCTGTAATGTATAAGATAAGAAGATAAGAGGGACTGGATCACCATAAAATAATACATGCAAGCCTCTTGATGAACGTTTAGATAATTTAATCCTTGAATCTATTTACAGTTATTCAATTAATGTGGAATGGTTGATAATAAGTAGCTTCTTTAACTCTCTGCAAAACAACAACGTGTCTTATATAGGTTTTGAAACAGAAAGTGCTAGAACAGATTTTCAAAAAGGAAAATGCATACTAGAAATATTTAGAGACAAGGTGAACACATATATTTAACTCCACAAATAATTTCTAAAGCCATAATAAAATAGAAATAAATAACTCTAAATGAATTATACATACAATTCTAAATGTACAATATGAAAACTATTTAACCCATGCTATACCAACACAATATAGAAATGAAGTGCCACTAGGGTGCATCCTCTTTCCAGTTCTATATAACGTCAACACCAATGATATTCAAAGTCCAACAATCGATACAGTGTCATTCATTATTTCCAGTGATGAAAATCTCTATCACAGAATGATAAACAAACTTTACAAAAGGCGTGGAAACAATTAGAAACTATTGTAAACACAAATGTATATGTCTATAAAATAAGGTGCGAGCCGAGCCCGCCGGCTCTTAAGTTTAGGCCTGAACATTGAGGAGTGGGTCAAGGAGTGGTCACACTCATGAAGCATGCTGTATACAGTAGGTCTCCAACACTTTATGCACTACACACCCCCCTTGCAAAATTACCCTTGGATCAATAACGAGGCGGCATTGCTCATGTACAAGCACTGTCGCTCGGTAGCACATATACCAGACTATAGGCCTGGTCACCCAAGCACCGGGCTTGGCGAGATTGTTGCTCTTATTTCTGACATCCTGTCTTCAAAGCTTACGGAACTAGCCACTATAATAATAATATGTTCCACAAAGATCTCTACATTCATCTCTCCTAGAAGTGCCCAGTTTCCCCCTGAAGACTGTTGGCATGAAAGTCTATTCCATATTAGTCCTGAAGAGTTTTACAAAGGATGCCTCCCATTAATATAAATATAATATTTCAAATGACATTTCTCCCCCATCTCCTTAGACTAAAGCTGACAATGACCGTTTTCCATCGTGTACATTGTTTATTTAATAGAACCTACATTCAAATATAATATTTAACGTTTACAATTATTTAGTGATTACGTACTGAAAACAGCCCTTCATAACACTACTTTTCTCTTACAAAAAATAAACAGGAATATGTCAAAAAATCTGGACTGGAAACAACTTGTTCTGAAGAAGTGTGCCAATCAGATGTATCTTGCCAACAAGGTCTAAACTGTTCAAAAGTAGTCTCAAAGGTTAAAAGACAAGTTCCTCTTGAAAAAAAAGAAGGTATTCATAGACATGGACAAGGAAGATCACAAGCATCTTCTTCAACTTCACAAGTGAAGAGGCAGCAAAAACGCAATATTGACAAAAAACAATTTCAATGTTTGATGTGCCATAAACATTTTGCCTATTGGAAACCTTTCAAGCATCACATACAATTGCATGTTTATAAAAAACATTGCCATAAAGCATTTAATTGCGATATAAATTTAAAACAGCATACAACTGCTCATTCAAAAGAAAAGCCATTTAGATGTCTGATATGTAGTAAAGTATTTTCTCAAATTTCAATCTTAAAGAGTCATCTGGTTGTTCATACTGGAGAAAAGATCTTTAAATGTCAAGAATGCCATAAAGCATTTTCCTATCCTTCCCATTTAAAGATACATCAAGTTGTTCATACTGGTGAAAAACCATATAAATGCCAAGTAGGTCTATGCCATAAAGCATTTTCTCTGCTTTCAAATTTAAAGAGGCACCAAGCTGTTCATACTGGTAAAAAACCATATAAATGCCAAGTGGGTCTATGCCATAAAGCATTTTCTCAACTTTTAGATTTAAAGAGGCACCAAGTTAAAAGACAAGTTCCTCTTGAAAAAAATGAAGGTATTTATAGACATGGACAAGGGAGATCACAAGCATCTTCTTCAACTTCACAAGTGAAGAGGCAGCAAAAACGCAATATTGACAAAAAACAATTTCAATGTTTGATGTGCCATAAAGATTTTGCCTATTGGAAACCTTTCAAGCATCACATACAATTGCATGTTTATGAAAAACATTGCCATAAAGCATTTAATTGCAGTATAAATTTAAAACTGCATACAACTGCTCATTCAAAAGAAAAGCCATTTAGATGTCTGATATGTAGTAAAGTATTTTCTCAAATTTCAATCTTAAAGAGTCATCTGGTTGTTCATACTGGAGAAAAGATCTTTAAATGTCAAGAATGCCATAAAGCATTTTCCTATCCTTCCCATTTAAAGATACATCAAGTTGTTCATACTGGTGAAAAACCATATAAATGCCAAGTAGGTTTATGCCATAAAGCATTTTCTCTGCTTTCAAATTTAAAGAGGCACCAAGCTGTTCATACTGGTAAAAAACCATATAAATGCCAAGTGGGTCTATGCCATAAAGCATTTTCTCAACTTTTAGATTTAAAGAGGCACCAAGTTAAAAGACAAGTTCCTCTTGAAAAAAAAGAAGGTATTCATAGACATGGACAAGGAAGATCACAAGCATCTTCTTCAACTTCACAAGTGAAGAGGCAGCAAAAACGCAATATTGACAAAAAACAATTTCAATGTTTGATGTGCCATAAACATTTTGCCTATTGGAAACCTTTCAAGCATCACATACAATTGCATGTTTATAAAAAACATTGCCATAAAGCATTTAATTGCGATATAAATTTAAAACAGCATACAACTGCTCATTCAAAAGAAAAGCCATTTAGATGTCTGATATGTAGTAAAGTATTTTCTCAAATTTCAATCTTAAAGAGTCATCTGGTTGTTCATACTGGAGAAAAGATCTTTAAATGTCAAGAATGCCATAAAGCATTTTCCTATCCTTCCCATTTAAAGATACATCAAGTTGTTCATACTGGTGAAAAACCATATAAATGCCAAGTAGGTTTATGCCATAAAGCATTTTCTCTGCTTTCAAATTTAAAGAGGCACCAAGCTGTTCATACTGGTAAAAAACCATATAAATGCCAAGTGGGTCTATGCCATAAAGCATTTTCTCAACTTTTAGATTTAAAGAGGCACCAAGTTAAAAGACAAGTTCCTCTTGAAAAAAATGAAGGTATTTATAGACATGGACAAGGGAGATCACAAGCATCTTCTTCAACTTCACAAGTGAAGAGGCAGCAAAAACGCAATATTGACAAAAAACAATTTCAATGTTTGATGTGCCATAAGCATTTTGCCTATTGGAAACCTTTCAAGCATCACATACAATTGCATGTTTATGAAAAACATTGCCATAAAGCATTTAATTGCAGTATAAATTTAAAACAGCATACAACTGCTCATTCAAAAGAAAAGCCATTTAGATGTCTGATATGTAGTAAAGTATTTTCTCAAATTTCAATCTTAAAGAGTCATCTGGTTGTTCATACTGGAGAAAAGATCTTTAAATGTCAAGACTACCATAAAGCATTTTCCTATCCTTCCCATTTAAAGATACATCAAGTTGTTCATACTGTTGAAAAACCATATAAATGCCAAGTAGGTCTATGCCATAAAGCATTTTCTCAACTTTCAAATTTAAAGAGGCACCAAGCTGTTCATACTGGTGAAAAACCATATAAATGCCAAGTGGGTCTATGCCATAAAGCATTTTCTAAACTTTCAAATTTAAAGAGGCACCAAGCTGTTCATACTGTTGAAAAACCATATAAATGCCAAGTAAGTCTATGCCATAAAGCATTTTCTCAACTTACAGATTTAAAGAGGCACCAAGCTGTTCATACTGGTGAAAAACCATATAAATGCCAAGTAGGTCTATGCCATAAGGCATTTTCACGCCCTTATTTTTTAAAGATACACCAAGCTGTTCATTCTGGTGAAAAACCATATAAATGCCAAATAGGTCTATGCCATAAAGCATTTTCTCAACTTACAGATTTAAAGAGGCACCAAGTTAAAAGACAAGTTCCTCTTGAAAAAAATGAAGGTATTCATAGACATGGACAAGGAAGATCACAAACATCGTCTTCAACTTCACAAGTGAAGAGACAGCAAAAACGCAATATTGACAAAAAACAATTTCAATGTTTGATGTGCCATAAACATTTTGCCTATTGGAAACCTTTCAAGCATCACATAGAATCGCATGTTTATGAAAAACATTGCCATAGAGCATTTAATTGCAGTATAAATTTAAAACAGCATACAACTGCTCATACAAAAGAAAAGCCATTTAGATGTCTAATATGTAATAAGGTATTTTCTCAAGTTTCAATCTTAAAGGGTCATCTGGTTGTTCATACTGGAGAAAAGATCTTTAAATGTCAAGAATACCATAAAGCATTTTCCTATCCTTCCCATTTAAAGATACATCCAGTTGTTCATACTGGTGAAAAACCATATAAATGCCAAATAAGTCTATGCCATAAAGCATTTTCTCAACTTACAGATTTAAAGAGGCACCAAGTTGTACATACTGGTGAAAAACCATATAAATGCCAAGTGGGTCTATGCCATAAAGCATTTTCTCAACTTTCAAATTTAAAGAGGCACCAAGCTGTTCATACTGGTGAAAAACCATATAAATGCCAAGTAAGTCTATGCCATAAAGCATTTTCTCAACTTACAGATTTAAAGAGGCACCAAGTTGTTCATACTGGTGAAAAACCATATAAATGCCAAGTAGGTCTATGCCATAAGGCATTTTCAC
The DNA here is from genome assembly GCA_949126835.1 of Anisus vortex. Classification (NCBI taxonomy): domain Eukaryota; kingdom Metazoa; phylum Mollusca; class Gastropoda; family Planorbidae; genus Anisus; species Anisus vortex. The sequence goes on along the minus strand of OX421504.1, from coordinate 10,033,854 downwards.
GCCCTTATTTTTTAAAGATACACCAAGCTGTTCATACTGGTGAAAAACCATATAAATGCCAAGTAGATCTATGCCATAAAGCATTTTCTCAACTTACAGATTTAAAGAGGCACCAAGCTGTTCATACTGGTGAAAAACCATATAAATGCCAAGTAGGTCTATGCCATAAAGCATTTTCACGCCCTTCCTATTTAAAGATACATCAAGCTGTTCATACTGGTGAAAAACCATATAAATGCCAAGTAGATCTATGCTATAAAGCATTTTCTCTGCTTTCAAATTTAAAGAGGCACCAAGCTGTTCATACTGATAAAAAATCATATAAATGCCAAGTAGGTCTATGCCATAAAGCATTTTCACGCCCTTCCTATTTAAAGATACATCAAGCTGTTCATACTGGTGAAAAACCATATAAATGCCAAGTAGATCTATGCCATAAAGCATTTTCTCAACTTACAGATTTAAAGAGGCACCAAGCTGTTCATACTGGTGAAAAACCATATAAATGCCAAGTAGGTCTATGCCATAAAGCATTTTCTCTGCTTTCAAATTTAAAGAGGCACCAAGCTGTTCATACTGGTGAAAAACCATATAAATGCCAAGTAGATCTATGCCATAAAGCATTTTCACGCCCTTCCTATTTAAAGATACATCAAGCTGTTCATACTGGTGAAAAACCATATAAATGCCAAGTAGGTCTATGCCATAAAGCATTTTCACGCCCTTCCTATTTAAAGATACATCAAGCTGTTCATACTGGTGAGAAACCATATAAATGCCAAGTAGATCTATGCCATAAAGCATTTTCTCAACTTACAGATTTAAAGAGGCACCAAGTTGTTCATACTGGTGAAAAACCATATAAATGCCAAGTAGGTCTATGCCATAAAGCATTTTCACGCCCTTCCTATTTAAAGATACATCAAGCTGTTCATACTGGTGAAAAACCATATAAATGCCAAGTAGGTCTATGCCATAAAGCATTTTCACGCCCTTCCTATTTAAAGATACATCAAGCTGTTCATACTGGTGAGAAACCATATAAATGCCAAGTAGATCTATGCCATAAAGCATTTTCTCAACTTACAGATTTAAAGAGGCACCAAGTTGTTCATACTGGTGAAAAACCATATATAAATGCCAAGTAGGTCTATGCCATAAAGCATTTTCACGCCCTTCCTATTTAAAGATACATCAAGCTGTTCATACTGGTGAAAAACCATATAAGTGCAAGTAGGTCAATGCCATAAAGCATTTTCTCGACTTTTGCATTTAAAGAGGCACCATGCTGTTCATACTGGTAAAAAAACATATAAGTGCAAGTAGGTCAATGCCATAAAGCATTTCTGGACTTTTGCATTTAAAGAGGCACCATGCTGTTCATACTGGTAAAAAACCATATAAATGCAAGTAGGTCAATGCAGTAAAACATTTTCTCAACTTTGAGATTTAAAGAGGCACAAAGCTAGTCACATGTCTTCATGGAAAAAACATTCAAATGTCTAGAATGCCATTAAGCATTTTCAAGCCCGTCCCATTTAAAGATACACCAAGTTGTTCATACTGGTGAAAAATCTTCTTAATGCTAAGTATGTCAAAGTATTTTCTAAAGTTTCAAATTTAATGTTCATGCCTCTTATTGCTGAGTCTGCCATAAAACATTTTACTTCAACTCATCTTATGATTTGCTTCTAAAATTGAGTATGACATCTTTACTTGTTTCAAAAGTTTGGTGTTTTTTAATCTACATTGATTTTTTTAAGAGTGTACATATAATACACTAATAGAAATCTCATGATGTTTTTTTAAAAACTCTTTGATTCTAACAGACTTTACTAGCCATATTATAGCATATCAGAAGTTTATTGCAGTAATTACTGTATACACAGATGTGTACAATTTCAAACCTGTTAATAACAGTAACAGTGTTAATTTTTTTGTTTTTAAAATTGTAATATTCTTTTTAGTTTTTTTTTACTCTGGTTTTTTTTTAAGGGAAGGTCAATAGCAGTATGATGGAGCCTTGGCATACCTTAATCGGTTCCATAGCCTATTGAACTTACCCCAAACAGGAAATGGTATACCAAGTTGGACTTATTCTAAAGTAGAGGTTTAACTAGGTTCCACTGTTTTTTTCTAGGGAATGTGTATCTTATCAGCCCATGGAGGGCTCTGCCCTGCCTCACCACCTTCTTCCACTCAGACCTATCTGTTGCTTTCTTTCTACAGGCCTGGACCCAGATCTGTCGCAGACCCTGCTCAACATCGACTAACCATCTCAGTCTCAGTATGCCTTTAGGTCATTTTCCTCTGGGGTTCTGTGCTATGTTACCATTACTCCTCTACCGTTTGGCATTCGTTCCAGGTGGCCTGTCCATCGTAGTCTGCCCTACTTTATTTCAGTCACTATTGTAGAATGGATATTCTTATATCTTCTTGAGAGATTTTTATTTTTAAGCATGTTATTTTTAAGCATGTTGTAGCTACTGTAGGAAGTTTTTTTTGCCTGCTGCTATTGTTTCTTTTTTTTCTGCAAAAATTTAATTACTGTAGGTGATTGTAAATCCTGAATATTTAAAGTTATTTACTTTTTCAAAATTACGGTTTCTAATTTTGATGAAGTTTTCTGTCTGTCCTACTTCTCTTGACATGTACATAGTAATAGTATGTATTTTTGTGTCTGTGTGTTTGTTAATTTGTAGTCCTGCTTTTATTGATGCATGTTCTAGTTCTATGAATGATTGTGTGATCTCTTTCTTGCTCTTTCCTAGTAGTGTAATGTCATCTCCATAAGCAAGGTACTAAATGGGTTGGCTGTTACGGTGCCTGTTGCTTGCGGACATTCATTCTCTATAAGGAAATATTTTCTTATTGTTTCCCTTGTTTCAATATGGATATTTCTTATTACTCTCTTAGGGTGATGTTAAAGAGCATGCAATATAATGAGTCTCCTCGTCTAAGTCCGTGTCTAATTTTGAATTCTCTTGAATATTCACCCTGAATCAAGATTTTACTTTTAGAGCTGTTGAGCGTCATGTGTATTAATCTTGTTAGTTTGTTGGGTATACAAGCGTCATGTGTATTAATCTTGTTAGTTTGTTGGGTATACAAGCGTCATGTGTATTAATCTTGTTAGTTTGTTGGGTATACAAGCGTCATGTGTATTAATCTTGTTAGTTTGTTGGGTATACAAGCGTCATGTGTATTAATCTTGTTAGTTTGTTGGGTATACAAGCGTCATGTGTATTAATCTTGTTAGTTTGTTGGGTATACAAGCGTCATGTGTATTAATCTTGTTAGTTTGTTGGGTATACAAGCGTCATGTGTATTAATCTTGTTAGTTTGTTGGGTATACAAGCGTCATGTGTATTAATCTTGTTAGTTTGTTGGGTATACAAGCGTCATGTGTATTAATCTTGTTAGTTTGTTGGGTATACAAGCGTCATGTGTATTAATCTTGTTAGTTTGTTGGGTATACAAGCGTCATGTGTATTAATCTTGTTAGTTTGTTGGGTATACAAGCGTCATGTGTATTAATCTTGTTAGTTTGTTGGGTATACAAGCGTCATGTGTATTAATCTTGTTAGTTTGTTGGGTATACAAGCGTCATGTGTATTAATCTTGTTAGTTTGTTGGGTATACAAGCGTCATGTGTATTAATCTTGTTAGTTTGTTGGGTATACAAGCGTCATGTGTATTAATCTTGTTAGTTTGTTGGGTATACAAGCGTCATGTGTATTAATCTTGTTAGTTTGCTGGGTATACAAGCGTCATGTGTATTAATCTTGTTAGTTTGTTGGGTATACAAGCGTCATGTGTATTAATCTTGTTAGTTTGTTGGGTATACAAGCGTCATGTGTATTAATCTTGTTAGTTTGTTGGGTATACAAGCGTCATGTGTATTAATCTTGTTAGTTTGTTGGGTAAACAAGCGTCATGTGTATTAATCTTGTTAGTTTGTTGGGTATACAAGCGTCATGTGTATTAATCTTGTTAGTTTGTTGGGTATACAAGCGTCATGTGTATTAATCTTGTTAGTTTGTTGGGTATACAAGCGTCATGTGTATTAATCTTGTTAGTTTGTTGGGTATACAAGCGTCATGTGTATTAATCTTGTTAGTTTGTTGGGTATACAAGCGTCATGTGTATTAATCTTGTTAGTTTGTTGGGTATACAAGCGTCATGTGTATTAATCTTGTTAGTTTGTTGGGTATACAAGCCTCATGTGTATTAATCTTGTTAGTTTGTTGGGTATACAAGCGTCATGTGTATTAATCTTGTTAGTTTGTTGGGTATACAAGCGTCATGTGTATTAATCTTGTTAGTTTGTTGGGTATACAAGCGTCATGTGTATTAATCTTGTTAGTTTGTTGGGTATACAAGCGTCATGTGTATTAATCTTGTTAGTTTGTTGGGTATACAAGCGTCATGTGTATTAATCTTGTTAGTTTGTTGGGTATACAAGCGTCATGTGTATTAATCTTGTTAGTTTGTTGGGTATACAAGCGTCATGTGTATTAATCTTGTTAGTTTGTTGGGTATACAAGCGTCATGTGTATTAATCTTGTTAGTTTGTTGGGTATACAAGCGTCATGTGTATTAATCTTGTTAGTTTGTTGGGTATACAAGCGTCATGTGTATTAATCTTGTTAGTTTGTTGGGTATACAAGCGTCATGTGTATTAATCTTGTTAGTTTGTTGGGTATACAAGCGTCATGTGTATTAATCTTGTTAGTTTGTTGGGTATACAAGCGTCATGTGTATTAATCTTGTTAGTTTGTTGGGTATACAAGCGTCATGTGTATTAATCTTGTTAGTTTGTTGGGTATACAAGCGTCATGTGTATTAATCTTGTTAGTTTGTTGGGTATACAAGCGTCATGTGTATTAATCTTGTTAGTTTGTTGGGTATACAAGCGTCATGTGTATTAATCTTGTTAGTTTGTTGGGTATACAAGCGTCATGTGTATTAATCTTGTTAGTTTGTTGGGTATACAAGCGTCATGTGTATTAATCTTGTTAGTTTGTTGGGTATACAAGCGTCATGTGTATTAATCTTGTTAGTTTGTTGGGTATACAAGCGTCATGTGTATTAATCTTGTTAGTTTGTTGGGTATACAAGCGTCATGTGTATTAATCTTGTTAGTTTGTTGGGTATACAAGCGTCATGTGTATTAATCTTGTTAGTTTGTTGGGTATACAAGCGTCATGTGTATTAATCTTGTTAGTTTGTTGGGTATACAAGCGTCATGTGTATTAATCTTGTTAGTTTGTTGGGTATACAAGCGTCATGTGTATTAATCTTGTTAGTTTGTTGGGTATACAAGCGTCATGTGTATTAATCTTGTTAGTTTGTTGGGTATACAAGCGTCATGTGTATTAATCTTGTTAGTTTGTTGGGTATACAAGCGTCATGTGTATTAATCTTGTTAGTTTGTTGGGTATACAAGCGTCATGTGTATTAATCTTGTTAGTTTGTTGGGTATACAAGCGTCATGTGTATTTATCTTGTTAGTTTGTTGGGTATACAAGCGTCATGTGTATTAATCTTGTTAGTTTGTTGGGTATACAAGCGTCATGTGTATTAATCTTGTTAGTTTGCTGGGTATACAAGCGTCATGTGTATTAATCTTGTTAGTTTGTTGGGTATACAAGCGTCATGTGTATTAATCTTGTTAGTATGTTGGGTATACAAGCGTCATGTGTATTAATCTTGTTAGTTTGTTGGGTATACAAGCGTCATGTGTATTAATCTTGTTAGTTTGTTGGGTATACAAGCGTCATGTGTATTAATCTTGTTAGTTTGTTGGGTATACAAGCGTCATGTGTATTAATCTTGTTAGTTTGTTGGGTATACAAGCGTCATGTGTATTAATCTTGTTAGTTTTTTGGGTATACAAGCGTCATGTGTATTAATATCTTGTTAGTTTGTTGGGTATACAAGCGTCATGTGTATTAATCTTGTTAGTTTGTTGGGTATACAAGCGTCATGTGTATTAATCTTGTTAGTTTGTTGGGTATACAAGCGTCATGTGTATTAATCTTGTTAGTTTGTTGGGTATACAAGCGTCATGTGTATTAATCTTGTTAGTTTGCTGGGTATACAAGCGTCATGTGTATTAATCTTGTTAGTTTGCTGGGTATACAAGCGTCATGTGTATTAATCTTGTTAGTTTGTTGGGTATACAAGCGTCATGTGTATTAATCTTGTTAGTTTGTTGGGTATACAAGCGTCATGTGTATTAATCTTGTTAGTTTGTTGGGTATACAAGCGTCATGTGTATTAATCTTGTTAGTTTGTTGGGTATACAAGCGTCATGTGTATTAATCTTGTTAGTTTGTTGGGTATACAAGCGTCATGTGTATTAATCTTGTTAGTTTGTTGGGTATACAAGCATCATGTGTATTAATCTTGTTAGTTTGTTGGGTATACAAGCGTCATGTGTATTAATCTTGTTAGTTTGTTGGGTATACAAGCGTCATGTGTATTAATCTTGTTAGTTTGTTGGGTATACAAGCGTCATGTGTATTAATCTTGTTAGTTTGTTGGGTATACAAGCGTCATGTGTATTAATCTTGTTAGTTTGTTGGGTATACAAGCGTCATGTGTATTAATCTTGTTAGTTTGTTGGGTATACAAGCGTCATGTGTATTAATCTTGTTAGTTTGTTGGGTATACAAGCGTCATGTGTATTAATCTTGTTAGTTTGTTGGGTATACAAGCGTCATGTGTATTAATCTTGTTAGTTTGTTGGGTATACAAGCGTCATGTGTATTAATCTTGTTAGTTTGTTGGGTATACAAGCGTCATGTGTATTAATCTTGTTAGTTTGTTGGGTATACAAGCGTCATGTGTATTAATCTTGTTAGTTTGTTGGGTATACAAGCGTCATGTGTATTAATCTTGTTAGTTTGTTGGGTATACAAGCGTCATGTGTATTAATCTTGTTAGTTTGTTGGGTATACAAGCGTCATGTGTATTAATCTTGTTAGTTTGTTGGGTATACAAGCGTCATGTGTATTAATCTTGTTAGTTTGTTGGGTATACAAGCGTCATGTGTATTAATCTTGTTAGTTTGTTGGGTATACAAGCGTCATGTGTATTAATCTTGTTAGTTTGTTGGGTATACAAGCGTCATGTGTATTAATCTTGTTAGTTTGTTGGGTATACAAGCGTCATGTGTATTAATCTTGTTAGTTTGTTGGGTATACAAGCGTCATGTGTATTAATCTTGTTAGTTTGTTGGGTATACAAGCGTCATGTGTATTAATCTTGTTAGTTTGTTGGGTATACAAGCGTCATGTGTATTAATCTTGTTAGTTTGTTGGGTATACAAGCGTCATGTGTATTAATCTTGTTAGTTTGTTGGGTATACAAGCGTCATGTGTATTAATCTTGTTAGTTTGTTGGGTATACAAGCGTCATGTGTATTAATCTTGTTAGTTTGTTGGGTATACAAGCGTCATGTGTATTAATCTTGTTAGTTTGTTGGGTATACAAGCGTCATGTGTATTAATCTTGTTAGTTTGCTGGGTATACAAGCGTCATGTGTATTAATCTTGTTAGTTTGCTGGGTATACAAGCGTCATGTGTATTAATCTTGTTAGTTTGCTGGGTATACAAGCGTCATGTGTATTAATCTTGTTAGTTTGCTGGGTATACAAGCGTCATGTGTATTAATCTTGTTAGTTTGCTGGGTATACAAGCGTCATGTGTATTAATCTTGTTAGTTTGCTGGGTATACAAGCGTCATGTGTATTAATCTTGTTAGTTTGCTGGGTATACAAGCGTCATGTGTATTAATCTTGTTAGTTTGCTGGGTATACAAGCGTCATGTGTATTAATCTTGTTAGTTTGCTGGGTATACAAGCGTCATGTGTATTAATCTTGTTAGTTTGTTGGGTATACAAGCGTCATGTGTATTAATCTTGTTAGTTTGTTGGGTATACAAGCGTCATGTGTATTAATCTTGTTAGTTTGTTGGGTATACAAGCGTCATGTGTATTAATCTTGTTAGTTTGTTGGGTATACAAGCGTCATGTGTATTAATCTTGTTAGTTTGTTGGGTATACAAGCGTCATGTGTATTAATCTTGTTAGTTTGTTGGGTATACAAGCGTCATGTGTATTAATCTTGTTAGTTTGCTGGGTATACAAGCGTCATGTGTATTAATCTTGTTAGTTTGTTGGGTATACAAGCGTCATGTGTATTAATCTTGTTAGTTTGTTGGGTATACAAGCGTCATGTGTATTAATCTTGTTAGTTTGTTGGGTATACAAGCGTCATGTGTATTAATCTTGTTAGTTTGTTGGGTATACAAGCGTCATGTGTATTAATCTTGTTAGTTTGTTGGGTATACAAGCGTCATGTGTATTAATCTTGTTAGTTTGTTGGGTATACAAGCGTCATGTGTATTAATCTTGTTAGTTTGTTGGGTATACAAGCGTCATGTGTATTAATCTTGTTAGTTTGTTGGGTATACAAGCGTCATGTGTATTAATCTTGTTAGTTTGTTGGGTATACAAGCGTCATGTGTATTAATCTTGTTAGTTTGTTGGGTATACAAGCGTCATGTGTATTAATCTTGTTAGTTTGTTGGGTATACAAGCGTCATGTGTATTAATCTTGTTAGTTTGTTGGGTATACAAGCGTCATGTGTATTAATCTTGTTAGTTTGTTGGGTATACAAGCGTCATGTGTATTAATTTTGTTAGTTTGTTGGGTATACAAGCGTCATGTGTATTAATCTTGTTAGTTTGTTGGGTATACAAGCGTCATGTGTATTAATCTTGTTAGTTTGTTGGGTATACAAGCGTCATGTGTATTAATCTTGTTAGTTTGTTGGGTATACCAAATTCCTGTAGTGTTCCATAGAGGTATTTTCTTTTAATGATGTCCTAAGTCATTTTGTAGTCCACATACAGTTTGTGTATTGGGATATTATAATTATATTCATTGCATTTCTCTAACAGGCATCCTAGAATATTGTTAATCTATTTTGTCTAAATCCACATTGATAGTCTCCTAGTATATTTTCAGTGTATTGCTCAAGTCGTTTTGCGATTAATTTTGTTTGTATTTTATAGGTTACATTTAGAAAGGATATTCCTATATAGTTGGCACATTGTTTTTGGACCCTTTTTTATGTATTGGTGTTATGATGGCTGTTTTCCAATCTGTGGACATTTTTTTCCTAATCCCAGATTTGGCTAATAAGATTATGTATCTGAGTATAATTAATTTACTTCCTCCATATTTAATAAGTTCTGCTGTGATTAGTTCTTCACCAAGGGATTTGTGGTTTTTCATTGTTTTTATGGCCTTTATTATTTCTTTCAAGGAAGGTGTTTCTTCTTTTGCAAACTCTTCAATCTCTATTAATTTATATTTTTTCCCATTCTCTTTTTCTCTTTTCAGTTTCTTTCTTCAATAATTTACTCTAAAATTTTGTTGTCAAACCATCCTGCTCTCAGGTTAATTTTGTTTAAATTCTATTACTTCTTCTGTTGCCTTAGTTAGAGAAACTTTTTTCTATTCCACTGTTTGTTTATGTTTGTGTTTTCTTTATTCATTTTATCTTTCGATTTATCCAATTGAGATTGTACCTTTTTTTTGGTATGTTTCTGTAATCAGAGGATCTTTGATTAGTTTTTCATTATTAAATCTTTTTTGTCAGGGTTTTTTGGACTATTTTGTATGATACTTATTCTTTACTTGTATTTTATTTTAACTAGTAGGTGATCTGAGTCAGCATCTGCCCCTCGATAGCTTCTTACATCTAGTATGTCTGAGCCATGTCTTCTATCAATCAGTACATTGTCAGTTCTATTATGGGTGATTCCATCTGGCGAGATCCAAGTCACTTTATGTATATTTTTGTTGGGGAACTTGGTGCTGATGACTGTCTGACGTTTTCCTGAGGCAAAGTCGATGAGTTGAAGTCCGTTCTTTTTGGTTTCTTCGTGTAGGATCTCCTTGCTGATTGTAGGTATAAATGCTGCCTCTTTTACAATTTTCGCATTGAAGTTGCCAATCACCATTTTATGTTTTGATATCATGCTTTGGTGCTTCATCATATATTTTTTCTAGCGTATGATAGAAGCTTTCTTTTATGTGATCCTCTGCCCCTTTGTGGGGTGTGGAATTTATTAATCATTAATGGTATGTTAAACATTTTTCCACGCAAGCGCACTGAGCATACTTTTTTTTGTTCTGGCTTGAAACCAATGACTTCCTTCTTGACAGCAAGTCCAATTCCAAGGGTATTGGTGTTGTTGCCACTGTAGAATATGGCATAGTCTTTGGTTCTTAGGATGTCCGAATTTTCCATCGTATTTCCTGTAAGGCAGCAATGGTGACTTTATTGTTTTTTTAGTTATTCTGTTGGCTTGAGCTGCTGCTCTATAATATAGACTAAAGACATTCCATGCTGCAATCCATAAATCATGTACATGTCCAGGCTTAGGTCGATTTCCATTAGAGTCAGTCTGGTTTCTTATTATTGGTATTGCTTTCGTAACATTTTTTGTTATTTTTACATGTCTGGGTTGTTAGCCCTGTGGATAACCATCTGTGGGGATGCCCCTCTCAGCTTTATGGATAGCTGCCTATGTTTTCGGGTTAAGTTCCCTCTCCTTTGTGGATCTTTCCACTTCCTGCAAGGCAGCAAGTTCTGATTTTGGTCCGCCCGGGTTATTCGATTTCCTACCATATCTGGTGGGTTTTCCGCTATCCGCCACCTGGGAGTTTGGCGCTCAATGGGAGATCACAGACTCCACATTATGAGAATGTGTAGGCCTATCATACAATGCAGCTATTCCCTTTTCATTGTCATTTTTATGTATATTTGCAATATATTTAGATCTAGATTAAACTTTTTAATTCTATAATGACATTTTTTTCCATATATTATACCTTATTTCACTTTAATTATTCTGTAAATTTGAGCTAATTCTTTGATTTTAGCAATGGGTTTTGACTTGATTACTGTACCATTTTAAAGATGCGTCACCTGATTTACTTACATTAATACTTGGTAAACTTTTTCTTAACCAGTCAGTCATTCAGTTTATACATTGTACTTTGGAATAGGCCCATATAGCAAGAGTTTTTAATTCTTTGAAATAATGTAATTATTTTTAAGTTTGTTTTTTTTTCTTGTGAAAAAAAAAAGGATTGTTGTACCGGTAATCAATACAAATGTTTCAATTTGTCCAATAGTTCTGCTAACATATTCCTTCTTTATAAGTAACTTATAGCTCACCCTAATTAAATTGTTGTTAGTTAAAAGTAAATATTTAAAGCAAAGTATCCCGTCTGACCAATTTGATCTTTAGAGCCGGTGAAGCAGCGTTCACCAGTTTCTGTTTCCATGGCATACTAGGTGATTGTGTGGCCAGCTTATGCACAGCTGCCTATACTTTACCCAAACTAAGGTCAAGTAACCATCAAAGCTGGGTAGACTCAGGGACACCCTCCAGACCCGGGGAAAAATTCTAGCCTGCGCCAGGAATCGAACCCAGGACATTGGATACGCCGGCCAAATGCGCTGCCACTTAGCCACCCTGCCCCGTATTAGTAATTAAGCATATTTTAAATTTTTGAAATAAATACTTTTTTTTTACAAATTATGATTTGTCCAATGTTTTTAGTGAAAATGAATAGGCATATCTGTAAACGTCTTTTTGTCAGCTGTTCAATTAACCTATTTTTTATGTCATATACATGTAAATTCTGTGAGTACCGGTAATTATGATTATTGTTATTAGAATCTTTTGCCAAAAAAAGTAATATATAGGCTAAATAGTCTATATATTTCATGACTATACTCTAGGACTATATTTATAGTCGCATAATATTGTCAAATACTTTCCTGTATTTATATTTTCAATACATGGTAAAAAGTCACAATTTGCAAACTTAATTTAGAGATTACAATAAACTCAACTGTTTGAGATGAAGCTTATTGACTTATTGATGGTTATATATATTGTGTATGAGTGTATGTAATAGTATACAATATATTATTAGGCTATGTTGCATGTCTTTTGTCTTCTGTCCAGGATCGGGTTCACTATTAAATAATTCTCTTAAACCGCTCGATGAAAGTTTAAATAATTTATAATTTAATAACTGAACTTAATTGCATTGATCAAAGTGATAAAAAACTAGTGTACACAAGAAAAAATGGTTGATTAGGAATAACTTCTTTAGCAACATTCACAATATACAATGAAATACAAAATTATACCCACATTATATAAAGGTTAGTGCAAAAAGTGCTAGAATGGATTTTCTAGAACATCTTAGAAGGAGAAAGGAATCTGCTTAGGGCCAGCAAGAAGTATTTAGGGACTATTGACAAGTCTTAAATATTATACATGCATAAAGGTTGAAAGTGTACAACAATTTCGGTCCCATTAGTTCATTTGCAAACAAAACATGTTTGTGTGCTGCGTTACTGGTTGTTCTGCAAATAATAAAAATAAAAAGTTGTAGGAGAAAAGATGTAGAAGTAGGAGTTAGGAGATTAAATTTTATTTCATTTCCAAAAGAAGTTGCCGAAAGAAAACGATGGATTGTGAACGTCAGACATTTTAAGAATCTGTATTTATAATCCAAACTTATTGCTTGATGCAAAGAATTTTCTTTTTTTGTTTTTATATATAGACCTATCTATGGATTGTGTTTTTTTAATAAACAACGACGCAACTCTTGACTAATTTATTTTATAAACAAAGTTAAATTTCATTTAACACTACTAACACTTTAAGTATTCATTAAGATAAGAATGGGTATTTCTTATATCGCTTCTATCCATACTATTAAATTAGCATGCTCAGTGCGCTCTTGGTGTGATTTGCAGTGGCAGATGTAGCATACTCACTTTTGATGTTAAAAACAGATTCCTCATAACTAATCTTGTAGCCTTTGTATATTTCTAAAAGGCAAGAACTAGCCGTCGCGGTTAAAATAAATTGTCAAACACCAGCCAAAGCATGTTTTTCCAGCAAAAGCATGTTTTTTGTTTACGGAAATACACAGGAAGTTCATGATCTCTTTTGTTCATGGCCTATTGAAAAAGTCACTCCTCATTAAGACTTGCCAATGAGTCTACCAGAATACAGTCTTTTATGGCATAATTTTATATAAAAAATATTTCTAAATGAATTATAAATATAGGTACAATTCTAAATAAACAATTGGAAGATAATTTAAGCATTTGCAATATACACATATAACAATATATTATAGAGCATTTCTAAAGTTGGATGAGTACACAGAGTCGTGCACAAGAGCATTTTCCGAAAAGTGTGGGGCCTTATGTTTAGAATATATTTCAATATTAAAACAATAATAAAGTTGGAGTTATTTTAATTGTAGGTCCTATATACCGAATTCTGAATTATATTAAATCAACACTGCCTTTTCAATGATAAAAAGTGGGGACTTTTTAAGAAAAGAAAGTGGTGTTTTATCGCGAACAAAGTAAAAAAAAGTGCAGTCATTTCATGAAGGTGAAAAAAGATTTTTTTGAACAATAAAAAAGTGGTACATTTTAAATGTTAAAAAATGGGGCCTTTTCAATACTAAAAAGTAAGCCCTTTAAAAAAAAACAATGTGGCCATTCAAGAAAAAAATGGGGCCTTTTCAAGAAAAAAACTGAGGGAGGTGAGTATAATTACTATAATTAACAGTAACAGCTACCGGTAATGCAAAGACATGCGGTGAAAAATGGGGCCTTTTCAATACTAAAAAGTGAGCCCTTTAAAAAATAACAATGTGGCCATTCAAGAAAAAAATGGGTCCTTTTCAAGAAAAAAACTGAGGGAGGTGAGTATAATTACTATAATTAACAGTAACAGCTACCGGTAATGCAAAGACATAAAGCCTATCCTGCTTAGAGTTAGAGTATCTGATCGCCTTGATAAATGTTGCCTAAACTATAGCAGTCCTGTACCCTTCTGAAATATGACCTCTCCTATATATAATTGTAATTGTGCTGTGAATCGCCACCATATTAATTTAATATGTAGGCCTACTTCTGTTTCAAAAGAGACCCATTCAGGTGCGAGCCACCACAATAATGATCTGAGGGGAACTTCGCAGTGGGGAAATGTAGTGCATGTGGCTACAAAGACCATACCCTATGGCTGGTGCGCGGACAGGACCTTAAATTGGTGCCCCCCCCCCTTGGGTCCACCACTGAACATAGTGTTTTAAATTATGTAAATCAGTACGATAACTTAAAACATCAACTTAACAGCCTGACGCTGGGTAGGACTACGATCAGTTGTATCATTAAAACAAACAGAATTTCTTAAGAAAGAAATTATTTAATTTCTATTCTTTCTTTTCAATATGTTTGTATATATCTTTAGCCAAATTCTTTCAACCAATCAGTGCACATATATCAGACCCATAATCAGATAGCCAGCATGCTTCAAGTCATAATATAACATTAGTATTAGGCTATTAGCTTTTGGTGAATATAATTTTAGGAAGTGACTTTACCTACCGTTTATATCAAAACATATGCAACATAGTCATAATTTAACATGAATAATATATAGTCTATTATATATAGTCAGAGAAACAAGAGTAAACCACAAAATTTCTTTAAAGTAAAATTGTTTTATTTATTTAAAACCCAAAACATTTTTTATGCGGTGAACTTTAAAAGGTGAAGAGTACATGAAAGACAAGCCAAGTTGTATATAAATATTCAAAATACAATCAAGTAGAAATATAAAATTTAGTTATGTTTCTTGAGCTCTCTGTCCTAACTCAGGGCTGACCTCATTATATTCAGCTCTCTAAAATGGTCCAATTGAATTAGACCATAATCATTTAATGGGTGTTGCCAAATGATAAAACTAAACAGGCTTTGGAAATTTAATGTTTATGTAGTAAGTAGTAGTCCCATCTGACCAAATTGATCCATAGGGCATGTGAAGCCGCGTTCACTATAGTTTCTGTGACAACAGCATAATAGCGGATCGTGTGGCCAGCCACCTTTACTTTTGCCCCAACTAATGTCAGAGCTGGGTGGACTCAGGGACACCCTGACCCTCCATACCAGGAAACAAACCCTTTCCTGATTCAAACCCAGGTCCTTTGGAATGCCAAGATACAGTCCCATAAGATTTATAAAAGGTGATGAAAATATGCCACACACAAATCTTAAAATATATGAACATTTCACTCATAATTAAAATTTCTTGGTTAAAAAATTATATAATTTTAGAAAGAAATAAAAATATTTCATACAAATTTTAAAAATATATATACTAAAAAAAAGAAATTGACTAAAATGACCTGATAAAAATATAGACCAATGAATATATAAATAAGCATTTAATTACACAAGTTTCTTCTTGCACAAAGAATTTAACACAGGCAAGCATTCGGCTTTCATTGTGAATGACATTTTTTTAAAGTTAAAAAATATCCTGAAAATATCATAATGGGAAAAACATATTCTCAGTTTTTTGGGTTTTGTATTATAATTCCCCACAAGAAGAATTCAACCAAAGATGATTCATTCTGAAATGACCAAAATACAGCGGCACACATTTCTCTAATTTAATGAATCAAGCTTTCTTCTTGACCAATAGCTTACCGTATATACTCGCATATAAGTCGCACCGGTGTATAAGTCGCACCCCTAGTTTAAGATTTTTTTTTCTTATATGCTGTCATTGACCCGCGCATAAGTCGCACCCCCATTTCCTTTTAATATCTAAAAAATGCATACCTCTTTAACCTAAAAGTTACTAAATATTCACCGTAATTTGGAAACTTTCCTTAAAAAATGGTTTTAATCGTGCATAAGGCAAACATAATGAAATCAAGGCAACCGATCAATATACCTACAGACATTAGTGAGATGGGAAAGTAAGGTTTCTTCATCTAAGTACCTTTCCCTACTCAAGTTCCTATCCCTATAGTAACACTACACACAAAAAAGTCTTTGAAGTACGTCATTAGACTCAATGTTGCCTAGACTGGGAGGCGCCGGCATTTATGACGCACTATACATGTGTCATAATTACCATTAACATTGTTTGTAATGATTTCAAGTGCGTCTGCGCGACCGACAAATAATAAGCTGTGTTTTTTTTCAACTCTTACATGCAACTAATGAAAAAAAAAGCCTACCAAAAAATACCGTCTTTAAACTTACACGAATTTTCGGCAATAAAAAATCGGTTCAAAAGTTTAAAAGAAAAGCAGGGGGGGGGGGGGGGGGGGTTCTGAAAAACCTAAAATAATTGTCGATTTCAATTTCAGTTATATAAAGATAGTAATATTTACACCTACGAAAGTTTTGTAAATGTAAAATGTCGGCCTACGCATATCCTAATTATACTACATAACTCCAATCAACTATACGGGTTATGTAGGAAACTTTATGACGGAGTAATGATGTTTTTCAAACTTTTCAAAAACAGTGTTGGGTGTATAAGTCACACCCTTACTTTTTGTTGAAATTTTCGGTAAAAAAAGTGCGACTTATACGCGAGTATATACGGTAACTATCCCAAGAATGGCCATCAAAATTAATCGTATGACTGAAATTGTAAAAAAAAGGAAAAAAGTTTAATCTTACATAACGCAAAGCCTTAATTAAAATTATATTTATATATATATAAGGTACATAGATACAATTTATGGTTGCCCTTTACCAAAGATATAATATAGCATAAATTATATAGAGTTAGGTTATTACTATTACCGATATATAATTTCCTATGTGTAAAATGTTAACAAAAAGTTTAATTGGAAAAGTAAGGCATTAAATCTATGCAAGGTTTATTCAAACTCAACTCAATTTCTAATCTAAACCAAAAAAAATGAAGACCATCAGAAATATATTTTCTTATTCTTTTGTGGTGGTATACTCTGGTGTTCCGGATTCACCTGGGTGTCTGATTCGTTTGCTCGGCAGCGGTGTTCCTCCGGGGCTCCTGTTTAGCCGAGTTCTCTTCAGAAACTGCTTGACGTCTATCACTTCACCGGTTCCACCTTCAAAATTTTCCTTTGCGCCTGAGCGCCGCCTGTGAGGTGAAAGGTAGGCCTTCTGAGGAGCTGAAGCTTTACGAAGACTTATTCTCTGCAGCGATTCCATAGTAACTATAGGCTGTGCAAAAGTCTACGAAATAAAAAATTAATAGTTTAAACCGTCATATACAATTTTTTTTTATGCAAGATACAAAAATTCAGTGATTGGTAACCAAAGTGCCCCCCTTTTTTTATATAGATGTAATAGAAAATAAAATTAAATAAAGACTGCATTAATCATTATTATTATTTTAAATATATATATCTTCACTGGCAGTTGATACTTTTGTTAGTTTTTACAAATTGTTTGTCACCATTAAAAAATGATTACAAATTATAGTCTAAATTACAAAGAGCAAAATGAAATCTGTATCTATAATATTTTATTAATATATTTTAGTCTTTTAGTTCTAAGGTAGTTTCAAAAGATATTTAAGCCTTTATTACCTGTTGCCTATTATGATATATGTATGTATACATATATGTATAAATATAACACATTGCCCAATTCATTTTTGGGGAGTTTTGAGCTAAGAGTTTAAATGTACAGTTTACAAAGTATTCTATTATATGGCAAATCGCCTATATCTTAAACCAATCAAAAAATACATTATTTTACAAAATATAACAAAGTAACATATAACTATAACAGAAGCAATAAAGGTCACAAGGTGCTATTCAGTTTTTTTTAGTTTTCTCAAAACATGAAAAAATGACTTAGGCGATTGTGAAATGACCTTGACGACATGTAAAATAATTGTTTTTATATATATGCTAGACCAGTGTTTTCCAAATGTATTTTAATGTGACTGATGTTATTATAACTCTACCTTGTGGTCCTCTAACTTTTATAAAACCTATACTAGCTTATACCAAGTAACAAAAAAAAGCACTTTACTAAATTTGTTCTATTTGCTACCGGGTCACAACCTTGTATTTGGGCATTTCTGTGCAAGACAAAGCAAATGCTTAAAAATAAGTTGTGTTTTAATGTCACAGGTTTTACTGATTTGTGACGTAACAATTTATGAAACACTGACCTTTGGAGAGTTCTCATCAATACTTGACTGGGATCGCAGTGTGCGCTCCTCTGGCTTTTTCAACTTGACTTTTCTCAAAGCTTCTTCTGTTATCTCAGGTATCACAGACGAGGCCCCTGACTGAAGAGAAAAATTAAGGATTATATTTTTGACTCCCATTACTACTATTGGATCATCTACAAGCTTTAACAAACATATTCTTTTAATGAAAGTATTTGCACATTATTTCCATAAAGATATTTAAGTTTCATCTTAAGGTTTCACCGTATAACTGAAACTATATTGTAAGAGATTAATTATGTGTTAGTTTATAGATGGTAGTAAGGTGCGCATGATATATTGAATGAACAATTTAACACAGTGGAATAAAAGTGGTAGAGATTATTCAAGGGATTAATAGCAACGAGGAAACCAAAGAAGGGAGTTGAAATCTTGACTGCGACCAAGCCAGCGGTGGTTTCGTCTCCTACTCAAGTTGTGGCTTGAACGATTGAATTGTGAAAGGTTGATCTCATGTTATGGATGAACATTACATATTAAAAAAGTGGATTACAACAATGCCTCTGTTAGATTGATCATGTGATACATCGTTGATGTGTTTGTGATATTCGTCCTGTGACACATATATGATTGATTTTTTTATTATTCTATAAATGTATATGAATATGTAAAATGTCTCCATGCTGTCAGTGTACGTTGGTCGTCCAAATTTGAAAAAAAAAAGTTTGTGTTAGTTTAGTCCACAAGGAATAATTTTAGAAAGAAAAACAACATGATGGTACTATAGGACTCATTATCTTAACAACATAGCTATTTAATTTTTTTTTTAACTTTAAATAATTATTACACTCACTACTTTGTCCAATTTTTTTTAATGTAGGCTTTCCCAAACCTTGGCCGGTTTTCCCTAACTTGAAAATCAAGTTTATTTTCCACAACCCCCCCCCCCCTCCATATGAACCATATGTAGTTTGCATATCATAAGCTTAAATATTTATCATGATACTATAACCGTTAACTTGTCACACACAAAAACTCACCCTTCGTTTTTTAACTGTTTTCTTTTTACACATATTATTTTGAGCTCGAATACTTTTGAACACTGGTGGAAGAGGAGGGGGTGGAGGTGGAGGTGGTGGAGGAGGGGGTGGGGGTGGAGGGAATGTAGTTGGCTGGGGAGGCAGAGGAGGTGTTGACAGGCCAGCCACCAGCTGTGAATCCAAATTATTTGCTGGGTTCAGAAGGTCAGGCAGAGTGCTGCTGTTTAGAACAGAGGGCGGCATGGTCTGAGTTGATGCATCCACTTTATCCCATGCTTCTGTCCTGAAATTGAAATTATATCTTGTGATGTAAGATAAATTATATCTGCATTAATAATTCACCTAAGCCAGTTTTAATATATACATAAGATGCAGGCAAAAAAAAAATATAATGAAAATTTTTATAAAGAAATTATTTTTTTTTTACATCACAAGTTCAAAACATGAAAGATGAGCGGATTCTACTGTAAAGTAAAGTAAAGGCAAGTGGAATCTGGCAGTCATATGTTATATCCACTATATGAAGAATAAAAAAATAAGTTGAAAATAGTCGTTATTTTATAACAAAAGGGCCCACAATTTTATATCTTACATTTATATTATAATCTCCTATATTTTATTGTTGACTTTTTGATTATAAAATTATTGAAAATTAGTGCACACCTTTTGCAGAATAATTAATTTTATGACTAAAAATACTCTCCTCTACTGGCATTAACAGTAAGGAAGATAACTTTGATAAGATTGAAACCAAGACTAAACATATCTCTATGAAGCAAACAATAAAAATATGACTGTTTTTGACATTTTGCTTATCAATATTTTCACAATAATCAAAAATTCATTTTTAAATATATCAAAGCAAGATAAGCAAGCAATTTTATAATGTTATGTGTATAGCATGAAATAATAGTTTCTATGTATTGTATTTGCCGACGTTTCATATTTTTACAATTTCTTAAAATGTTTTGACATTGGTGTTACCTCTTCTGTACCGGGTAGTTAAATTATGGGACCCATAGTGTAGATATGGTGTCCATAGTAACTAAGGGGTTATAATATTTTAATAATAATGTAGCAATATCAATATAGTTAACTTTTATTGCAACCAAGTTAAAATTTAAAAATGTATTGTATACCTTTTCTTAAGAAGATAGTGCCTGATGACTAGCTATCAAATAAAAATGTTTTATTGCGAGAAATCTTTTAAGACTTTCTGCAGAATTTCTTAACATGGAAGTAGGCCAATATAAGTTTCAAGTACTTTATAATTAGATACAGCCATGTAATAGTAAAAGAATTTGGTCACTCCTGGGGTACGATTGGAATTGTTGCATGTGACAGAGAAAGATGGAAGGACTTTGTTGCTGCCCTATGCGCCCACGGCGTTACGGGCAGTAAGTAAGTAAGTAATGTAATAGTAGGCCTAACAAAGAAAAAAAATGAAAATCATAGTTGCTTGATAAGCACAAAGGCCATGAAAACATTAAACATAACTTTCATACTAATGACATTAAATGTATTCCCTCTGGTCTATGAAAGAAACAAATAGCAAATTACCTTTGTAATAGTATATTGTCCGACTGCTTCAAATCAATGTCGGACCCATTGACAGCAACGCAACGGAAGCAGGGCAGATGACACTGAATGCAAATATGTTGATCCTTGTCAAGACTTGAGGCTGTCTCTGTAGAGCTGTCACTTGTTCTAACTAATTCCTTCAAAAAATATAACTGATTTTTAAGAGGATTTTTATATTTCTCTTATATCTTATAAGTTTACAGACATTCCTTCTAGATCATAGGTTCTCAAAGGGGGCGATATCGCCCCCGGGGGGGGGGGGGGGGGGGCGGTGAAAAGCTTTAGGGGGGCGCTGACATTCCCGGGGGCGGTGAAGGGCAAGTGGGCGGTACAAACGTGCTTGATATATTTTAATACCTCAGCGATTTGAATCGATTAGTTTTTGGAGGATGAAATATGATGTAAACGCAAGTGCTGGTAGATATCTAATATCCCCCAACAGTATGCCTACATATAGTTTTATTTATAAGAAATAGGAATCGTAGTAACTTTTCGATGAAGTAGGGGCCTGTATTTGGCAAATATAGTGTGCGGCCGGCTGGTTTTGTGGTTGGACTGTCAACCCTGCTGACCGATCACTGTTGTCCTAACATATGCTAATATTAATGATATTTTGATATCAGTTTAACCGAGATGTATTTAATTGTAGCCTATTTTAAATCTGTAGTAGTCGAAAACAACCATTGTTAAGCTTATTGGTATAGATAAGTAGTACTCATACAAACTAGGTAGTTATTGTAATGTTTGAAAATATACATATAAATTCTTTAGTCATATAATATTTATATAATTTTCAAATACTTCTTACAGTTTGATCATTTTAAAGTTATAAATTGTAAGCCATTTATTTTTTATAAAAGAAAAAAAAAATATTAGCTCAAATAAAACAGGCTAATTATCTCCCTTTAACAAAAAAATAAATGTTTCCACATTTGATTCAATAGTGAAGCCGAACAAGTTATGTTTTGTAATATAACAAATATTAGTGATTATTAGACCTAAGGCTTTTGCAACCAAAATTGAAACAAAAATGGACAAATTGCTAGCAACACACCAGGCAAACGATTCGCATTGATTTATTTAAACCTTTTGTTAAGGCAATATTTTGATCTATTAATTCTTACAATATGTTTCCTTTTCAGTTTTTTTTTATTGATATTCATTAATCACCCAAAAAGTCTAGTCCGCCCAAAATAATTGCGGAAACTATAGTACAGATGGGCGATAGGGGGTGGGCGCTAAAAGATAGTTGGGGGGGGGGCAGTGAGCGGAAAAAATTGTAAAAGGGGTCGGTGAGCCGAAAAAGGTTGAGAACCTATGCTATAGAACATAGGTTCTCAACGGGGGCGATATCGCCCCCCGGTGGGCGGTGAGAAGCTTTAGGGGGGCGATGACATTCCCGGGGGCGATTGGGGGGCGGTGAAGGGCAAGTGGGCGGTACAAACGTACCTGATATAATTTGAACACCTCAGCTATTTGAATCGATTAGTTTTTGGATGAAATGTGATGTAAACGCAGTTGCGGCTAAATATCTGATATTCAAATCGATATCCCCCAACAGTATGCCTACATATTATTATATTAATAAGAAATAGGAATCGCAATGACTTGTCGATGAAGTAGGGGTCAGTATTTGGCAAATATGGTGTGCGGCCGGTTGGTCCTGTGGTTGGTTCACCGGACTGTCAACCCTGCTGACCGATCACTGTCGCTCTAACATCTGCTAATAATAATGATATTATGATATGTTTTACCGAGATGTCCTTAATGATTTTGAAAGCCTTGGAAATAATAAAGTCCTAAAATTAAGCGGTATAGATAAGTTGTAATCATACAAACTGGGTAGTTATTGTAATGCTTGAAAATATACATTAAAAATTCTTAGTGATATAATATTTATATAATTTTCAAATATTTTTTACAGTTTGATCATTTTAAAGTTATAAATTCTAAGCCATTTATTTTTTATAAAAGTAAAAAAACAGAAATATTTGCTCAAATAAAACGGGCTAATTATCTCCCTTTAATTAAAAAAATGTTTCCACATTTTATTAAATAGTATAGTGATGCCGAACAAGTTATGTTTTGTAATATAACTAATATCACTGATTATTAGACCTAAGGCTTTTGCAACCAATATTGAAACAAAAAAAGACAAATTGCTAGCAATCAGTGCCAGCAACACACTAGCCAAACTATTCACATTAATATTGATTTGATATATTAATTCTTACAATGCGTTTCCTTTTCAGTTTTTTTAAAGATAATTAAGCTCACAAAAAGTATAGTCCGCCTAAACAAATTGCGGAAACTATAGTACAGACGGGCGGAAAGGGGTGGGGGGAGTGGGCGCTAAAAGAAAATGGAGAGGGGGGCGGTGAGCGGAAAAAAATTATAAAAGGGGGCGGTGAGCCGAAAAAGGTTGAGAACCTATGTTCTAGATAGAAGATTATTACGTCCACTAGGCCCAAAACTCCTGCAGGGCGACAGGGATTCATCGGTGGCAGGGATAGAACCCACGATCTGTCCGTTGGTTTTTGGTTGACAGTCCGGTGAACTAACCGCTGGACCAGCCGGCTTCACAATAAGTTAAGCAATGAAGGTAGTTTTTCAAAACAGAAATAAGATGACCAGCAAACCAGTCTACTAGTTGTTTTTATTACTCATAAAATGCAAGTGACTTTTAAACCTTTAGCAAATCTCTGAAAAACTTTGCACATTTATTTTCTAAAGAGCCATGAATATGTTAAATGGCTAGCAAAATGAAATGCCACTAAACTATATATTTTAAAATTACAGTAGCTTAATTTTTTTTTCTAAAAAAAGAACTTGTTTTTTTTAAAGATGGGAAATAATTATGATTTGACTGTGGGGAGGATATCCTCAGGAGTTAAATCATGATGTTTTACAAATCATCACTGTTTCTACAAAAGCTCTGTTCTGAGGTTTCTTCACCTAACAACAAGCTCTACTTGTGTCTGGAAGACCTACTAACCACAGTCGAGTTTATCATAAGGTTAAATGTTTGAATTGATCCAACTAAAAAATTAAAGATGAAGAAGACAACTGCTAGTAGATCTAATGTTTAAAAAAACATTTAAACCTAAAGTAGATACATGTAGACAATATGTTTGTAGGCTATACTTTTAATTAGTCTTAACAATAATAGGCTACTCATTTAGGTTGTAACCTATATAATTTCATTAAGTTTGTTTAAATCAAATATATCTTTGTTTGTTTGCTCTATATAGACTCCTAGGTAATTAGACCAATCAGATCATGATAAAATTAAGGTACAATAACTCTAAATTTTCCAGAGAAAGGATATTTTTTTATTAAATACTATGTATTCATCTGAATTATATTGTTGACCTGGCTATTGTTTGTTCAATATTATAAATATAACTTTATATGGACATGTGAACAACAGGTCAATCAGTGTTACAAGAATCATGACCAGTCTTCTAAATTTCCTGGCATTGGGTGTTAAGAGTTAGAGTTCAATTTTTGTCAGAACTATTTTAATTCAAACATTTTTTGAAGTACCTGTTCATTATGAACTACAACTTCAGCACCGGCATGATCCCCAGGTTTTGTATGCTTGCCACCGCCATGCACAAACTCTTGAACAGCAGAATAACTCTGTAGTGTTAATGAATAGTGTGATAATTAAGAAAAAATCAATGTGGATGCTTAGCATTTGATCATACCAGAAACACTTAAAAAAAAGAAAATACATTGATAAAATAAACAATTTAAAACCAGGGCATGCAACATTTAAAACCGGGGCATGCGACATTGTTAGTATTTGGATCCATAAAGCAAGAATTGAAATGTACTTTATTAATAAAGGATCACAGCTAGAAGCTTGGCACCCTTTTTATGACTATTTCTTTATGAAACTGCATTAGCTAATCTACAATAAATTGAAGAATGTTTAATAGTGTAGCGTACAAACCCTGCTAACAGCAACAGCACACCAATCCTTGATTTTATACATGTCCTTTTAGTGTTGCTTTAATCCATCTAGCAGTAAAAACAGAATTACAACAAAATTTAAAAGACTAGAAGGAGAAGCATAAAACTGTGTTGGGTTACATGTGTGGCACACAATGTTTTTGTTAGGCCTATATTATTATAATATTATTTATCATCTACTGAATTATTGAGTTGTCAAATAAATATTATAATATAATAATAGGAAAACCCCGAGTCAGTCCGAAAGGCTAATATGAAAATAAAGTAGGCCCTACCATTCCAAATTCCTGTCAGATTAATTTGATGTAGGACCTGTGAAGCAGCGTTCACAAAAGGTCACAATGTAAGAGTCTGTAACCATTATAACATACTTTAACATACTAAGCCAGCACAATGACACGAATGTCAATGCCCAGCTGTCTTTACTGGTCTCCTAAATAATGTCAGATACCTATCAGAGATGGGTAGACTAAGGGACACCCTCCTGAACCTGGAACGAACCCTAACCTTCACAGGATTCAAACCCAGGACCTTTGTCGCCTTTGCCTTTCCTTTGGTCGGGTATGCCAGCAGAGCGCACTGAAACTTGGCCACATTGTTCCAGGCCAATAAGAACTACATCAAAAATGTCACAATTTTATATAGTAGCCTATATAGGATCATATAGGCCTGTATATTTTATTTAATAATAATAAGAAAAGTTGTCCATGTTCATCATCGTGATCATCATGATCATCATCATGTCATGGGAAGGAGGGTGAAGAAAACATATCAGACACTTGACAGAAGAACACAAAAAATGCAGGTCTTGATTCTAAAACCATAATCCATAAATATACAATCTGAAAGTCTGGGTGCAAATAGTGTAAAGTGGGGAGGGGGCAAAATATATCATTTTTATTAATACGATAGTTGAAGGAGGCAAGGACCAAGAGAAGTAGGTAGCAAGCAATTTTCGATTTCTAAAATTACCTAACTCACACTGACTGTCTAAAGTCTAAGACTCTAAGTCTAAAGTCTAAGTCCTAACCTAATTATAATTTAGTAATTATCTATAACTATAATTCTATTATTACTATTTAATTAAGCAGTAGATATTAAATATTACGCAATATGTTTACCATTATCTAAAAACGTCCTTATAAAAACAGGCTTTTCTAAATTTGTTTTACTTTTAACATAATAATAATGACTTTGTGATAAAAGATACGAGTGTACATTCAAAACTTATTTATTTTGTTAAATTTCAGCGGGAGTTAAAAAGTCAAATCTTGACAAAACTAAGGCTAATGTTTTTTAAATAAAAATATTTTATCTGATTTATTTGGATAGACATAAGCATTAAGTTTATTTATTTATTATTTAAGAATTTTAATTATATTTTTTATTACATTCATTTAATGGTTATGAAAAATTAAAAGAAAATGACGTTAAAAAATTGATATTGTTATTAGTTAAAGTTAAAAAGTTGTATCATTCTCCTCAAGTAAACACAAGTGATGTAAAAAGTAGGCTACCACTACCACTAACGAGTAAGCAAAGGCAAAATCTTTTATTAATGGTTTTTTTGGCAAAATTTTTATTTTTTTGCCTTTGTGAAATAATTACCGCATATAGTTTAAATTTCGACGTGATTATCCCTCTCTCTATCTCTCTCTCTCTTATACAGTTAATACAGTTACAGCTGTACAAGATAATATGTCTGGTCTTCGCAGAAGTCGGCCAGATGAGCAAGATGTGGTCCTCAGAAAACTACACGATCTTGTATGTAGGATATAGGCCTATCAAAAATGCAATTTAAAGTCAATTTTATACCGTATAATAGTAATAGCATGTCATGTGCATGACGCATTTCATTTTCCAAACAAAACTAAGAACTTAAAACCTTAAATTTAAAAATATAGAACTTACATTTAAGTAGCAAGTAGCGCCTATTAGTCTAGTAATATTACTATTATATTAAAGACACTTTACTTTAGTATAGTAAAGTACTACTACTACTAATAGTAGGCTACTAGCCTACGACTAAAGTAGTAGGCCTAACTAAAAAGTAAAGTAGTCTAAAGTACCCTTAGTCGACTTAGACTAAGACTAAAGTAGGCCTAAGTCCTAAGTCTTACTAAGACACAGAGGCTAAGTGTCTTAAACTTAAAGTTTAAAGGCTAAGTCAGGACCAAATTGCTCATATAGCCTATCCTATATAACATATAATTGATATAAAATCATATTATGGCAAATATTATCTATAGCCTATTATACAGATATGGATCATGTCATATGGCCGATGAAGTAGCGTTTGCCAGTTTTTGTGGCCACGGCGTACTACTAGGACTATGAGATTGTGTGGCCAGCACAATGCCCAGCCCCCCTTACTTTACCCCAACTAATGACTGATGTCAGGTATCCATCAGAGCTGGGTAGACTCAGGAAAACCCTCTAGTCCCAGGAACAAATCCTAGCCCTCACCAAGATTTGAACCCAGAACCTTTGGTATATCAGCTAAACGTGTCGACACTCCTCCACCGGGCCCCATATTACCTCTAAGTATAAGGCCCTCTAAATCAGTTGAGACAGTTTTTTTTCCAATACTATAAAGCTTAGTAATAACTGTATTATACCTTTCATTTGTAGAAATTTGATTTTAAAAAGTTTTTTGTATATCATCATTGTGCTATAATAATCAAAGGATTGATCCGCAATCCCCATATTGTCTCAATCTCCTGCCAAGAGAGACAAAAATGGCAAAATATATTGTTTATTGGGGCCTACTACATTTCATACTGAGAGCCATTGCAAGAGACTAAGAGAAGTGAGCAAATTGCTCTACTCTAAAGCCTGGTTAACAGAATTCTAGGAAGATTATCAACAGCCACACATGTCATAACCAATAATAATTTGGCTTCTTGAACCTGACTTGAGTTTGTTTAAAAAGATTTCTTTCTGAAAAAATCTATAATATCTCTGAAAGAGTTTTTTTTTTTTAAATTTACATTAGAAGGGATATTATATAAATGTCTCCATGTAACTTTAATCATATTGGGTTCAGTGGTCAAGCGGCATCACATTCGACTAGTGTACCGAAAGTCCTGGGTTCGAATCCTGGTGAAGGCTAGGATTTTTTCCATGGTCTCGAGGGTGTCCCTGAGTCTACCCAGCTCCGATGGGTACCTGACAGTAGTTGGGGTAAAGAAGTGACCGGTGGTAGGACTGGATCGGTTGGACTGCAGTAGCTTGTTGTCCAGAGGGAAGCCTTTACTAGCGACAATATTTATATTTTACTCAAACTCCAACATACAATCAAGGCAACGAGGTGGTTATAATAATAACAAGTTCTCTTTATTTTTATCACGAAAAGACAGACACACACTAGTTCCTCTTTTCTCTGGCTCCGTACATATAGGAGAGCATGATGTCACATGCAATCATAGTCTCAATCCACTCTGGTTAAACACCAGGAAAAAAGATAATTATTGTATGTGTGCCTTATCTTTATACTATTATTAAAATTACTTATCATACTATGAAAAATATATAATTGACATTCACAGGAGCACACGTACTGATTTAATAGTTTTCAATAATAACAAATATAAAAATATTTGAAATACATTAAATATTTACCATAAACCATGTTAACCACTGACACAATACATCGGTATTGAAAGGAATTTAGTAATTTACAACATAATAAAAGGTCTTACAAAAATAGTTAGCAATGCATAGTAATCTATTATTAATGCCCTTAAATTATATTATGCCTATTTGTTTTACAAAACAGTTCAATATTTATATTAAAAATAAAATAAAACACTGTACAACCAAAGCACACTTTCAGATTACAACTGAACAGCGTCATTGTATAGGCCTACATTCTCTTATTTATTAAACAGAATAACAGTTACTAAAACCCCAGACATCTCGTATAATGAGGGGAAGGAACTCGGCCAACAAATAATTTATTGAACTGAATACAGGTCTAATAAGAAAAGGGCCAACTAGCATTAATTAACAACTATCTTTCTTGCTAATATTGGTATAGGCAGCTTTTTTTATTTGAACTTACCGCTCGCTTGTACAACCCAGATACAATAGTGCAGCGTGGTCTAAAAATAACCTTTAACTGGGTCAACCCTTATCGTATTGCCCTCCCCTTCTGTAGACCTGTATCACTAGATACTACACACTTATAGCTTTTCGGCTAATAACTTGTAACAGCCACACATCCCATAGTATGCCGTAGCCACTGAAACTGGTGAACACTGCATCGGCCCTATGATCAATTTCGTCCGATGGATTCTTTACTTTTTACTCAAATCATTGATGAAATGAAAAGCTAAATATCTGAGGATTTTATTTTTCTTATAGAAAATTTCACACACTAATCAACAAGCAGATTTTGTAAAGTCTGAAAGACCACCATCGTTTTCTTTTGAATCAAACAACAATGTCAAGGAATTTAAAAATGATTTAGAAAGAAAGGTATGTCCAAAATTAAACGTCTAATACTAATTTTGAACTAATATAAAGCACCATAGGCTTTAGTTAAAAGCTAAATATGAAATAAAATACAATTTCAGGATTTTGCAGATCATGGTTTAGGGCCTCTAGAACAACATGATATGACAGGTCCTTCAGTTCTTGAGATCCACAAAAGAAACAACAGACTTCTTTCTGATAGAAATAATACAGATAAAGATGAGCCAGTGCCGTCAATTGAACCTTCATCAATATTTAGAGCCAAGCATGATTCACATCTTCAGCACATCTTTCCGGCATCAGGTTCACCAGAAAGCTCACTTAGCTTACGGTCACCCGTTCTGGCAAAGAAGAGTCCAAAAGAAATAATGAGATCTGGCCACTTGTCTGCAAGTCCGTCAGTGTCGCCAACTTTTCAAACAAAGCGAATCCGAAGGCAAGCACGCTAATGCTTTGTTTCCCCATTTTTCTTTTAATGCCTTAGTTCTATATATTGCCGCCTTTAAATGTTTAATTTCTTATATGATATGATTAGATTTTTCAATAAGAAAGTCATAAGACTATTTCAGTATTGAGCATCCATTGAATGACTTTTGTTTTCTGTTTTGACTAAATGCTGAATCTTTGTATTGTCCTACAGTGGTAGTGAGCCAAGCATAGGTCAGTCTTTGCAGACAGTCAACAATCAAAAAAAGGTATGTCGGAAAATTCTGCATATAGTTTATGCAGATAGTTTCTATGTTTCTATTTTGGTATCTTAAACATTAATTATTGTTACATATAGTAGTTGTAAAAAAATGACAGAAAAACAAACTGAAAGAGAATACCAAGGTGCTATTGTCAGTATGTTATATTTCTTATACCCATAGAAATGACAAAAAGAAAATATTTACAATTTGGGTTTTGTAAACAAGAGATCTTGTGATATGATGTAATAACATAACTTGATACAACTTGAACAATACTTGATAAGGCACTTGATTGAAAATAACAACTTTAATCGTCATAATAATAATAATAATAATAACGGTGCTTATATAGCGCATATCCCGTTGGTGACAGTTCTATGCGCAGACGACAGTTACAGAATACAGATACCATGATATAACTGCAACTGTTCTATAGCCAACACCACACTAACATTATCCATGCTACTACATCCACTCTCTCAAGACCAGCCTTACTTCACAGCTGCCAAATATCTACTGACTTATATCCACAATCACTCTTTCCCAAGTAAACATACCATGACGTCAAACCCATACTTCCTGGTTACTCATTAATCACACTATTTGCACAAACTATTCCTTACAACTTCACACCAACTCATGCATCACTTACAGGTTTCTAAAAATTACTTGTTTTAAAAAAATCTTCTGTTCAAATGTGAGTAAATAAGAGAGAAAGAGGTCTAAAGGTTTCATCTTTTAACATTAATTATGTAAATTATATGTGAATTCAAATTTGCAGACATCTGCTAGTTGATGCTTCTTATTTAAAGTAGCATTTAGTTAACATACTCTCCCCACTTTGTTTGTATTAATTTAAAATTGAGGTGTTATTTATGGCACAGCCTTTTAATGAGCGCGCTTGGGACGCAAACAACTGTTGTTGTCTTTTTGGCTAAGCTTTATAGATAGTCAGGCTTTTTATACATGTTATAGGGGGAGACAGATTACTTCTTTTCTTGCGTGATATAATTATAATTACAACAAAAACTGATGTTGTTTTTTTTTTGGCTAAGCTTTATAGACAGACAAATGTATCTGGGCTTTTTATACATATTAATGGGGGCGTCAGAGTACTTCTTTTATATAATTACACCAATAAGGACTCTACTTTACCAACTGGTGACAGGGTTGTCATTCTTCAAAGAAAATCTCTGCCAATCTCTGTTCTTGTCCCAGAACCATGCAGAGAATCACGGTCAATTTGGTGAAGGACCATCTGTCTAAAAGCACTTAAAGATGGATGATGTCTTGAAGATGTTTTGTTGTTTGTTGTTGTTGTTGTTTTTTTTTGCAAATTTACTTTTGTTTGAACCATCAGGCTCAAAAGTCAAGCAAAGAATGGGACAAACTCCACTCAATACTGGAAGTTATGAAAAATGAGCCGTTTGATGTTGACAACTACCTGCAGTCAATTTCAGGAGGGCTTTCCGAAGATTCCGAGGTTAAAAGAAACTCTGGTGACAATGTTAACGCTCTTCAGGTGGAAATATCAAAGCTTAAAGAAAGCCTACGAACCATGGTGATTGCTTTATATTTTACACTTCCTTGTCTTGCGGTCTTTGCCTTGTATAGCCATCGTAAATTTATTGTAAGTTGTCTGATCTCACTAGAAAACCTAGTAATCATTTCTTTTTGTTTCAAAGGAATCTGAGGTCATACATATCAAGTCAGAAAGAGACTCTGCCCTGACCTACATTTGTGACTTGAAATCTGCAGAGCAACTTCCTGTTAATGAGATGGAAGGTAATGTGCTGACTTCTTAATTGCTATACATTTTTTTTTTAATAACTATCAGAAGACTTATCGGCATTGTTCTTTTTATATTCTGAATTAACAATAAAATAATTTAAGGATATCATTGATTTTTTTCTCTTACATATGAGTTGAAAAAAAACTTAAGAATGGAATACCATTTCAGTATAATTAATTAATCATTAAAGCTCCAAGACATGGAAATATCACTGAATAAATTAGAATCGTGAGAGAAAACTTATTTCCAATTTTAAAAAAATATACAAAAGCATTTCTAAAACTAAATGTGTAGGACTCTTTCTCAGGCATGCACTGTTTCAGTAATAAACAGACTAAAGCCTCCAAACATTCAGCATGACTTGGTGCAATTAATCACCATAGATATTATTTCTTTTTACTATATATATAAAGTGCATGTCTTGTGTTAGGCAGTAGACCATCCCACCCATAATTTCTTCATCAGATCTGTAGATTTGTTTTTTTACTGATGATATGAAACCAAATTGACTTTTCAAAATGTATATTGGGTAGCTTTTTGTGTTTTTAATTTGTGTAAAGCTTCAAGTAAAAACAAATTGTTAAGACTGTTGTAGTTAATTGCTTTAATTTTCTTCAAATAGATAAAGTTGGTATCAACCATTACTATGAGGAGGGCATTGAAAGACTTCGAGCAGCTGACATAACAAAGGTAACTTAATTGTGTACTGAGATTGAATCTATTTCTTCTTTTTTTTCTTTTCATTGTTGTTTTTGCAATTTATTTATTACACCAAGGATGTAATGAAAAAAAGGTATCCTGTAGGATTGATCCAGTGACACAGCGTTCACCAGTTTCTGTGGCAACGGCATACTAGGGGATTGTGTGGCCAGTACAATGCCCAGCCGCCTTTACTTTGCCCCAACTAAAGTCAGGTACCCTTCAGAGCTGGGTAGACTCAGGGACACCATCCAGACTCGAGAACAAATCCTAGCCTGCACCAGGATTTAAACCCAGGACCGGTATGCCAGCCAAACGCGCTGCCGTTCTACCAGGCCCCCTGAGATTTGTGCTGACTACAAAATCCCTTTGTATGCTAGTGCCACAGAAATTTGTGAATGCCGCTTCACTTGTCTCATAGCACTAAGTGATTTGAAAGGGATACTATACTTAACCCCAAAACTGTCAGGTGCCCATTAGAGCTGGGTAGACTCAGAGCGTGTCAGATTGCCACACTGAAGGCTGGATCAAGTCCTGGTGTTAATTAGGATTTTTTCCCCGGGTCTGACAGGGTGTCGCTGAGTCTACACAGCTCTAATCGTGTTACCTGGCATTGGTGGGGGTGAAAGTCAAGGCTACAGTGCTCATTACCTCTGCAGTAAAAAAAATAAATAATTTATTTATATCTTTTATAGGAGCAGGTGCTGGACATAATGGTACACCTGGTGAAAGAGTTCAAAGGTCAGAAGTCATACCTGGAGCACCTGATGATGGTGGTCATCACCCGGGCCCCCTGGATGCTGGATGAGGTGGATGAGGCGGAGATGCTGCAGCGGTCAGACTCTGACGATGATGATGATGAGGTTTGGTGTTGAGTTTATCAACTTTATCATTCAGCAAAGACACAGATTCTTTTTAAATGATTAATGTATTGCACTTAGGAGACTGTGGTTGTAAGAAGAGTGGCTTAACAGCCAACTGATACTTACTAAATCAAAATTTCACAATTTATTTTAAGTATAACATAAGATTTTTTTATTTTTTTTTAACTATTTAAAAACAAAATCAAATTTAAAAACATACAGATTTTTTCTTGAAGACTTTTTTTGGGTTGTAATAAATATGTGTTGTTTTTTCTTTATCATTCACAAGCCTGAACGAGATGTTTTCTATACCTTCTATACTTGTTGTCTCCCTGGTTGTTACGTACTCATATTATTATTTTCTTTCCTTGACATTCCTGTGATGATATTATTCATTAGAACTAAATGCTAAATGTGGCTTTAAAAGTCACACACACACAGACATTCTTCCATTGGATTACATTCCTGTTATGACTTTTGTTTTTGGTGGGTAAGGTTGTCTTTTTTTTCCATATCAACAGCTTTGATAGTATGGACAAGTCTTAATGAGGCATAACCTTTTAAATAGTTCAGGGTTTATCGTGTTCACAAACTTCTGAGTTCATTTCCATCAATGCTCATTAAATGATCTTTTTGACTTTTGATGGTGTTTGATAATTTATTTCAACCTCGTTGTCCAGTTCTGGTCTTTTAGTAATATATACTATGGCTACAATATTAGTTATAAAAAAAAACATGACCAATAGATGCATAATTCTTTTGCATCAGGCATTGTGCTGGCCACAAATCGCTTTGTATACCGTATGCTTCACCTGCCCTATGGATCAATTTGGTCTGACTGGATACTTTACTTACTTACACTGTTGGTAATCTGACTGTCCACACATATGACTGAAACTATTTCTATAGATAAAAGCTTTTTTAGGGCTGTCCCCTTTTTTTGTCTTCTGTCTAATGACATCTACAAGTGACAAAGGAATGATAACGATCCCTGTCTAGTCCAAAGATCTTTCCCTGGTGTCAAATGTATAAAAGGCTCCACTGAATTCTAATGAACTTTTATAATTGACGGTTCCCAACTCCGCCTTTCAGCTAATAATATTGCTCTCGAATATTGCAATAACTTTTCTGTTTTGTCTGAACGGCTTCAACCATGTAGTCAATGTGTAGGAATTGAATAATTTTGTGTGTGTTAAAAATTGAATAAAATATATATGCCTATTAGGATGTATATGCCAATTAGGACATAAAATATGCAGCCATTGGTATTGAACAAAAAATGTTTTCTATTTTTCTAAATGTCTGAAATGTTCAATGCAACTATGCACCTCATATTTGCATTTAGTCATTCAATCACAATTTATACATTTTAAATTTGTACAGTTTTTAAAATAGAATTATCCATTTTTTTTAATGTATACTTGTTTAATTAATATATTTTTTTTAGCAAACTTATTACATTATTGATATTTATACCAGCATTTCTCCTCAAACTTTATCTTTTCGTGATCTGGTTATTTTAATACGGCTACTGTGTATGTATATCAGCTCACAAGTAACACATAACATACGTGAATTTTAACACAATTTGCATAGATATAAGGGAGAACTGTAGCTAAAATCTGGTTCAAATGTCACAGAATTGTCAGCTTGATGCAAATTATATTGTTAAATAGTCATACAACTCGTACATTGCGATAATGATAATATTCAACAGAGATTTTAAAGAGAAATTAAAGGAAACGCTGGTGGATAAGTATATGTATGAAAAAACTTCCAGGAGTTATTGGCTCTAATTTTGTTACCTTCAAGAATGAATGTGCTTCTAGGGCATCATCATGGGTGGGATAAAAAAGATGAGAGAGCTTGTGTGGTGATCAAAATGTGTACTATTCTTATTTGGTTGTGATAAGTTAGCGCTGGGGTTTTACATAGTTCAAAATAATTGTAAGATTATTTTTTTTGTCGACTTTGTGAAAATCAGATTTATTTAGAAGAGAGAAAAAGACTGTTGCTAAACTTATTAAATTATTTCACATTTTATTTAAGGAAACAGCAAAATAGCTAAAATGAATATTAATTCCATTATTTCAGAAAATAAATTGGCTTATTAAACTACTTTCTTGGATCATTTTTTTCTTCTCCCTCTTTTTAAAATCCATAATATGGAGCCAAAAATAAATCAAAGCACCTTCATAATATTACCTTATCTTATAAGTTTACAGACGTTCCTTCTAGATAGAAGATTATTACGTCCACTATGCCCAAAAGTCCTGCAGGGCGGCAGGGATAGAACCCGCGACGTGTTGGTTGACTGTCCGGTGAACTAACCACAGGACCAGCCGGCCTATCTCACTGATAATAGCTCTATAAACACATTAATATTTTAGTATTTATTTGCTTTATGACTTGAAGTTGCACTGTGATATTTTTTTTCCTATTGAAATTCATTAATAATGTGTTTCCTTTTCTTAAAAAAAAAGATTTTTTATTCTGTATTATATCACAGCGGTAAATATTTTAAAGATAATATTTTGTATATTTTGATCCTGGCTGTTATTTAGAAAAAATCAATTGTATGCCTTTTGGCAATTTTTACTTTGGAACATAGCCTATCAATTTTCTATCATTCATGCTAAATCTAGTCAGTTAAACATTTTTTTTTTTGCTTTTGTTAATGAATCATGTGATAGTCTTATATTGATCACTTCTGGCCCATTCTGACGAAATAGTACTTAAGGGCTGCTGTTGTTTTTTTACATCTTGAGCAAGCTTTTATTTGATGTAAAACTTAACAATATACTCAATTTTCATT
The DNA here is from genome assembly GCA_949126835.1 of Anisus vortex. NCBI lineage: Eukaryota > Metazoa > Mollusca > Gastropoda > Planorbidae > Anisus > Anisus vortex. Next base: position 9,997,817 of record OX421504.1, on the reverse strand, counting down.
GACTGTTCTATATGTTCTATATTACTTTTATTTGATATAAAAACTTAACAATATACTTAATTTTCATTGACTGTTCTATATGACTTTAAAGTAAAGTTTTTAGTAGACAAGGTTTAAAGTTTTTTTGAAATCATGTTAAGAATTTCAGAAAAACAATGACCATTGATGTATATATACTGATGGAAAGGGCATTTAATTTAGTGACAGTTTTTTTTTTATGTCGTAGGAGACGCCTAATCACCACTTTCAAAGAATTTTTCTTCAGAGCAAGTGATTTTTTTAGTGTTCTCCAAATGTAAACAAACGTGCTTAGCCCGCCGAAGAGCGTCACACTTATCACACTGGCATATATTGAATTTTTTTATATTTATATATATATAATTTAATGATTGGTTTAATATGGATTTTTTTAAAAAGTATGAGCGAATCTTTACACTCAAACATGTTACACTGTTATGATAGGTTTATAAAATAAAATAGTCCAATGAAACAATTCTTGACATTTCACCCTTTAAAATGATATCTAACACTTTATGGCACTACAAAGGATAATGTATTTAAAAGATAGGTTAAAATACGTTATTTTATTCTGAAAAGATTCTTTTGTATAACAGGCCTATTAAATTAATTATTCTATACTATTTCCAAGTTGAAAAAAAAATCACAGTAATTATTATTCAGAAATGGCGATCAGCCACTGAAAACAAGTTGCAGGCATTTGAAAATAATTGCATGAGAATAGTCCTTTGAATCTCCTACCTAAACACAGGACTAATGAGTATGTCTGGGACAGAATATCCTCAACGCAGGGCCAGAAAGAAACCATTATGGCAACAATCAAACGGCGCAAGCTGACATGGTTCAATCTTGTGTTGCAGCATAATAATCTGACAAAAAACATCCTCCAATGCACTGTAGAAGGCGGACGTCAGAGAGGCTGACAGCAGAAATAATGGTTCGACAATATAAAAGATTTGACAAAGCTGCAAATGAATGAACTATTGCCCTCGCTCAAGATAGGGACAAATGGAGAAAGATGACTGTTGAGGTGTCTATTCCCTCGCCCTAACGACCATAACGGTCAAGGATCTGATGATATTGAATATACCGGTAGTTATTTCCATAAATAAGTCATTTTCACCCAGATCGACCCCATTTCACAACAACGCTTTTATCATGGATTGGTTCCATCAACTTTAATACCATTTAGTCAGAATGGGTCACATTTGACCTTTCCAATGACTTATGCTTGTATAGTAGTTCTGATTATTTTATGGGTAATTAGGGTTTATGTATTGCTAGATTTACAGTAGATTTTAATTTATACTGTAATGTTTCTTTTGTTTGTTGGTGTAGTGATTTTTTTATGAGACTTAATTTATTTTTTTAATTTTTTTTTTGCCAACTACTGTGTTGGACTTGGACTGGCAGGTGAAAAGCTGTATTTTTTTTTTAAACTTATCTAACCAAAGAATTTCTGCGGCTCAGGTTTATAAAAAGATTGCGTGGCCAAACCACTGTCATGTCTATTACAGAGTTTCACCCACAGGTGTCTAGCATGATCCATTCATGAATCAAACACTACAGTCATTTACCTCTATATAATCAAATAGTGGTCCTGATGTTTTAGCCACCAGTCTTTATATTTTGTCTACATTTCTTAATGTTATTCTCGCCCTTCCCTATGTAATAAAGTGAGACTTCCTAGCAGATGGAGGGTCGCGACTATTCATGTAATTTATAAAAACAGTCATTAATGTTGTGCCAGGTGCCTTTAACACACAATAAAGAAATCTTGTTGTGCGTTAAATTTTAAAAATTGTTCTTTACATATCTATTTTAATATGTTTCACTGATATAAAAGAGAATTATTTATAACCAAGCTTCCCTTTTCTTTTTTACTATATGAAGAAACAAATCTTCCATTTTATATATTTTTTGTCAATGATTTTATAAAATACTATGCAAACTGTTTACATAATGTTCCTTTTTGTTTTTTAAATTATCGAATCAGAGTGCTTTTTATATTTGTATGTGTTTATATTTATGTGCATGTATACTTGTATGTGTATCCTTTAACAAGCACATAATACAAATATTCAAGTTGTTATTTTAAACAACAGGTGATCAGTAATGTTCATATTAGAATCCAATATATAATATATGGACTTTTTTGTTTAAAATGATGCCAGCTTTTAAAATTTTTTAATGCTCATTTATTTATTCATGGCTTTTCATTTTTACATGAATCTAATTTATACACAACTATTGTATCTGGCATTGATATACTGCATCCATTAAATCTCATATCAAATACATTTGTTACAGTTATTCACATTTGTTAATGTCATTCACGTTTGTAAATGTTATACACATTTGTTAACGTTATTCACATTTGTAAATGTTATTCACGTTTGTAAAAGTTATACACATTTGTTAACATTACTCACGTTTGTAAATGTTATGCACATTTGTTAACGTTATTCACATTTGTAAATGTTATTCATGTTTGTAAAAGTTATACACATTTGTTAACATTACTCACGTTTGTAAATGTTATACACATTTGTTAACGTTACTCACATTTGTAAATGTTATACACATTTTTTAAAATGTCAAACACATTTGTTAACAAACTTACAGCTAGTATGTTTTGTAAAAATTAAAGAATTTTAGGGTTGATACCCTAAGGTTTACAATTTAATTTTACATAGTTGATCTAATCCTTGAGGTTAATACCATCTTGTCAGCTTAAGTTTGGGCGAATCATTGAACCCACTTTCCATTAACCATTTGGGGGATTTTGTCTCACTACGCACATTTCCAGAATTAATATCTAGCTTTAGGAGACGACTAAGTAGGCTATGTGTACTACAATGAATATGAAGGGGTGGGAGGGTGATTATTGACTGCAAAACAAAGCTGGTTACACATTTTACTGGACATACAAACAATGACCAACAAAGACTGTCAAACGAAAAAATAATAAATGGCCAACATCAAATAAAATGTGTGTGTCAGGAGTTTTATTTTTATTTGCCACCGAAGAGTGACCCCAGCCAACCAGTCACTGTGACATTCCCTGCCAGGACCTCGCTGAGGCTGTGAACTTTGCCCCCTTGGTCGTATGGGTCAGGTGACAAGAGCTCCGCGCTGTTTGGAAGAAAAGGGAAATAATTATACATTGATTTGTTAATCCTCCATTAATGTTACATATATTTAGGCTGACCAAGTTGGCAGAGTGTTAAGCCAGCATGCTTAAGGTCCCGGGTTTGTGTCCTGATAAAAGTCTAGGTTATTTTCACGGGTCTGGAAAGTGTCCCTCTAAGTCTACTAAGCTCTGAAGAGTAGCCTACTTGGCATTAGTTGAGGTAAATTAAAGGTCTCTGTGCATTGTGTTAACCACACAATCCCCAAGTATGTCTTCACTATATTCATCATTTTAAAAAAAAGGGCGTTGAAGCATGAGAACTAATCAAATTGATTTTACTTTATAGGTAATTGCAAATTTAAACCAAAATTACATCCGAAATAATTGTTTTAATATGGTATAACTTGGTATGAGTAAACAATTTTGTAATTGTCACGCCAATGTTCAGGCCCTGCCACATGGAAAAAAATCATGGGTTCTCTCCGGAGTAGGCCCTATAATATAGGCCTAATGGGGCGCCGTGGTCTAGCGGCAGGATACAGAAGGTTCTCGGTTCGAGTCTCGCTTTTTGAAACTCAAATTCTGTTAGGGTTTCCCCTGTGTCTACCCAGCTCTGACGATTCCCTTGTATGCAGTAGCCACGGGAACTTGTTAGCGCGGCATCACTTGTCTCACGAACCAACGTGGTCTGAATGAAATGGGATACTTTACTTTTTTAACATTTTATAATATACTAGCTAAATTGTCCGGCGTTGTACGGAGTAACAATATGCCTACATTTTCATTTTTTAAAAATACCCTAGAGAGAATCAAACCCAGGCCTGCCTGGTGCCATGGAGGTATTCTAGTCACTAAACTACGGAGTACCCGTGTGTGAACAAACAAATTGCAATAGTTAATAGGTCTTTAAGTTGAAGGCAATGAGGTCACATGCCTTGATAGTGAACAATGAGCATTGAAATTGACACAAACATCCAACTATATATATATATAATATGTATAGATAGATTGATAGATAGATAGATAGCCTATATAGATAGAGAGATCGATAGATATTTCTCATCGGCCACTTATAACCACCCCTCTTCCAATTCAAAAATAATTTTGCGGACGCCTGTTATACACTTGGCCTTGACATTGTTTTGGTTTACCTCTCTACCACTAATCCGTTGACTAGGGCGGGCCTGACGACGATACACTGTATTCCGACGACGTTGAAGAATAAGCTGCCCACTGCCCTGGAGGTGAAGGTCCCAACTCTCTGCAGACAGCTGCGTAACCTGTTGTCACAATCACAGCTACAGCTGTTCCAAAAACAAAACCAGAAGATTAAAAAAAAGGTTGAAAAAACATTCGATGGAAAAATTTCCAACAGCTCTTCAAAATATAATAGCGTCCCACTTATGGGACACTTCGTAAAAAAATTCCTATTAAATTCTTATGTGCCTTATAAAACATAAATTAGTTTTGTTTTGCATTGTTCGATAGTTAGACTTTAGCTATAGGCTAACTTTGCTTTGCAAACAAAACTTTACTTATAATAAGTGTAAAATAGTAATAATACGTAAGGCATTAAACTCTAAATTTAGAAATACAACCCACTAACAACCTGTTGCAACGCTCAGATAAACATAAGGACAAAAACCACTTTCCTTATCCCTTATGCTAGAACGTTGCATATATAAGTACTATTTCTTTCTGAGTGGCATTCGGGCATGGAATGGGTTACCTGAACAAGCCAGGAAAACCAGTAACTTAACGTTAATAAAAATGCAAGACTAGACTCGGACCAAGGGAGAAAAAGATAAGACATAAATAATTAATGTAAGTGAATTTCGGACACTAACATTAACATATAAGTGGGGCAGTTGACTCCCACACCAACTAACCAGCAATTGAAAAAAAACTAAAACTTATAATATAATGAGTTTTAAAATGACCACTGACAAACAAGAAAACGCAAGAGAAAGTTATTCCGTTGTTATGCATAAGGAAATTTAAAAAAAAAAAACGCGTTCTAAAATATATTTATTTCTTTTTACAGGAAAGAATTGTAGTGGAAGTATAACGAAAGGTCAAAAGGTTGTTATAAGTACGACGTCCCTTATGGAAGACATAATATTTAATTTGGCCCGCCCGCCACAAGACCGATTTCGTTCAGTAAAATTCACTGATTTATCAATAGAAGAAAAAAAACAGATAGGTAGGCCTACAGATATTATAATTGCTCTGTATTTATTTGAGCAAATTTTTGCACATTTCATGAACTGGGCCACCACCTGTATATAATATTTATATTTGCATATAAACTATAATATTTAACTATTTAACATAAAAGTTCACCTGGCTGTCAGTTTAGTTTGTCGCTTGTTTTTTTACTTAGCCATAGTTCTGTATTTTATAGCTGCTATAAGTGTAAAGAATAATAATAATGGGTATTTATATAGCGCTTCTGATAAAATTTTAACTAGAGATGCTAAAACCGGTTTATTTTCAAAACCGGTTTTCGGTTCTATAAAACCTGTTTTAAACCGGATTTCGGTTCCCCCTCTTCCTCCCCCTTCCATGTAAAAAAAAACTTAAATGTGCGTAGTTTTGTAGGTATATATTTGAAATATATATCAAACTTAATTAGGCCTAGTGTTTGCAGGGCATTTAAGGGGTTGACTTGAGTGAATACAATATGATTTTGTACACTTTACCATAAAATTATTTAGAACTAAAAAAGATTTGGACCAATTGATTAAATAAATAAATAATAACGGGGCTTATATAGCGCATATCCCGTTGGGGACAGTTCTATGCGCAGACGACAGTTACAGAATACAGACAGACAACGAAATATGTAGTAATACGCTAATTCTGCTGACGAAATAGGTGAGTCTTCAGTCGGCTACTGAAGGTTTCATAGCTAGGGCTCTGGCGAAGCTGTAGTGGGAGTTGATTCCAAGCGGACGGTCCTGCGTAGGAAAATGAACGTTCGCCAGCGGACACTAGCCTCACACGAGGGATCCGCAGAGTAAGCGCGTCAGAAGCCGAACGAAGTGGGCGGGACTGGGTGTAGAGCTCCATACAAGAGCGAAGATAATCCGGGGCGCAGTTATTCATGCACCTATAGCAGAGGGAAGCCAGCTTATATGAGATCCGGTTGTTGATGGGTAGCCAGTGCAGAGATCGGAGCAGAGGATTGATATTATTTGACTTCTTCTTCTTGAGAACTAGTCGGGCTGCGCAGTTCTGGATACGTTGGAGTCCTTGAAGGGAGGAGGCCGAAAGACCAGCCAAAAGCGAATTACAATAGTCCAAGCGGGAAAAGAGGAGAGAGAACCGATAAAAGCTTTCAATAGTGATAATCAAATTTCCGATTATTGTTGACCATAATATTAAGAAGCATATGAAGAGGATGACGATGTTAATCCAGGATGATTGTTACGCAGGCGCGTACGCAATCCAGTGGTACTACCACCGCTCAGGCTTATCTGTTGGGAACATAGTTTACACTGAGCCATCTTTAAAGAAATTTTGTCAAAGATGAGCGGAAAAGTAAAAAGATTCTTGTTAATTGTAACTGTAACTTAACATTTGGTTTGATGTTGTTTTTATCGCAAGCCATATGTTGGTATTCGGAAACAAGAAAACCATAAAAACACAGTTTTTATTATACTCTCTTTATTTGTATACTAAATTTACCATTTCCACTTCACTACAAAACTAAAATTTCGAATCGGTAATGTCGGCAAATACATATCTAATTATAACTATTCCGCATTTTTTTTTTAAATGCGTGAAGCCACGATCGTCGCTTCGCTTTGTTTCGGCTAGTATTGTGTTGTTTTCATTCGTATTTTTTCGTAAAAACGAACATATCCGAAAAGTTTAGTTACTTCCGTCAAAGGCAGCCATGTTTTTTCTTATAATATGTTCTTCGATTTGCAAATTAGTGGAAGGTATTCGTGACTATTCCAAAGGCTACGATGCTGAAAATTTGATAGACAAGTCTGCTGGCCAAGTTTCGGCTCAATCGGACGACGGGAAGTGGCCGAAAAATCGATGCAAAGTTTTGCAAGCAACCAACCAACCAGACATACAACCAGACAGACGGCGCAAGTTAGTATAAAGGGAGTAAAAAAGAAACACAATATCTAAGACTAAATAGTGCTAGCAAGGCATTTCAAGAATTGTTTTGTGCGAATACGACATTATTTATAAAAAAAAATATCTCCATCTAGTCCTGCCGCATACCGATGCCTGTCGCCCTTATATTATGTGCAAATGATAATCATATTTTGATATCAGTTTTACTGAGATGTGTTTTAATACGTTTAAACCATAGACTATAATATACATGGACCGCTTGATTCAGTATTTCTGCTATATGATGACTTGAAACAATGATTTTCGGAATTCCCTATTCCAAAAAAAGTAATTGCTATACAGGAAATAAAGTTATTGATATACAAGTTCCGTTTTATTTAATCGCTATGATTTTCTCATAGACTATAATATACATTGGCGGCTGGTTAGCAAAGTCGACAGCGAGCTCGACTCCCAAGCGCCGCATCAGGGGTTCGACCCTCGGTGGAGTCAGATATACCGTCTTAATCTTTCTTTCGGACTTTCTGGTTCAGCTCTAAACTGGTTTCAGTCTTATCTTTCAGACAGAACTCAAACAGTCTTTATTTCTAACTGATCTTCCAAACCGTCAGCCCTGTCTCTTGGAGTTCCTCAAGGATCGGTCCTTGGGCCGGTCCTTTTCATTCTCTACACTAAACCTCTATCATCCCTCATCAGCCACCACTCAGTTTCCAGTCAGTCCTTTGCTGATGACACTCAGATCAGTGACTCTTGCTTTCCTGATCAACTCGATGCCACCGTCCTTCGCATGCAGGAGTGCGTAGACGACATAAAGCGTTGGATGACTTGCAACAAACTGAAGCTAGATGATGACAAAACGGAAATCCTTCTCATCCACTCTCAAAACAAACCTCTCCCTCCATCTGCTCCTTCTTCTATATCTATCGGCAACTCTGACATCACACTCTCTCCCTCTGCCAGAAACCTTGGAGTCACGTTCACAGACGCCCTCTCCATGGACAAACACATCACGAACATCTGCAGATCAGCATACAACGAACTCAGAAAAATCAGCGCCATTCAGGGTTGCCAGATACATGGGTACCAAAAGGAGGACACATTGAGAGATTCATTTAAATCATTGTAATTTTTTCAATTGAATGCGGATTTAACCAGCAATCAGTATAATTTTACTACAATGGTTGCCAATAACTAGGTCTATCTATTAAAATTTGTAAATGAACCAAGGAAAAGTATTGTAAAAAAATAAAATTAATATAGTATAAATTCAATTAAATTTGTTTTCAAAATGCAACAATACTATATTAATTGAAAATAAAAGAGTCAATTCTAAAGTTAATACAGTATCATCTTTCTTAATTATACAACATAATATTTCTCTGACGAGCCAACTTTCTGCAGAAGATCCTCGTTAGCAAGCACGAATGTATAAAACTGTTTGCATGTGGACTTTTTTAAAGTTTTACTTTGTAAGAATAATGCTCTTTACATAGTCTATTGAGAGTCTGTTTCTTTACTTTGTCCATTGGGCGTTTATCGATGAGAACACTCTTTCCACATTACCCTTGTGTCCAGGTATACAGAAAAAAAGTTCAAAACTTTTTAGTAATTCTGAAAAGCACCTTGCATTTGGGCAACTCCAGTGTTTTTCTTTACCAGACCCAGCCACTTATTGACAGTAAAAAAGATCATGAAAAGTGCACTAAAGATTAAAAAAAAACTTTTCCATACAAAAGCCGGACATTTTAAGGTTTTTTAGCTTTGCCTGCCGGACGGAGGACACAGGGCTAAAAAGGAGGACATGTCCTCTTTTTGCCGGACGTCTGGCAACCCTAGCGCCATTAGACACCTCCTCTCCTTTGACGCCACAAAAACTCTCGTCTGTTCACTCATTCTTTCAAAATTTGACTACTGTAACATTCTCCTCGCAGGCATTCCTCAGCACCACATAGACAAACTTCAGAGGGTACAGAACTCAGCATGCAGACTCATTTTCAAAGCAAAGAAACACGACCACATCCAACCACATGCGGCAACTCCACTGGCTTCCAATATCCTCTCGCATAAAGTACAAGTCTGCCAATCTATGCTTCAATTATTTCACTGACCCTCATTTTCCTGTCTATCTCTCTGAACTGTTGCTTCCTTGCATCCCCACAAGACAACTACGCTCTTCCACTGACAATAGAACCCTCTCAATCCCAAGAACCAAAACCAAAACCATCGGCGACCGTTCCTTCTTCTTCCACGCCCCCACCTTCTGGAACCAGCTCCCCTTCCACATCCGTCATTGCGAAACCTCCTCCACTTTCAAAAAGTCCCTTAAAACCCATCTGCTTAGGTCCGCCTATGACCTGTGATGCCTCGTTCCTGGTCTCGGTTTGTTTTTATTATTATTACCAGTATGTGCTAATGTGTCTTTGTTTTTATAGTCACTTTACTGTGGTAGCTATTTGTTTTTAAATATTGTAACTATCATTTTTTTTTTGTCACTTTTAATGTTGCACTTATTATTTTTAAAATCAATTTTATTGCTGTAACTATTATCTTTATAGCCATTTAATGATGTAGCTATTGTCTATTTATTTTAGTAGCTTAGATAGTTTGCAATTTTAGTAAAATTGTAAAGCACTTAGAGCTGTAAGGTAAACGCTATATAAATATGCCTCAATAATAATAATAATAATAATATAAATCCACTTGGAGAGGAGATGGGCGCCGCCAAGTCTACCAAGCCCATGAGAGGACTAATGGACACCCCCAACGACCGCCAAGGTTAAGAGACCAAAAAAATATACATGGACCGCTTGCTTTAGTTTTTTATGCTCTGTACAACTTTCGATTTTAATTTTTCATTGAGAAAATCATAACAAATTAAATAAAACGGCTATTCGGACCCGGTAGACCTAGTGGTAATATTAGTATCGGTTAGTTTATATAGGTTAGGGATGGATTTGTAGTATTTTTGGTAATAGTTAGTATCGGTTAGGTTATAAAGGATAGGGATAGATTTGGTGTTTTCTGTGCTACTTCTTATAATATATATGGTAAAACAAACTTTTTGTGTGTTTGTTTCTCTCTTTTTTTATGTTTTCTATGAGTTTTAAGGAATTCTGACTGAAGCCGGGTCCGAATAGTCATTTCATGCTAAAGGGACCCGGGTCCGAAAAGCCATTTCATGCTAAAGGGACCCGGGTCCAAATAGCGGCAGCCATCTGGTAAATTCAGCAATCTTTAATCGGAATTAATACGTGGTAATCATACAGACTGGTTTGTGAAACTGTCATAAGTGTTACCATTTACCATTAGAGTGTAATCATTGCAATCACAGCCTTACAGGTCTATTACAAAAATACTTTAATCAAGTACATAATAGTTTAAATTATTGTAATTGTTCCTCCGCTTCAGTATTGATCTTGCAAATAATATTACAAGGATGTGTAAAATGGGAAAAGTGACTCTCACTGATGATTGATGATTAATTTGGTTGAAAAGAGTTCCTTGATAGAGAGCATACCGTTACCCCAGATAGGTAGGCTACATTCTAAATACTACAGGTCTACACACGATCGAAGCTTAAAAAACAGTAGTCATTAGTGGTCAAAAGGGGATAAATTGTATACATCAGGACACGCGTGCCAAACTTGGCACCCAGAGCGATTTTCAATGGCACGCTCCAAGATTTTTTTTTCATTGTTGAAAAAAAAACATCAGTTTTTGCTACTGAATGAAGAAAACTGACTTTTGAAGCCGATGTTTTTAAGTGACATAGAGACACATTTCAGTGAGTTGAACTTGCATTTACAAGGGCCACTGGAATGGATTTGCATTAAAACTGGACATATATCTTGCCGTGAAATCAATTTCAATTCATTTAACTACATGTACATCCCTATATTAAGGCAGATATTTAGATAGATAGTTAAGGCTTTTTCAAAAATACATCGAAGTACTCAAAGCGGAGTTTTCTAACCAAAGTAATGACTTTCAAAAACGTAAAAAAAATGGGCAACCAAATGTGCCCATATGCGAAAAAAAATCTGAAAGGAAGCTTCTTAGTTCAGGAAAGTCATTTGCTATTCTCAACAGATAGGCATTCGCTCTTCTAATTTCAGCTTTTGGTTCAACTTAAACTTATAAAGAAATACAAATAAGTCAGTAATACTTTTTATTACAAAACATAAATGGTTTGGTATCACTATTGAATCAAATGTGGCAACGATTTTTTTAATTAAAGGGAAATAATTAAACCATTTTATTTGCGCTTATAATTAATTTTTAGTCTGTTTCTTTTTTATATATATAATATATAAAAATATAAACAGCTTACAAATTATAGTTTGAATACTTTAAAATTAACAAACTTTAAAAAGTATTTGAAAATTGTATAAATATTTTATGACTAAAAATTTCTATGTACATTTTCAAACAGTACATTGACAACCCAGGTTGTCTGATTACTACGTATCTATTCCGCTTAACGGTATTGAAGGTAAGATTTTTCCTCTAATTAAACACATTAAAGGACATCTCAGTAAACTGAGATTACAGTATAATTAATAAATAATATTAGTGTAACAGTGTTAGATCTACATCTTGATTAGGGATGTTTAACGAAAAACCGGAATACCGGATGACGGTTTTAAAACCGAAAACCGGTTTTGATATACAAAACCGGATTTCAGTTTGTTAGATGGAAGGTTATCATTACATAAGTACATAAGTAGCACAACCCCTTTTTTAATCTGGTGGAAATATTTTTTAATAAATAAATAATGTTGGATTCGTACAAAACAATTCTTGAAATGCCTTGCTAACACTATTTAAAATTTAGTCTTAAAAATTGTGTTTCTTTTTTTCCAAATACCCACTATGGCTTGCGATAAAAACAACATCTAACCAAATGTTAAGTTACAGTTGCAATTAGCATGAATCTTTATTAACATAAATCATAGGCCTATTTAACAAAATGTTCAAGTACACATTCAAAGAATACAAAAATTAATGGCCCTCAGCGCTACGTGAGATTGTATGAGGTTTTGGGGCATCTCCTCTTAGCTTAATAGCAACAATTAAAAATACTTGCGTAATTGCCAATTGAATTTTAAATATTAATCGGCCTATTCATGGGCCCCCTAAACTCTTATATGGGCCCCGGTACGGCGTACCGGCTGTACCCCCCACTCGTGGGGTCTGAGCTCTCACTACAATATTACAGCAGTTCACAAATAAGTAATGCATTCAATGATTTTTTTAGACACCTTTGCATTGATACCTTAAATAAACTAATTATTATTAATATATGTATTACTATTATTGTCTCGATATATGTTTATATTGTTTGGCAATGTTATAATTTTCTTATTATGTTTTTGACTATGCCCTTATTGTACTTATGTACTATGTCGCAAAATAAATATCGTTCAGTGTTCATTGACGAGGACTACAGGCGAAGGCTACTGCACACAGAGGTGCATTGGTTAGCAAAAGATGACTGTTTAAATATAATGTATGAGACTTGCATTCGGTGCTCGAGTTTTTTTTTTAAAGCAAATGCGATTCTTTGGGAGAAAATCAATCAGTTTCTTTAGGTCTGTGAGTTTGGGCAACAATTTTGTATTGCATTCTTATCACCCTCTTCTGTGGAAAGTGGATTTCATGTTAATACCATTTGGTTGTCAACAGAAAACAAGATGCAAATAGTGAAGCGTGGAGATCTAAGGCTTTTGAAACCAAAATTAAAACAAATATAGACAAACTACTAGCAACACACCAGGCGAATGATTCACATTAATATTGATTTTTTTAAGCCTCTTGTTTAGGTAATTTTTTGATCTAATAATTCTTACAATATGTTTCCTTTTCAGTTTTTTAAAAATAATAAACAAAACACTCAAATCTAGTCAGCCTACAAAAAAGTGGGCGCTTAAAAAAAGGTTAGGGGTGCTGTGGCGTTTTGGGGTCTCTAACAAAGTATAACGCCACATGAAATTAAGGAAGATTTCATATATAATTTACTCTGATAAAGAGTAGTCTTCGCTTAGCCTTCGCCTGTACAAATTTGTTTACAATTATAGCCACTACTGAGTGAATGATTGATCTACCTATCACTATCTCTACTTAACCCTTTGTTGCATAGCGTCCAATATATTGGACACGTTTTCGAATTTTTTAATTCCCATACCTTTAGCTTTATGCAAAAGATATTTTGTTCTGTGTCTTAATGTTTCTATGGACCATGTTTTTTAATAGCCAAGAGCCGGTACTCTTGACTACTTTTTTTTCAATAACAATTACAATGGAAGACGTTCAAAGCCTTTAAGAGGAAAGGGACATTTTATTTTTTTGTACTCAACACAATACATCTAATAATTTAAAAATATATTGTAAGTGTGTATTTATGTTACAGCTACATAACTAAACATATTCTAGCGTATATATTTTGATATTTATAAGTCAGAATGATTTTTAGTGCCATGTCCAGTTTATTGGACACCATGCATACAAGGAGGAGGTACTATTTATTGGGTTGTCCAAAATATTGGACGACATGCATAGGAGGACTCTTACAGTGTATTGGTAGAATATAAAAAAAATGTAGTATGTATGTAGATATCAAATAGAATGACAAAAGAGAAGAATGTTTTTTTTTATTATATTGTACAAAGCTCAAAAGAAAACATATTAAAAATATAATGTAAATGTAACCTAAAAACTTTGAAAAAGCATACAATGAATTAAAAATAAACGTTTAAAAAATATATTACTTTATTGGCTTTGCTAATTTTTCTCACTTTTTATTATAAAATGTATAATTTACAAACTGATACATGCTATATTTACATGTGTTTAATTGCTAATTATAAAAACTTTCAAAATATGTAGTCAAATTATGATTATACTTTAGAAACTACTAAAAATAAAATTATTTGTCTATTTCGTCTTATGAGGACAAAATTGATCCTGGCGTTCATGGCGTCCAATATATTGGACATTCTGACCCCACCCCCACGGGCACGATAGGTCAAAAATTGTTTTTTCAGAGTTATTTTTATGTTGATAGAAGGCTGTGTACCAAAAATCAACTCTGTATCTCGACTCCTTCATACCTCATGCAACAAAGGGTTAATTAATCACTTAATCATTTAGCTCTTGCACATGTAACATATTTCAAGTATATCTTCATTGCGTATTCGTTGTCAGTATTCATTTTATGCTTACATGTATATCCATATTCTCATATGATATTGCTATTATCGTTTCTAATGTTATCATTTATTGGTATAGATCTAATTATTATGCTAAATTGGTGTAAATTGACCCTCGTGGTCATACCACGCACACGCGCGGATCATGCTTGGATTTCGCCATCCCTGACCCCCCTCCCCCTCCCTCCGCCACCCATCGTCCTTTATTAAAGGATTTAACATGTAGATAAAAAAATATACCTCTCAGTGTCCAGTCTCACTGGTCGAATCCCCTTTGACGTACACCGTCAAGATGCCGCCGGCCGAGGAAACAGCGCTCTTGATGGCCCGCCGCCCCCCCCCCCTAATCCTCCCAGCGCACCCATTCTCCTATCAACCTCGCCAGGTACCCCCACCCTTCCCCTGTCCCCTGGCTCCGCCTCGCCATGTTATATCAAAATCAAACGATGCAATAACATGGTAAACCAATCGCATGCACGATATAAATGAGTGAGCATGACCATTCCCTATCCACGTGACAACCCACGCTTGAGATGTAAATTTCCTTAGAAATGTAATTTGAGTTTTAGGTCAATTCGGCGGTAGACGGCCTACGAGGAGGATCGCGCCCCCGAACGGCGGCCTCCGGCCCTAGGTTTACTTACAGGCTAAGCCTACTGCTATCAACTGTATTGGGTTATATCTGTTCTGCTGATGATTTGTTTGCTCATGACATTAATAATTGAATACCGATTTCCATGTGAATAAAATATTCGTTGTCACAATACACCTTGCTTATCGATTGATAGAATACCTGTTTGTGTGACAGTCTGAATTAGTCAACAGTTTAACTCAACCTACGTATTAACGAGCCAAACGAAACCTGGATATAAATTCGTCTTTGCACCACTTAGAGATCATTCGCACTTCGGGACTACATACCACCTAGAAAACCTGCCTAAATCACCCCTCCCCATCACCCTGTGTACCTGTTGAGTTATCCACTAAGTCTGCACTGATAGCCTATGCTAATTAAAGGCTCTGTGACGTATCAACTTAGACCAGCACGTCAAAGGTGCGGTGAGCGGACAAAAATTTTAAAAGGGGTCGGTGAGCCGAAAAAGGTTGAGAACCTATGACCCAGGCTATAGTTATGACATTTATGCTTAAGTAAAAGTTCTTACTATTGAACATGAATTGCTTCCCAATACCATGAACTGGACAATAACACTATCTGGGCGTAACAGATGTATATAACATGATCAAGTACTCTCCAAAAGTTGCGGAGAAAAGGATTTCTACTTCCGCCCCCACAGGAAGTAGATTCAGTACGGTTAGAACTATGGCTACTTGCACAGATTTTCTTAATCCAATCCTAATTTCACCTACACGGTCAAGTATTCCCGTCTGATCAAATTGATCCATAGGTCCGATGAATCAGCGTTCACCAGTTTCTGTGGCCACGGCATACTAGGCGATTGTGTGGCCAGCACAATGCCCAGCCGCTTTTACTTTGCCCCAACTAATGTCGGGTACCCATTAGAGCTGGGTAGGTTCACATACACTCTCCTGACTTATGAAAAAATCCGAGGAGTCTTCGCCAGGATTTGAACCCCAGGACCTTCGGTATGCCAGTCCCACCGTGCCTATTGTTTGACTTACATAGTGTATTGTAAATCGTTGTGGAGTCCGTACTTGGTCGCTCCATGCTGGATGTATACCTGGCAGTGGTCATGCTCCCTGCAGCAGGCGTCCGTGTTGTTGTAGTAGCCTAGGTCAGTGATGTTGTCAGCTATGTCACCACGACCGCACCATTTTGTACCTGAGAGTGAGAGGTGGGATGGGAGTTGGTAAAGGAAATAAAAAATGGTCTCTTGATGTATTTATATTGTAAACGGAAGGTATAGAAACAGACATGAAAAGGAGAGATACGTGTATAGATATATTGATATATAAACTTAGCTAAATAGATAGATATACATCGAACATATATATATATAAAGATAGCTAGATAGATAGATAGATAGATTGATAGATTGATAGATAGATAGATAGATAGATAGATAGATAGATAGATAGATAGATAGATTGATAGATAGATAGATAGATAGATAGATAGATAGATAGATAGATAGATAGATAGATAGATAGATAGATAGATAGATAGACATCAAACATAGATAGATAAAGAGATAAATAGAGAGAGAGAGAGATGATAGGTAAGATCATAGGCCCAAGGCAGATAGATTCCTTGATTGATTGACATTAGGCTATAGGCATGCAGATAGCAGATAGAAAAGTCTGGGTAGATAGAAACAAACAGATGAACGGACAGACATACAAATGGAGAGATACATAGACGTGTAGATCACGTCGTCCAGAATGTGGCCATACATAATATTACGTTTGTCTACGCCTTGAATTGGGGTGGATTTAAATAGATTTTACGCATGAGGCGGGGTCGCAGCTAAATGTCTGCATACGCACAAACGTATGGTCATATATGACCTGCATAACAAAAGAAAACCGCTCAGAGAAAAGACTGGCTGAAATCACGCTCATTCGATTTTAACACTATTATTTCTTTCATAGGCAGGCAATGAATGGGTCACGAGAATTGTTCACAAGCTTGCTTTCGTAATTTAAAACTGGCATTGCGTCATTTGAGATTGGAAGTTTAATTAATGTTTAAGAAATAAACTTCTTAAAAGGACACACAATTTAGGCTGGAAATGTGTTTATTTATCACTGTTTAACGTAAAATACCTCCAATTACATCTTGAAATGAATATCATAATGCTGGATCTGTATAAAAACATATAACTAATAAGAAAACCGTAAAAACAAAGTTTTTATTATACTCCCTTTATTTGCAAACTATGTTTACCATCATGTAATTAAATAATTGATTGACTACTGCAAATGAAACGTACAGAAAAAATATCTGTGTCGCAAATCTCAAAAATATCTCCATACTCCGTATGAATTGTTCTAAAAATAATCGTAGCGCATAATTTTTTTTTTTCTAGCTTTGCGCCGAAAAACTATAAAAAGTTGCACAGGCATTTTTAACGCGAAATTAAAATATTTCTTATACTTTCCTTTTAAGAAATTAATATTGTCATAAGTGTAGTATTATTAAGTCGTTTTAACTGAAAGTTTGATAGGATGTATTGTTAGGCGCCACAAATCTGCTGTCCAAATTTTAGCTCGATCGGACCACGGGAAGTGGTCGAAAAATTGAAGCCAATTTTTGCACCACGATTGCAGACAGACAGACAGAAAATGCAACTTAAAATAAAGGAAGTAAAAAGTAATATTAGTTATATTACAAAACATGACTTATCTAAAATCAAAATTTATTTGAGAAATTTAATTTAAGATAATAAACCAGTTTGCTTTGCGTAAATTTTTTTTTTATTTCTATTTTTTTCTTTAAAAAAAATTATAATAAATAACTTTAGAAATATCAAACTATAAAAGGAAGTTGAAAAGTATATATAAATATTATATGACTAAATAACTTATATGTACACTTTTAAACATTACAGTAACTACCCAGTTTGTATGATTACTAAGTATCTATTCTGTCTATCTGCATTAAATGCTAGTAGCTCTTCGATATAACAGTAACAGAGCCTATTAAAGAAAAGCTCAGTTATCCTGAGATCAAAATAAAATGAGCCATTAACTGGTGTTATAATTAGATCTAGGGATGTTAAACGAAAACCGGAACACCGGATTCCGTTTTGAAACCGAAAACAGGTTTTGATAAAATTACATTAGTATAAGTTTATAGAAAAACATTTTCGATATGGCTGTTGGAATAAATCAATCGTTTGAGTGGGAACATTTAACTATGTCTCGGTGTAAACCATTTTCCCAACAAATAAGCCGGAGCAGTGGCAGTACCGCTGGATTGCGTAGCCTACGCATCTGCGTACGAAGCATCCGGGACTAACATCGTCATCCCTTTCATTGCTTCTTAATATTATGGTCAACGATAATCGGAAATTTGATAATCACTATTGAAAGCCATTATCGGTATTAATCAATTAGCCCATATTTTTTTTTTAGTTCTAAAGAATTGTATCTTATCTTATTCTTTATCGCTCCCCGTGGAGCATAAGGATGCAACTAAGTTCCGCCAGGCCTCCCTATCCTGGGAGAGACATCTAATTTCATGACATGTTTTGTTGGTGGCCTTTGCTTCCTCGTCCATTGTCCTCCTCCACGTTCCCATGGGTATTGTATTCGCCTTTTTCCTGGTGGTGTCCATTTCAATGCACTACTTGGGAGCCTCTTTTTGTCCATGCGGAGGATGTGACCCAGCCATCTCCATCTTCTTTTCTTGATTTCCTCGATGATGAAGTTTATTCCAGTTCTCTTTTGAACTTCACTGTTGGAGATGTGGTCTTCCCAGTTAATCTTTAGTATGCGACAGAGACATCTTCCTTCGAACCCTCTAAGGTGGCTTTCGATTTCGGTACAGGTCTCTGCAGCATAGAGAAGGACTGAGCGTACATTTGACTTGTATAGTTTCAGTTTTGTTCTTAGCTGCCGAGAGGATGACTTCCATATTTCCCCCAGTTTGTTGAAGGCCTGACCTGCCATAGCTAGTCTGGTGGAGATTTCCATGTCTAGGCTTCCATTAGCTGAGATGTAACTGCCAAGGTATTTGAAGTTTTCAATCTCTTCTATATTTTCACCATTGGCATTCGTCTTCTTAGAGCTCTTTGTCTTAACTTTCATGATTTTTGTTTTACCTGAGTTGATCTTTAAACCCACACTTTTGGCTATTTGTTCTACTCTTGTTGTCTTCTCCTGGATATCTGGTTGAGAATGAGAGCGCATCGAGAGAGAATTGTATGGTAAAGTGTAAAAAAATCATATTGTATTCACACAAATCAACCATTTGAATGCCCTGCAAACACTAATTAAGTTTGAACTGTGACTTGTGACATTGCCCGGGGGGAGGGGGGCCGAAATCCGGTTTTAAAACGGTTTTAAAGAACCGAAAACCTGTTTTGAAAAAAAAAGTTTTACCATCCCTAGTTACAATATAATTAATCTTGTCAACCTTTTTAAAGTTATAAGACACTAACCTTTATTTGAAATTTGTAGGCTATAATAAATGTTCGATTATTTTCACTATATACTTTATGCAAAAAAAAAAAACACAAGATAAAATTATATCACAAACACGTTTATTTTTTATTCAATATAAAACGCTTAAACGATTTTCTCTACGAAGTTTAATTAACATTTTATTTAGACGTACCCAATTAGAGCTTATAATATATACGCGTCTGATGAACTATAATAATATTTCTTCTTCTTTTTCTTCATATTACTGTGAAGACCCGTTAGGCCCGAGGAAAAAGTCCAAAATTTAACGACATACAACATTTTATAACATCACAAACAAGAATTACAAACAGATAATAATAATAATAATAATAATGGTGCTTGTAATGAATTGGTTTGCTATAGTTAATGAACACACCAGACCAAAAAGCTGTACAGGACTAGTTATTTAATAATTACTAGAACAATACGATTAGCCTTCAATCGTGAGGGACAGGAAGACAACGTGCATAAAAGAAGAACAGGAAGTGGACACTAATCTTTTGTGTTAAATCTAATTAACGAAATATTCAGTGTCCAAATACCGAAACACAAAGTTATCACTACATCTCCCCCTTTTACGTTTAGTCATTCCGATATCTGGCAGGTGGATTAATGATACGTCCAGACCGAGTTGTCAAAACCGTAGAGCCAACGGGTGGGCCATGCGCCTGCTCTTGGGGTTCAAGGTGGGTTTCAGTAGTGTTATTATCCGGTTCTTGAGGGTTGGTAAAACCTGGATCTCCTTGAGGTTGAGGCATGCCGTTCTGTTGTTCAGTAACAATGGCATCATCATTGTCAGGTAGGGAACCGATAGAGGTAGGAACGAATGTTGATGTTGGCCGTAAGTGTTTTCTGTTCCTACGGAATGTCCCAAAAGAAGTCTTGATTAGATATGATCTGGGAGCCACGCTTCTGATTACAGTGGCTGGATTTGTCCATTGTCGCTCATGGTCTAGTTTCTGTAAGACCTTGGTACCTGGCTCTAAAGGTGGAAGCTTTCTAGTACCATGACGTCTGTTATAGTAGATCTGATTTGCCCTTTTCCTTCCTTCGTCCTTTCCAAGAATAGACTTTCTTTCTATGATTTTTGGAGAGAGATTGACTGGCAATGTTGGTAGGATAGTTCTGATTTTACGACCCATCACTAACTCAGCGGGACTATACCCTGTGGCTGTAGTTGGTGATGATCTGTAGTTCATTAAAGCTAGAAAAAAGTCTGCTTGACTTAATATTTTCTTCGCTTCCTGCACTGCTCGTTCTGCCTCACCGTTGCTTTGGGCATAGTATGGCGAGCTAGTAACGTGCAGGAAATTCCACTCTTCTGAAAACGTTTGGAATTCTCTGGAAGTAAATTGGCGACCGTTATCAGTGACTAGTGATTCCGGGATTCCATGATGTGCAAAAATGGATTTAAATTTAGTAATGACGACCCCTGAGGTCATGCTAGAAAGTGGCAAGATCTCCAGATATCTCGAGTAGTAATCAACCACTACGAGATAATTCTGACCTTTGAAGTCACAAATGTCAGCACCGATCATCTGAAATGGTCTGCTGGGAAGTGGTGTTGACATGATGGGCTCTCTTCGGAAAGTTGGCATCTTCTGTTCACAATGTTGGCAAGAAGAAACGAGCTGCTGGATTTCGCCGCTAATTCCAGGCCACCATACAGACTGTTTTGCTCTCTCCCGACATTTTGTAATGCCCAAATGACCATCATGGATTCTGCTTAGAATTTCTGCTCTAAGTGACTTTGGTACTACTATTTGGGAACCTCTGATGAGCATGCCTTGATGAACGCTCAGTTCAAAGCGCACATTGTAGAAATCCTTGAGATATTGTTCAATATTTTTCACATATTTAGGCCAGCCATTTTCAGTGCACTTGATGGCAGTATTAATGATAGGGTCTTTCTCTGATTCACTTGCAAACTGTAAAAGTTTCGCATCGGACGCCAGCCAAGACATTCGAACTGAGTCTATATGAGAGTCAATATCCTGAATGAGGCGATCCACTTCTTTGTCCAACCCAACGTTTACTTGTTGTGGGCTGCGCGACAGTGTATCAGCAATGATAAGTTGTACGCCTGGAATGTAAGTAGCATGAACATTAAAGCGCATGAGCCTTATAAGCATTCTCTGGCAACGTATTTGTGTGACTTGCAGGTCTCGAACATTGATCAAAGATATCAGTGGCTTGTGATCAGTCTGTAATGTGAATGATGGTAGTCCCATGAGGTACTTTTGAAGCTTTTCACAAGTCCATACTGCTGCCAAAAGTTCTTTTTCTATCTGCGCGTAATTCTTTTCTGCTGGAGTCAGGGTACGTGAGCAGAAAACTACAGGTTTGAGTTTACCATCACATTCTTGAAGAAGCACTCCACCAATTCCATAGGAACTTGCATCAACGCTTACAACACATGGCCTTAAAATGTCAAAGAATGCAAGTGTTGGTGTAGATGTGAGCATTTTCTTTACCTGTGTAAGTGCATTTATTTGAGATGATCCCCATGTCCAATGGTTTTTCTTCTCCAACAATTGTGTCAGAGGACGAAGAATTGTGGATATGTTTGGAATGTATCTGCCCATGAAGTTTACCATGCCAAGTAGGCGACGTAACTCCTCAACATCTTGTGGCTCTGGCATGTCAATAATAGCAGAAACCTTGATAGGATCTGGACTTATACCATCCTTACTGATGCGATGGCCCAGGAAATCAATTTCCTTCTTTCTGTACTCACACTTTTCTTGGTTTAGTTGAAGATTCACTTCATCTAGCCTTTTTAGAACTGCTGACAAGTGTTTTTCATGTTCTTTCTCTGTTTTACTAAAGACAAGAACATCATCAAAATAGCAAATTACGTTTTGCTCTTTTTCCAGAATATTTTCCATCACCCTCTGGAAAATCTCAGGTGCACTTGTGATGCCAAATGGTAGCCTTTTATAATAGTATCGACCAAAAAGTGTTATAAAGGTAGTCAGCTTTGCAGTGGAACTGTCTAAAGGAATTTGCCAAAATCCGGAAGCTGCATCCAATTTTGAGAATACTGTTGCACCTTGAAGCTTGTGTAGTATATCATCTAATACAGGAAGCACATAGCGTTCCCGCTTCACTGCAGAATTGAGCTTCTTAAAGTCTGTACAAATACGAATTGATCCATTCTTCTTTAAGACTGGTACCATTGGAGCACACCAATCTGTTGCTTCGGTAATAGGTTCTATTACGCCTGCTTTTTCCATCCGTTGTAGTTCAACCATGACCTTGTCAATAAGAGGTATTGGCACTCTCCTTGCTGTAGGTAAGCTGTATGGCTCAGCATCTTTGCGAATTTTAATGGTAACCTGAGTGCACTTTATGTGTGTAGATAAGTCGAGAGGAACTGCTGCTCCGATTTCTTTGATATTTTTCTGCACAAGACCCAGGGCATTAACTACGCCTCTACCCAAAAGACTGTCAGTCTCCTCATTAATAACAAAAAGACGAATTTGAAACTTTTTGTTCTGGAATGTAGCTGGAGCAGTAAATTCTCCCAAGTTCTGTAAGAAACCACCAGGACTTCGCAGAGTTGCAGTAGAATGAGTTAGTTTAGGACTAGGGCTTATCTTGTTATAAGTAGCTCTGGAAATAACACTAACATCAGCACCTGTGTCAATTTTAAAGTTAATTGGTAGATTGTGAATGTTAACTGTCACTCTCCATGGTGGCTCTGCAACTGTTGACAATATTGAGTCAAATGTGTATGACTGGGTAACTGTGTCATGATGCATAATACTTTGAACGTCACGATGTTGCTTTCGCTGACGACACACTGAGATGAAATGACCTAATTTACCACAGTGGCGACACGACTTGCCCTTTGCTGGACAGGCTGTCTTGTAATTTCTTAACAAAGTTGGCTGATTCTCCTTTATGTGAGACGAAAGTATTTCCTGTACTTTCCCTCCTTGCACTTCCTTCTCCCTTCCCACTGATCGATTGTGAATGAGTCTGGCGACGCGGAGCGCCAAACCTGACTGAGTCCGTTGACAAACCTCGCTGGTCCAACAATTGTCCCTTCACCATCTCATAGTGCCTAGCTATTTCAACAGCAGTATCCAAAGTCAGGTCTCTCTGCAGCTGCAGTTTTTGTGA
This sequence comes from Anisus vortex, assembly GCA_949126835.1. Taxonomy (NCBI): domain Eukaryota; kingdom Metazoa; phylum Mollusca; class Gastropoda; family Planorbidae; genus Anisus; species Anisus vortex. The sequence goes on along the minus strand of OX421504.1, from coordinate 9,974,126 downwards.
GATCTCCCTATCTGTGAGTCCCAGTACGAGTCGATCTCTGATACTGTCGTTTTTATCAGAGAACTCACAATAGGCTGCTAATTCATACAGTGTTCGTATATATTGTTCTACACTTTCGCCTTCCTTTTGGCTACAGGTGTAAAATTTGGCTCTCTCATGTATGATATTTCGTTTGGGTGTAAAGTAACTATTGAATTTGCTTAGTATTAATTCAAAGTTTTCTTCAGGCCTGGATTGACCAGCCTCGAAAGTAAACGTAGAATAAATTTTTTCAGCATCTGCCCCCATTGCATAGATAAGGCTGCTTACTTGTACTGAGCCTTCTTCCTTGCCTAGCTTAGTGGCCATTCTGAATCTTAAGAACCGTTCTCTCCACTCGGGCCACTTCGTAGGCGAACTGAAGTCGAATTGCTCTGGCGGGTGGAATTTAGCCATAATACTTCTGACACCATGTAATGAATTGGTTTGCTATAGTTAATGAACACACCAGACCAAAAAGCTGTACAGGACTAGTTATTTAATAATTACTACAACAATACGATTAGCCTTCAATCGTGAGGGACAGGAAGACAACGTGCATAAAAGAAGAACAGGAAGTGGACACTAATCTTTTGTGTTAAATCTAATTAACGAAATATTCAGTGTCCAAATACCGAAACACAAAGTTATCACTACAGTGCTTGTATAGCGCATATCCAGTTGATGACAGTTCAATGCGCTGACGACAGTTACAGAATACAGACAACGAACAACAGACGATAAAGTAAATTTTAATATGTATACGCAAATACTGCTAACGAAATAGGTGAGGCTTCAGCCGGCTTCTGAAGGTGTCGAAGCTAGGTCTCTGGTGAAGCTGTAGTGGGAGGTGATTCCAAGCGGACGGTCCCGGGTAGGAGAATGCACATTGGCCAGTGGACACTAGCCTCACTCGAGGGATCCGTCAGAAGCCGAACGAAGTGGGCAGAGAGCTCAAGACAGGAGCGAAGGTAATCCGGGGCAGAGTTATTCAGTCACTTATAGCAGAGAGAAGCCAGCTTGTATGAGATCCGATTGTTGATGGGTAGCCAGAGCAGAGATCGGAGCAGAGGAGTGATATTATTTGACTCCCTCTTCTTGAGGACTAGTCGGGCTGCGCAGTTCTGGATACGTTGGAATCCCTGAAGGGAGGAGGCCGAGAGACCAGCCAAGAGCGGATTGCAATAGTCCAAGCGGGAAAAGAGGACAGAGATAATAAGCTTAACTCAAGATTCCTTGATAAGATAACGACTGATGGCGGCAATACGACGCAGATGGAAAAAGCAGATTTTGGTGAGGAAGGAGATGTGGGGCTGCATGGACAGCGTGGAGTCCAGATAGACGCCAAGGCTCTTGATAGATGACGGAGTTTCATTTTCGGTATTTAGTCCAACCATTCAGTGAAGATTTGAAAGCTGTTACAGAAGGGGCAGTGATGGAGGCTTGGCCAGTGTGTTCCACAGTCTAATGGCTGACGCGAAAAAAAAACGAATATTTTGTAAAAGCGTGCGTGTGGAACAGGCAGTTTAAGCTGTTGACCTCGTGTGGAGCGGGACACTCGTTGAATGCGACCTGGCTGTGTTGATATTTCCACACGGCGGTTCATGGTCATGTAGGCCTACATAGTGGTGACTTTGTCTACCGCTCTGCGGTGTTGTAAGGGCTCAATTTGGAGTTTGGTCACCAAAGCAGGGACGTTTGTTTTAAGGCCGTAGTCCTGTAGGATACGACGTGCCGCATCTCTTTTAGAAGTGCCGTTTCTATCTGAAGACTGTTTAAAATTTACCTTGTTTAAGCACTATTTACTTTCGGCTATTAAGTTGGTAAAAAAAATAACTTGTTTATTGAATTTTATGTTGTTGTTTTTTTGTATATGTTTGTGTGATTGGAACTGTGCTATATTTTATGATGTAATCTATGCCTGTTTTAGTTTCTTGGTTTTAAATGCGCCCTGAGCTTACATTGTTTTTTGGCAGCGCTATCTAGATCTACAAATAAAATAATAACAATTATAAGTTGCTCTTTCCTTTATGTTGTTCCACTTTATGAATTTGTTTGGTTACAGTTTTCAAAGGAAATACACTTTGACTGTATTATTGTATCAAACAAAACATTTAATATGGGCAAGCACGATATTAAAACAAAACTCTACATTTTTTTAAACCTTAAAACAAATGCCCTGTGACTGTAAGGCTAAAAATGTTTTTCAAACAGGGAAGCTAATTTCTACGCTAAGGAGAGGGGTCCAAAACTGTACGGGGTACATAGGGGGTAGGGCTGTTTGAAAATAATTTGACCTTTTGGTTTTATTTTTGCGTAGGCCTACGTATTATACGGTAGACCCCAATAATGTTAACTCTATCTCCTTCAAACAGGGGCGGTAAGAATTTTTTTCTTAGGTCTTTACAATTATTTCTACAGTTGTCACTCTTTCAAAATTTTTTTTCCCCACACATTCTCGTCCGGCTTTCGAATTGCTATTAAACATTACTACACATATTTGAAGAGGGTTAGCTGATATAATATTTGTAAAGAACGCAAAATGTTCTTCGACCAAAGGCACATAGGCCTGCATGGGCCTAATCCAAAACGGGATGGGCGCATGAGGGACGGACTTTCCACAATGCTGTAAGTTGTGTATATTTTCCTAATTTGTGTTTACTTTTTCATTTATTAAGACAGCAACAATGAAACTTCTTTATTCCAAACAAAAATCCCAGTGGAATCAAATTCAGTTAAATATGAATATGATTTCTTTGTTATGCCTATTAGTTAGCGCACTAACCTATGACTTTAAGTTTGCAGACGTTCCTTCTTGACAGAAGATTATTACGTCCCCTAGGCCCAAAACTACTGCGTGACGGCAGGGATTGGTCGGCGGCAGTGCTAGAACCCGGATCGATTTGTTGGCAGTCCGGTGAACTAACAGCAGGACCAGTCGGCTTTATATATATTATTATAAGAAAGCTTTTTATCAAAATTCTTTATAAGCTTAGATCAGTGGTTTAATTTCTGGGCCCTCATTTTTTTTAGTATGAGGCCGCGCCTTTCGAGAAACAGAGCCTCTTTACAGTGATTGGATTGGGCTACGTGTAGAGAGCTTATAGTCCGCAATCGGTTCTTACTCATGACCATAGGTATGATTGTGCAGATAGGTAAAAAAAAAAAAGCTGTACAACGACTAAGCTTGGCATCTATTCCAGGTACGTCCAAAGTAGGCTAGCCTACGAGTCTAGTGATGATGCCGATCATGCCAACAAAATGTCATTTGGGACCAAGAAGTTAAAAGGCCTACTTAAATCGTTTCACATATAAAAGAAAACAAAAACTATAATATATAATATATATTAAGGAAAAAAACCTGGATACAGCCCTTCAAGAATATTAAAGATGCTCCTTTTGTGTAGAAAGCGTCTTTGGAAATGGGGTTTCCCCTTGCCGGATTGGCAATCCTGAATTATTTCTGACAGTGTCAAAGAATCCAGCAGATAAACGCTGTCCGCATTGTTCATCCAAAACGACGACATGTGTTCTTTTCTGCAACAATATACAATATATTTAGGGCCTACTGTAGTTTTTAGAAAAATCAATGTATTTGTTGATATTATATTAATTAAGCTTATGCCTAATAAGCTTACAGGCTACATTTAAAGGCTACATTTTTGTTCCATTTTTTTCGCTTTGTTGTTTCCTTCTATTTTATGGAGAAACGAAACCCAAAACTTGTTAAATTAACAGCCATTATTTGTAGGTATGTCAAAATAATAAGCCCACTGGTGTAATTAAAAGCCTGTTTTTTTTTTTGTATAATCTTTTTTTATAGGTAAGCTAGGTGTGTGTTTTACGTGGTTCTTCGAATGCTAGAGAGTTAGAGAGAGAAAAAAAAATTCTGATGAAACTGTGGTCTTCACTTTAAATATTTTATATGGGGAAAAAGAGGGTAAAAGTAATAGAAAAAATGAGGGTGGGGGTGGGGTCGGGTTAGCCTATACAATCTTTTAGCCCAGAGTTCCCTAAAGTCCGCGGGTCGCGACCCGGTACGGGGCCACAAGAGTAAAATTGCCTGTCACAGTCAAACCACACATTACACAGTGAAACCATACAGCACACAGTCAAACCGTACAGCGCTTAGTCAAACGACATATCACACAGTCGAACGAACCATACATCACACACTCACAACACAAACAACATACTTAAACCACACAGCACACTCATATACACGCTCATTGCACACAGAATCACAAGCACATAATTTAGGCCTCAAATTTTAATATACACGGACAACATGCAAACACACACAACTAAAAAAAACACATGATTTTGCACAGTACACACAGACATAAGTTATAACGCACCTTTGAAACAAGCAAACATACATTTCACAGACTTAAAAGATTCATTTTAAACTATTTTTAACTTACCCTACATCATGCACTGAACACGATTTGTTATGCTGGTCAGACTGAGGCCACAACAAAGCAGTTGTCCCATCCGTGTAAATGGCGGACCGAACGGACCCTAATGAGACCATCACAATCAGAACAGGAACATTTAACAACGACATATTTTGTAAGTTATTTTAGAAATTTGACACCACCGTTTTTGTTTAAAAATAGAAAAAAGACCAAATTTTGGCTTGGACATGTACAGTCTTAATACGTGTTTAACATAGAATAAAGCTTTAAAAGTTTTAAGTTTATGGTAACTTTCAATGCCTTATTAATTTATTAACGTGTAATTTAAATCTAAAATTGTAACAAACGAAGTTCTCACAAATATATCTTTTTTTTTATATGGGACCTTTTACATAGGCCTATATTAGAAAACGCACAACGCTAGACATTTAAAAGAATACACTAAAGAAGATCTATCCATTCCTCACATAAAAAAAATACGTTGCATAAATCATTGTCATGACGGGGGCATTTACTTCCAGGTTTAACGGGATCTCAAAATACAACAAACTACCCCCACAACTAGCTACGCTCTAATTCTAATGGATATTGTTTAATAAACTTGTTTGTTTCATCAGATTGAGAAGTCTTTAAAAAACCTTCAGTTTAATTTTTTGTTTAAACCCACCTATCTCATTATAAGGCGCGAGAATCTAAACTCGAAATCATTGGTGTTGATTTTTTGTTCGTCGCTGTGTAGTTTAAGGAATTTATTACAAGATGGGCCACATTTTGAAAAAAAAAAATATTTACATTATTAATACAATGAATTTAGAACAAATACTGGGCGGTTCGTGTTTTTGCACGCGGACCGCCGGTTGCACAATAATATTCTGGTCGAAAACATTACTGCCAATTAGCAACTATCACGTAAGTTAATTTAGCGCCTTCTCGTGCGTCTGCTTAAGTCTGCTAATACAGTTATTATGCGCCTTTTATGTCTGCAGTTAAAATATATTTATAGTGTAGGCTAAGGATCGGCAACCTAAGGCACGCCTGCCTGACTTGGCACGAAGAGCAATATTCAATGGCACGCGAGATATCTCTCCCCCAAGAAAGATATTTTTAGTGCAAGTCAACAACGTAACGGTACCTACGGCAGCATAAGTAATGGCTGCTGCGTGATAAACTTCATGAAAATTACAATGTATCTTAACTGTTAGGAAAGTTTGTGTTCAAATATTTCATCATTGGTCTTGCGATCTGTGATTGAATCTTTTGTAAAGAAAGTCGATTGTATAGCATCTCACACTGTATTGATTTATGGGGCACGGTAGCCGAGCGAAAGCGCGTTCGTCTGGCGATCCGAAGCTCCTGGGTTCGAATCCTCGTGGAGGCTAGGATTTTTTCCCAGGACTTGAGGGTGTTCCCGAGTTAACGGAGCTCTGAAAAGTACCTGACATTAGTTGGGGTAAAGTAAGGGCGGCTGGGCATTGTGCTGGCCACACATCCCTTAGTATACCGTGACCACGGAAACTGGTGAACGCTGCTTCACCAGCCCTATGATCAGTCTGGTTCGAAGGTACTTTACTTACTTACTTTATTGATTTACAGGCAATTAAAGTCTCTTCAATAAGAAAGTGATACGGAAAATAGAGATCTGCTGTAACTGCACACATTGTTCGTAGGCATAGACGAGGATATATTATTGTTTAGTATCTTGTCTGGAAGCAATAAAGGTGTTTCTTTTTTTAAATAAACAACAACATCATTTTTCGATATTGAATTAGGATAACTGACTGTTGATGTTTCTGAATGACAAAGCGACACATTTCAGTGAGTTGACATTGCGTGGACAGAGACTGTGTCAGACCACCGGAATATATTTGCATTGAAACTGGACATATCTTGCCGTGAAATCCATTTGAAACCATTAAAATACTTCCCTAATTTAAGGCATATTAAGATAGATAGAAGTAATTTGAAGTACTCAAAGCAAAGTTTTCTAAACAAAAGCAAGACTTCAAATGTGTTTTCATCCAGCATTAAGCCTGACTGGCTTGATCTTAATACAAACGACAACTTTTTTTAATGGAAGGATATTTGCCATTTTAAAATGCAGCAAATTGAATTTTAAACATTTAACAAGAGTATAAAAATATCCCAATTTGCTGGAAAAGTCTGAAAGTCATCTGCCATTCTCAACTGCTAAGCATTCACTCAAGTTTTTTCAAGCATACACAGAGGTCACTTACAATTGACCATTCAGAAGTGGCTAAATTAAATATGAACCTGACATCGAACAATTAGTGAAGAGCACCAAGGATAAGACGCTCATTAATTGATACAGACTAATTACATTCAAAAGAGATTTGATGCTCATCTTCTTTAATTAGTCATACAAATATCTTTTTAAAATATATTTCTGTAAAATATTTATTTTTTCATTAAATGTAAGCGGCTTTTAAATTAGCATTATGGAGCATGGTGGCCGTGTGGCAGTGCTTTAGGCTGGCGTACCGAAGGTCCTGGTGGAGACTATGGAGGTGTCCCTGAGTCTACTCAGTTCTGATGGGTACCTCTTTGGAGATGGGCATTCTGCTGGCCACACAATCCCCTAGTATGCCGTGGCCAAAGAAACTGGTGAACGCTGCTTCACCGGCCAGATAGATCCATTCGGTCCTGTGGATACTTTACTTTACTATACTAGCATTAGGGCCTATACTATGCAATTATTGTTGTAATTATTAATGTTTTAAAAATACACTTTTTAAATGGACAAACAAGTTTGGCAGGAAATGTATTTATTTACCACTGTTTAACGTAAAATACTTCTAATTACATAATAAATCTTAAAATTAATATTTACTTATATTACACAACATGATGTTACGTGCCAAAGTGCGAGGCCATAATGACCATATGGCCATATGTTTATTTAAAGATCACTACGCCAGAGTTTCGGTTGTAATCTCGTGAAATGTAGAGTTTAGGAGGGGACTTTTTGCTAGTTTTTTAGTCAGTTGTTTGAGAGAGTCCGACCGTGCAAGACTGTGTTTTTATTTCTATTTGTAAAGCGTAAGTGAGATTTACAATTACCCATGATAACTTTTGGCACACTGAAACACTATAACACTGTAGTATGGTACTATTTTAATGTTATTGCTTATCATATGGAGGATAGTTCTTCGAATGCCTCTTTCATATAATTGTTATAGGCGAATATTTCCTGACCTCTGTCAAGATCAGAGTCGCTATTTTCTTTTGCTATTCTCTTGGGTGATCTTATACCTATAAGAAGATAATCGTGATTTCATGTTTGATTAATGTATGTATCTTCTTTGAATATTTATTTTGTTCTTTCTTTCTTTATAATAAACTATTTATTATTCAGCTGAACTCGGGCCTATCTTTCTGAATGTTTTTTACTTAGATATTCCTTGGATAGTTTAACATGTTCACGACTCACAATCTCGCTCATACCCCTTAAGACTAAGCCTTGCGTTAAAATGTTTAAATATTTTCTATAATTTTCTTTCTAAAAAATTAGCTTACAATATATAACTTTAGAATTATCAGACTATAAAAGGTAGTTGAAAAGTATATAAATATTACATGACTAAATAACTCATATGTACATTTTTAAACATTACTTTAACTACCCATTTTGTATGATTACTACGTATCTCTTCCGCTTAATTGTAGTATTTTTGTCCCTATGGCATAAGGAAAGTATTAAGAAAGCTCAGTTAACCTGAGATCAAAATATAATGAGCCAATATAATCTGGTGTTAGAATTTATCTTGTCAAACTTTTTAAAGTTATTAGACACTAACTTTTATTTGAAATTTGTAGGCTATAATAAATGTTCGATTATTATCACTATATACTTTTATGCAAAAACAAAACAAAACTACAACAAGATAAATATCACAAACACGTTTATTTTTTATTCAATATAAAACGCTGTAACGATTTTCTCTACGAAGCTCCATTGCTTTTGGCATTGGTCTTGCTACGGCGCCAACACAACTGTCTTATTTAAATATAAAAAAACATAGAAGAGCAGGTTAACTTTCAGGCTGTTGGCACGATGAACGATATAGAAATCCTAGTATGGCACACTATTAGCAAAAGGATGCCGACCCCGGTGCCGGCGAGCCGAAAATGGCACTGTGAAAATTGGTAGCCAAAAGAATTTCTTTTTCAAGACAACCTCAAAGGGACCCTGAATAATCATTGACATTGACCCCCTTACACAAGGGAAGTAAATTGCCTTCAACATTTCTAGTGGCAGAACGCTATCAATGCAGGTGCAGTTAACAATCATCTGCAAAAGTACCAACAACGCAACACCTGCGAAATAACTATTAGAGCCCAAATTAGGCATCATAAGCCAATGGAAAAAGCCACAAAGTAGCAAAATTTAAACGGTCCTAGGATATGGGGTGGTGGGAAGGAAGGGAGAAGGAACAGAAAATATTCATGTAATACATCTGTTTCTGTGGTCAGGGTGGCCGACCCAAGACCACCGTATGTACTTACGATGGTCTTGGGCAGCGGGTTTGGCTGGCCTACCGAAGGTCCTGGGTTCGAATCCTGGTGAAGTCTATGATTTTTTGTTCCCGGGATTGGAGGGTGTCTCTGAGTCTACCCAGCTGTGACGGGTACCTGACCTTAGTTGGGGGCCGCACAATCATCTGGTATGCCTTGGCCACAGAAACTGGTGAACACTGCTACACCGGCCCTATGGATCAATTTGGTCCGACGGGATGCTTTACTTTTACATCTGCTTCTATAGACCTACTTAATAGAGATATCTCGAGCCTCCAGCCTTGTTGCAGTTAGTTGCTTGTGTCTTTCATCCTATTTTCTGTATAATTTGATTTCGTTTTCTGCTTGATTAAGTAAATGTTATGCAATGACAAGTAAGTTCTCTGTCCAAGTAAAGGCGACAATTTTTTAAATCTTTTTTTTTTTTATACTGAAAAGCCAAGTTTTCTGGATTTAGTTCTCACTATGGTTTAATCCCGCCTTTTTTAACATGCACCGGTCAGTATGCTATTTACTTTTGATGTCATGGAACTACAGCAAGCAGCAAATGTGAAAACAAAAACAGAGACTATAAGCAATACCGTAAAACCAACTTTTATTCTGGCCTGATAAACATATCTGGTTCGTTTCTTTCACTGATCGTATCCAAGTAGGCGAGGTAATACCAACATGGCAATGTCATGATGAGTAGGCCACATGGTGCTCTTAGAAATCCTACCGTCATTCGCCTTTTTTAAACGCCCATGGCTGGAGTAGACAGCCAAACGGCATAGAAACTAGACTAGGTCATGTGTCGGCATTTAATGGCACGCGAGAGACCTCCAAGATGTGTTTATTATTCATAAAAAAACATTTTCCGGTTCTGAATGAGAAAAACTGACAGTTGAAGCGGATGTTTCTGAATGAGATAGCGACATATTTAAGTGAGTTGAATTTGCATTTACAAGGACCACTGGAATGGAGTTTTGTTGAAACTGGACATGTAGGCATACATATACATCCCTATATTAAGGCATATATTAAGATAGATAGTTGGGCTTTTTCTGGAAGTGCATGGAAACACTCAAAGCGTAGTTTTCTAATCAAAGGCAAGACTATTGATCGACTTATTTTTTTTCATGCAACATCCAGCCTAACTGGTTTGATATTACTACAACCTCCTTATAAGTAAATTTTTTTTTTTGAAGTGGAGAGATATTGGGGATTTTAAAATGCTGCAAGTTTAATTTTAAACATAAAAAAAAACATGCTCATTTGCGGAAAAAATCTGGAAGGACGCTGCTTAGGAAAGTCATCTGCTATTCTCAACTGCTAGGCATTCGCTCTTTTACTTTGAGCTTTTGATTCAACTTACCGGTACACTTGTGAACAGATTTTATCGCATATGAAAGCTATTTTAAGCATACAAAAAGGTCACCTACACTTGACTACTCATTAATTGATATAGACCATTTAAATTTAAAACAGTTTTACGCTCATATAAGTAATGCTGAAACAATCTTTTTTGTATTATTAATTTAATAAATATAATAGGCCTAAATATTAATATATTATATTTTATAAATATAGCACTATATTATGTAATTTCTGTAATTATTAATGATTAAAATATAAACGCCTTAAATTTATCCAGGAAATGTTTATTTACAACTGTTTAACGTAAATTATTTTAGTCCTCTAATAATTAAATCTTGTAATGAATACCATAATGTTGGATTTATATAAGAAATAATAATTAGTCAGTAATATTTGTTTTATTACAAAACATTCATAACTTGTTTGGCCTCACTATTGAATGAAATGTGGACACGTTTTTTTATTAAAGGGAGATAATAAACCCGTTTTTTTTTAGCTAATATTTCTAATAAGTCTTATGTTTCTTTTTTTTTTTTTTTGTTTTATAAAAGAATAGATGGCTTAAAATGTATAACTTTGAAATGATAAAACTGTAAAATGTATTTGAAAATTATATAAATATTATATGACTAAAGTATTTACATGTATATTTTCAAAATTTACGTTAACTTCCTAGTTTGTTTAAATACTACGCATCCATTCCGCTTAAAGGTATTCTATAATCGTCGTTGATAGGCCTACATTTGAAAATATATAAAAAAGAAACACATTTAGCACATCTCAGTTAAACTGAGTTAAATATAATTAACATTTGCATTTGTTGGATAATTCTTTTCACTAACAAATGATAATTACCATATACTAAGACTATATGTGTATAGGGTATAAGGGGCTCTGGGTAGAGGTAGTACCTTTCGATGTCTGGCATGCTGCACCTTCGGGTGGACAGAATCACTGGTCCTCATCCATCCTCTAAATCTCTCACATGTGGCTCCAAGTGCCATACCCCGGTAAACTGCCTCAGCTGGCAGACTAAACCATGTGAGGGGGTGGTGTTAACACGGCACCACTGGGCGTAGAACCTCCTCGATGCAGGTTACCGGCCAGGGCGCAAGAGTTCAAAGACGAACTTAAACGACCACGTGTTCACGACCAAGGCGGACCACCTAGTTGGAGGTACCCGGCTGTGGCCAGGCATGGAGAGGGATGGGCGCCGCCATGCTAAATCTGCCCTAGATACGCCACATGATTATGAACACAGATCCACAATACATACCGGCTCGGCCGTCGCCCGGGTTACCAAGGGCCGCGCCTACCGTCTCTGACCGGAGCGGAGGTGGAAAGTATGCTACTGGTCAAACAACAAACAGAATCAATGCCAGAAAAAAACATTACCATAGGTACTTGGAACGTAAGATCACTGAGACAAACTGGTAAACTGAAGGAACTCACACACGAAATGAATAACTACAACTGGGACATCTTGGGTCTATGTGAAATGTGAAATGAGATGGAAAAACTTTGGAGAAATATCAACCGAAGAGGGCCACATGCTATATTTTAGCGGACGGGAGGACACACTTGAACAAGGAGTGGAATTTCTTGTCCACAAAAATAATATTAGCAGCATAATGAGCTGCCGACCAGTCTCAAGCCGGCTTATCACTATCCGTCTGAAAGCAACCCCATTCAACATAACCATCATACAGAATTATGTGCCAACAACAGACTATGATGACGAAAAACTGGAGGATTTCTACACTCAACTCCAGGTGATCATAGACCAAACTCCCAGGAAAGACGTTCTCGTTCTTCAGGGTGACTGGAATGCCAAAGTAGGAAAAGATGCCTATGCAAACTGGAAAGGCACATGTGGACAACACTGCAAATGAGCGAGGACTAAGGCTTCTGGAGTTTGCCAGCTTTAACGACCTTATGCTGGCCAACACACTCGGCCCTCACAAGTCCTCAAGAATAACCACATGGCACAGCCCAAACGGGAAACACCACAACCAAATCGACTACATCATGATAAAAACACGCTTCCGGTCAAGTATAAATGTTGCTAAGACTCGCAGCTTCCCTGGAGCTGACATTGGAAGCGATCATTACCTAGTTATGATGACCTTTAGGCTACACCTGAAAATAATACAGAAAAAGGGGTACACCAGGATCAAATTTGACCTCGAAAAGCTGAAGGATCCTAAAGTAGCCGAAGCCTTCCAGGCAAAGATAGGAGGGAAATTTGCAGTCCTCAATATCTTAAATTCTGATTTTACGGACATGGACACATTGATCGACAATTTCAACACAGTGGTGACCGACACAGCTCAAGAGATTCTAGGCAAACATAGACCAGCCAGGAAACCATAGATAACACCAGACATCCTGGAGCTGTGTGACGAGCGTCGCCGATTAAAGAAAACAAAGACAAAAGACCAGGAAGAAGCCAATAAATACAGAACAATAAACCAGACAATTAGGAAAGGTATGAAAAGGGCAAAGAAAAACTGGATCGAAGAACAGTGCAACGACATTGAAAACTGTTTAAGGAAGAACAATAGCAAAAAAGCATACAAATTAGTAAAAGAACTAACCACCACTAAGCACGGGCGCACCACCACCATACAGGACAAGGATGGTAGAAACCTGACTGAGGAACCAGTGTTACAGTCTGGTTGGTAGGCACTGCTCACTCGGCCTTTCATCTGGTGAACGGTGGGAGCACTGTATCTACCGACTGTATTAGCTTGTTGTCCAGAGGGAAGCTTTTACTCAACACAATATTTATATTTAACTGGAACTCCACAAAAGAACAAGGAAAACAATGTGGTTATAATAGAAGTCTTTATTTCTGTACAAAAGATCAGCCACACACTGTTTCCTCTGCGCTCAGGCGCTTGCCAAGCGCAGTCTGAGTGCAGTATTTCTGGCGCTACTCAAAACGCATTCCCCTCACACACCTTTCTCTCACCGTATTAATAGCTCTCCCTGAACATATCGGAGCGCATTACGTCACGCACACTTACATCCCTAGAACAGGTAAGCTAAACGCCAAGTAAAATGGTACAATTGTAAGTGTGCCCGATTTTCAAACACAGATAAAAAATATAGGCCTATAACATATTTTTAAAATTATAAAATTTACATACATAATGAGCACACGTACTGATTGTATTATTTCAATAATAATAGGAATACAAATACTTTAAATGAATTAAATATTTGAAATTTACCATATTGAACAGTATCAAAATGCATCAGTAAAGTAAGGAATATAAGAATATATAACAAAATAATATGCCATGTAAAATTATTTAACAACGGCATAATTAACTCTGAATAAGGCCCTCAAATTGTGTCTATTTGTTTTATAAAAAAATTCACTATTTATATTTAAAAAAAAATAAAACACATTATAACCAAAGCACACTTTCAGATTACAACTGAACAGCGTCATTAACATTAACTTATTAAACCGTGGACCCAGTCGCTCATCATCACCCTCCCCAAGAAAGGCAACCTTCAACAATGCCAGAACTACCGCACCATCAACCTAATAAGCCACCCAAGCAAGGTCATGCTCAAAATAATTCTAAGCCGACTCAGACCTTATGCTGAAAGAATCATTGCGGAAGAACAGGCAGGCTTCAGGCAGGGACGTAGTACCACAGAGCAGATCTTTAACCTGCGAATACTCTGTGAGAGGCACGCGCAACACCAACAACACATGTACCATATATTTGTTGATTTTAAAAAAGCATTCGACAGGGTCTGGCACGCAGCCCTATGGGCAACCATGAAACATTACAATATTAATGACAACCTGACAATGCTGATACGTAGCCTCTATGACAGGGCCACCAGTGCAGTCTTCTTCAGCAACAACATTGGAGATTGGTTCAGGACGACCGTTGGAGTACGACAAGGATGCTTGCTTTCGCCAACACTGTTCAACATCTTCCTGGAGAGAATCATGTCAGATGCACTAGAGGATCATGAAGGGACAATCAGCATAAATGGCAGAAGGATCACCAACCTTCGATTCGCAGATGATATAGATGGACTCGCCGGGAGTGAGGAAGAATTAGCCAATCTAGTGGAGCGACTAGACAAAGCTTCCACATCCTATGGCATGCAAATCAGTGCCGAAAAGACTAAATTAATGACTAGTAACACCAGCGGCATAACCACGAAGATCAAGATTGGTGGGCAGAGTTTGGAAACAGTTAGCAGCTTTAAGTACCTAGGAGCTATTGTATCCGAAGAGGGCTCCAAACCAGAAATAATGTCCAGGATTGCCCAGACAACAGCATCACTAAAGAGGCTCAAGACAATATGGAAAGACAAGAACCTAGCCCTCAGCACCAAAATCAGGTTGATGCGCTCACTGGTCCTCTACATTTTCTTATATGCTTGCGAGTCATGGACACTAACAGCGGAGCTGGAAAATAGGATAAACGCCATGGAAATGAGATGCTTCAGGACCCTGCTCGGTATCTGTTACAAAGACCATATCACCAACGAACAGATAAGAAAAAGAATACAACAGGAAATTGGAAAGTATGAGGACCTGCTGGCCACAGCCAAGAAAAGAAAACTGGAATGGTATGGCCACGTCACCAGAACCAACGGGCTTGCAAAGACCATCCTGCAGGGTACCACCAGAGGAGGCAGAAAGAGAGGAAGACCAAAGAAACGTTGGGAAGATAATATCAAGGAATGGACAGGTACAAAACTGTGCGAGGCAATGAGAACGGCTGAGAGACGGGAGGAGTGGAGGAGGCTGGTTTACATGTCATCTGTGGCGCCCCAACGGTCTAACAGACTACGGGATATGTAGGATGTAGGTAGGATATGTGATCAGTTTAGTAAATACAATATTGTATTTGATTTAAATGCTAATAAAAAGTATGATAATCACAAACACGTAAATTAAATTTTTAATATAAAACGATTTTCTATATAAATAATCTCCTTTGCTATTGGCCTTGCTTTGTCTTGCTACGGAGTTAAATTTATTGTTCTATAAAAATATTTTTTTAAAGTATAATAGAGCAGGTTAACTTTCAGGCTGTTCAGTGTTGGCGCGCTGAATGACTTAGAAATTCTAGTTTGGCACACTGTTAGCAAAAGGTTGCCAACCCCTGGACTAGATCACGCCGAACACGCAATTTCTCTTTTTAAAAAACAACGAGGGCATTTAAAATGTATCCAAAAACGTGTGTGGTTTTATCTCGTCCGCCTGCTGCCCCACCTCTTGTCCATCCCCACTGGACGTCCATTGTGGCAACATAATTGTTTACATCTAAGCTTATATCAAAACGCTTGCTATACATAATCGGTGGTGTAGCCAAGGGAGAGAAATGGGACTGATGACCTTGACCTACACAGCCCCAAAACCACTTCCTTTTATTTGCCAAAAAAATACTGAATACAAAATGGAATCTGTATCACTGTTCTGAATAATAGGCCTACATATAATATATGAGTTTAAATAAAAAGGTTTAGCAGCAGTTTAGCCAATAATGTATCTTAATATATAGACCTATGTGGGACAAGGTGGCCGAGCAGGCAGAGCTCATTCGGCTGGCTTACCGAAGGTCCTGGATTCAAATCCTGGAAAGACTAGGATTTTTTTCCCGGGAGGGTGTATCTGACATTAGTTGGAATAAAGTAAAGGCGGCTGTGCATTGTGCTGGCTACACATCCCATTGTATGCCGTGGCCACATAAACTGGCCCTATGATCAATTTGGTCCGACGGTTACTTTACCTATCTTAAATATACATATGTGTTGCAAGATTGTGGGTGCAGTTTGAGGCAGATTTAAATGTATTCTATGAACTATTGTTTAAAAAATGTTACTGAAGTTACTTGAAAAAAAACTGTTTGTTTTTTTCACAGCTTTTTGGCTGTTTTTTATTAGGACTTGATAAAATGGTTTATCATAATATCTCGCTAACTCTTTGTTGTACACAAAAGGCTTACAGGTAAATGTTTCCATTGCTTGCCATGACAATCACAGTCACAGGACCTTACAAAACAAACACGAACTTTCACAAAACAGACACAGATTATTACACCACTGCGAAATTCATAATAAGACTTTCCATAAGTGTGGTCAGCATTGCAAACTTGATTTAAAAAAAAATTTCAAACTTTTCCAAACCCGTTTGAATCCTGCTATTACACGTCAGTCGTGGGCCGTG
Source organism: Anisus vortex (assembly GCA_949126835.1). Classification (NCBI taxonomy): domain Eukaryota; kingdom Metazoa; phylum Mollusca; class Gastropoda; family Planorbidae; genus Anisus; species Anisus vortex. The sequence goes on along the minus strand of OX421504.1, from coordinate 9,957,590 downwards.
ACAGAATAGACTTGATAATCACAAGACAGCGATAAGACAGTCAATTATTATTATTGCAATGACAAGGGCTGAGACATGAGGGATATAAGCTATTGCATGACCGTCACAAGCTGTGGCAAGACAGGATAATCCCTTAGTACTAATTCCTTAACACAAACATTCTAAAAAAAATTGAGCATTGAAACAAAATTACAATTTGTTCTCAATAATAATTTAATGATTTTATTCAAGAACAAAAAATTGAACAAACTGAAGCACATCTATCTTTATATAGTATAGCATGGAAAGAAGGTCATACATTTTCGTTATCAATAACACAAAATTACATTATCATTTATTACTTTCATAATTATCAATAACTAAACAATCAGATTGTAAAAGTTTACATCAATGGAAAATAAAACTGATTTCAATTGTAAATAAAACATAACCTTTTACATTAACTTTCAATTGGAAATTGGCTCTTAAAAGGCTATGCAATTATAAATAGTCAAATTTCTGTCTAGTGGTGGGGTGGGGGGTTAGTTTATATAGATCAGTGGGCTATATCCCATTGTAGGTGGCGCCTTATGGTGACGTATGCTGCAATCCAGGTGTTGTGATAGAGTTATACCCCTTTAACACAAAAAAAACAACATAGTTACTTGATTGAAAAAATAAAATTGGAATAGATCTAGTAAACATTCAGTTTAAAAAAAAAAAAAAGAACCTTTATCTGTATAAAGTGAAAGCTTATTGTAAAAAAAAAATTGCAGAAATTAGTAAAGTTGATGCATCTTTATTGGCAGACAATCTATTTTACATTAATTTATAATTTTAAAAAACCCAGCTCAACCATAAATTGACTTTATGAGCTTGTTAGGCAATTATACAGAACTTTAATATAAAACCTGAAATCTTTTAAATTATTTTAATTGGCATGTTTTTTATTCAGCCCAATTCCCAAAAGTTATCTTAATGGCATGCTAATTCATAATGGGTTATATGCTGAGATAAAAAAAATAATAATTAAGGCAGAGTTGTTTTTACTCGATACCGGTACACTCTTCAATTTTAGAGCAAACAAACACAACCATTAAAATAAATCAACACGGTGATCATTATTTTCATCGGAAAGATAAATAATTTAAAATGCAATAAAAAAAACTATTGATTAGAACAGCATTTCTAGCAATGACAGTAAAATTGGTCTAAACTTCTGACTTGATGGTCAATAAAACAGAAAGACTTGATACCGTTTTTTTTAATTCAATTTCTGTAAACATCTAAGAAAAAACACACTGAAATAATGTTAACACTTAAATGTGTCGTTTACCGTTATTAAATGTGTAGCTAAACGGGGTAAAACCTAATTAATTGTGTGGCAAACTAACTAATTGTGTGGCAAACCTCAACTAATTGTGCGGCTAGCCCCAATTAATTGTATGGCAAACTCCCAAATAATTGTATGGCAAACCCCAAATAATTGTGTAACTAAGCCTATCTAAAGGTGTGTACACTTCAGAATTTCAACAACAAAAAAGCGTTAAGTAAATAACAAAATTGTTGGTTTTAAAAAACAAAATAAAATGTAAAGTACAGTACTACCACCAGGTTCACGAGGCTACTTAAGCAGTGCTCAACTGCTGGCCACAACACACAAAGGGATAGTGTGGCCAGCACTATGCTCAGCCAACTAAGCTCCCCCCCCCCTCCCAAACTGAGATCAGGTGCCTATCAGATCTGGACCGTCTCACCCGCCGAACTCTGAAAAAAGAAATCCAGGCCTGGGGCTGGAACCAGGGACCAGTTGAATGTCAATCCAAAACCCTGGTAAGAGACAATTATTGGGCCATACATTTTTTTTTTACAAAACTCACATAGATTATTTTTATCCAAATCCACTTTTTGAAAACTCATCTATTTATTTAGTTTTGTTTAATTTTGCTTGATATATATATATATGAAATAAAAAGTGGCCTTCCATTAAATAATATTTTTTACCTTGCCTTTAGAATGTTGCCTAAATTCTTATAATGATTTGAACAAAATTCAAACATTTTTTTATTACTTAAAAAAACTAGTCGACAAAAAACAAACCAGCTTAATTGTTCTATTGTAGTTATTGGACTTAAAACACATGCACTAAATATCAGCCCAAAACCAAGTGAGAAAAATTTTATCTACCCGTTGTTTGAAATGTTAAAAAATCTAACCACATTTGTAGCAAACCCCCCCAAAAAAAACTGTGGTAAAAATTGCACAACAGTTCTGTAAAGCAAAAAACAAAAAATGTGTAACACACAATAATACAGTATATTAAATACACATCTAGTACAATGCATTCAAATACAAATCAATAGAATGTATTAATTACACATCTATTCAACATTTGAAACCTTTCCATCTTAGAACTCCTTTTCGTTTATTGAATCATCAGGCAAAAATTATATCTCTCTAATAATATTTTTTTCCTCAATATCTGGAACAACTAGCCATGTGTGTTAGTACATGTTTATTACAATATGCATAAACATATCTACCAAATGAAATAGAAACATCAATCTGTTTGATAAAATAATTGAACACAATAACCCCATTGTAATTTGGAAAACATATATTATAACAACAAGAAACACCCAGATATCACTATTCTAAAGCAACTGAAAGCAAAGCAAAAAAAAGAAACATAAAAGAAACAAGCAAAAAAGGAAAACCCAAAACATAAAAGAAAAGAAACTAAAAACTAATGATGCTAAGATAAGGACACAATTTTTGTGTAAGCTAATCAAAGCTGGTTGGATCACAGTTAAACTAAAAATGAATGATGCTAAGTTATTGACACATATTTTGTGTACGCTAATCAAAGTTTGCTGGCTCACAGTTAAATTTAAAAAAAAAAACAACCCCAAAGAAACCAAAAAATGGTCATGAAAGTATCGGCGTGCATAGATGTAGCGGTCGAATTCATTAATTCTGGGAGTTCTGTGGATGATCAAATGGTTTATGTACAGAGAATGAGAGAAGAAAGCAATGGTCAAGTTGAGAAACACCAAGAAGATATCACAGGAACATGTATGGCGTGGAAAATTGCTTGTAGTTGTAGAGGTCAGAATGAAAGAAGAAAAAAACAAAAAGGACCAGGTCCATGATTTGAAAGCTTGAAGAGACAATTTTGCGCTGAACATTTTAATTTTAGTCTTCAGTGGCAATGTCAGTGATTGGGAGGACAAAACTTAAGACAAAATAAACAATTCAGTTTTAATTGTTTGTAACATGAAACTGTCCAGCACAAAGCAACGGAAAGGTTCTTAAGACACTTCTACCCAACCCTAGCTCCTTTCAAGAGTTCTGAGTCTCTAGGAAAATGATTCCAGTGGTGCCAGGAACAATCATGTGTTTTGCGCCCCTCAGAGGGGACACACCTCCCAACATCATCACCCCCCTTATAGGCAACAACCTCCATATCCCATCTCTTTAGTTTTTGTAATACTGCATCATTTTTGGCTCCAGTTTCATGTGAGTTCTAGTGTCAGAACACACAGCCAGAACAGACAGCTTCTGTTTCAAAAGCCAAGAGACTTAGTTGATCTGACTTAGAATATAATAAGCATTGCCTATACACAAACAGTGCATTTTAGAATACAACAAGCATTGTCTATACACAAACAGTGCATGTTAGAATATAACAAGCGTTGTCTATACACAAACACTGTATGTAAGAATATAACAAGCATTGCTTATACACAAATAGTTTAACCCACTGCAAACAATTTCCTTTAATCATGATAAATGAATCATTGAATACTCATGAGCATAATACAGAGAATCAGAACAGGACACAGGAGTTGAGCAATGATTGCGTACATACTAAAAATGTGAAGAAATTCAAAACGAGTGAGAAACAAAAAAAAAAAAAAGACATTGGAATGAAACTCTTAAGGCAATGTTGTATCAAACAGAAAGTAGGAGCTATCTAAAATAGATTTCACTGTATCTTCTAATGAGAAATGTTTCTAAATAGACCTTTAATAATGTTAGAATTAGGGCAGGGATGCTGAGTGCTGCATTTAGCCCCTAAACACCTATGGATATCCATGGCAACATAGACTTGACAGGGCTAATAAAAACATAAACACTCATGATACAAGACTATAATTTATTGACAGTTGACATGACCTTGCTTTATGATAAAAGTCAAAGCGCTGAAGTTAAAAACCCAACTCATACTTATTACCAATTACTTATTTAAAGTTCTCTATTTGATGGACGTACGCTTTTGAAAAAAAAGAAGAAGCCTCTAATTCAATAGGATGGTAGTTTGCAATTGTTACATGGAATGCTTAACCCCTGGTCGACAATAAAAACTTATTTAGTTGTACATAAATACATCCACAGACCAGGAATTGTCAATAGAAAAATTCACAATTTATTGCCCCAAAAGTGCAAAAATGGTAAATTGTACACAAAATCGTAGAAAGTACTCCTTAACAAAAGCTTTACAATTTTAGAACACACAAAATAAGTGTAGTTAATCCAGAAATAACCTTTTTTTTTTTGTTATCTTTCCTTTCTGATAATACTAATACACTAAGTAGGCCAACACGAGTACAATAGTCACTTTAATTAATACAGGAAAATATAACCAAATAACAAAAAAAGGACATTTATTATATAATATATACTTTTAAAAAATGCAAACATAATCACAAGAAATTTCATAAAGTAAACTTAAAAAAACAACTGCCAATTCGTAGTTGAGCTGTGAGTAAAAAAAAAAAAAAAAAGAAAGAAAAATTGTAGAAAATGTTTGACATTGCTTTTCACAACAAATTACAACAAAGACAAAAAAAAATTTCTTACATTTTTTTTACATCAAATGTACAGCTTTCATCTATTTTCAGAAAGAGTCTCGGAAATCATTAAGTACTGCCTGTATTTTTATACATGCCAGTGCTTCTATATTCTAAAAGTATTCTGTTCTCAGCCAATCACAATTGTGTGCTTTCCAATTCACATGTTTAAAAAAAAACATTCCGCAGATTTGTTTTGTTACTCTTGCAGAAACATATTAAAATGTTGAACCAAATTTGTAATGGTACAAAAAAAAACAACTTATACATGGAATTCGAAAACAACAACCTTCAAACTGTGAAATAAAAATGTCATTTGTAACACACTAGGTTTGCACTTTTTCTTATTACTTTCTGTGTATGAATCAAGTTTTTGTTTCAAGGTGAAGGTCAAACTTAATACTGTTAGCTTCAAACAAGATGGATGGAGTTCTCAAAAGTTGTGATATTGCAGGATTATGATTTGAGCCAATTGAGAATATTTTTTTTTTCTTAGCTGGAATCTCATTGGTTAGGAATATTCAGATGTTTCTTTGTCAACCAATCAGGAAGGCCGTACCACAATGTCCGGTGTTCGTGACACGGCAATGGTCGTTTCCAGAGAAAAAAATCATGACCTGAACACCCTCACCACTCTGACAATGTACTGTCTACAGATCGGGCAGTCGGCCAGCCGCTTCCCGCACTGGGTGCATGTGACCATGTGGCCGCACTCCAGTAAGATGCAGTCCACCAAGGAGTCCATGCAGATGTGGCACAGGCTGTCCTCTATCTGCTTGCTGCCTGCGCCGACCGCCGCATCCGACGCAAAACTGGGCTGCCCCGCTGCGGTGGCAGGTGCGGGTTCATGATCTGCGGCTTGGTCGGAGGATTCTGGAATTTCTGATGAAGATGACTGAGGCGCCTCTACAGTCTGAGACAAAGGAGCCTCTTTGGCAAGCTCGTCCGCATTCTGAGACAGTGTGCTTCCATAGTAAGCTGATCAAAAACAAACAAAAAATTAAAGCTTCTTTTATTCAAAACAATATTTGGAAAAAAAAAGAATTAATAAAAAAAATACTTTGGTCAAAACATATATATTTTTACAATCCACAGGCAGACATGCAATTCATAAAATCTGTTCATTATCTAAAACATAGGTTCTCAACAGGGGCGGTAAGAAACTTTACGGGGGCGCTGACATTCCCGGGGGCGATTGGGGGGCGGTGAAGGGCAAGTGGGCGGTACCAAAGTACCTGATATATTTTAACACCTCAGCTATTTGAATCGATTAGTTTTTTGGAGAATGAAATGTGATGTAAACGCAAGTGCTGCTAAATATCTGATACGCTCCAACAGTATGCCTACATATTATTATATTAATAAGAAATAGGAATCCCAGTGACTTTTCAATGAAGTAGGGGTAGGCTATGTATTTGGCAAATATAGTGTGCGACCGGCTGGTCCAGTGGTTGGTTCACCGGACTGTCAACCCTGCTGACCTATCACTGTCGCCTAACGTCTGCTAATATTAATGATGTTTGATCTCAGATTGACTGAGATGTCCTTAGGTAATGTGTTTTACATTATAATGCTGAAGCAGACATTATTGTTAAGCGGTATATATACGTAGTAATCATACAAACTGGGTAGTTATTGTAATGCTTGAAAATATACATATAATTTCTTTAGTCATATAATATTTATATAATTTTCAAATACTTTTACAGTTCGATCATTTCAAAGTTATAAATTGTAAGCCAATTATTTTTTTTTAAAGAAAAAAAACACAGAAATATTAGCTAAAATAAAACGGGCTAATTATCTCCCTTTAACTAAAAAAATGTTTCCATATTTGATTCAATAGTGTTGCCAAACAAGTTATGTTTTGTAATATAACAAATATTACTGATTATTAGACCTGCAGCTTTTGCAATCAAAATGGAAACGAAAATAGACAATTTGCTAGCAACACACCAGGCAAACGATTCCCATTAATATTGATTTATTTAAACCTTTTGTTAAGGCAATTTTTTGATCTATTAATTCTTACAATATGTTTTCTTTTCAGTTTTTTTAAAGATAATTAATCACACAAAAAGTCCAGTCGGCAAAAAAAATTGCGGAAACTATAGTCCAGATGTGCGGAACGGGAGGGGGGGGGGGCTTAAAGAAAGTTGGGGGGGGGGCAGTGAGTGGAAAACGATTGTAAAAGGGGGGGTGAGCCAAAAAAGGTTGAGAACCTATGATCTAAAACAATTAGCTCAAGGGTGAAAGAAAAAAGAGAAGAACTTTTAATGTAACCAATAAAGATAGTTTACACTGGATGTTGAGTTCAGTTTTAAATTTAAGACTTACCTAGCTCTTCCTCTTTGTGGATTTTTTCAGCTGAAAGAAGAAAATGTTAAGCATTTAATGGAAAGGTAGTTTGCCTTGTGGAATTGTGGGTAAAAAAAAGGAACCATTGACATAGGAAATAAGGAAGAAAAGGTGGATATGGATTGGTGGATTATCTAAACCAGGGGTCGGCAACCTACGGCATGTAACCCCTAAAGGAAGAAGTTTGAAAAGTATTAATTATAAGTTACAGACGCTCCTTCTAGAAAGAATATTTTGATTCCCATTGCCCAAATCTGCTGCAGGGCATGGCTGGTACTGGTAGCAGCGTTTGAACCAAGATCCTCATGCAGCCATTCCGGAGAACCAAGTTTGGCGTAAAAATGCACACGTTTCTATGTACAATAACAAGAATATTGTAAGATTAATGACAGTGTATAAAGAGGCTACTCTGATGATACCATAAAAAGACTAGATTCTGTATTAATACTAGAAGATCCAAACAAAAAAAAAAAACTTTTTTTAGTTTCCCCCCCCCCTTCCCCCACACACACAAATTTCAAAAAACCTATGAGTAGTTTTGGGTTTGAAAATGGGGCAGTGGAGATGACAAAAAATATTGAAATTAGAGGAAAATCCAGGTATACCATAATGGTAAAATAACTTTTCTTTTTTCTTCTTTTAAGAATCTATAAAACTTCTTATATTTTTAAGAGCCCCCATCATCCTCAAACACCAATGAAGAAACATATCTTCTTTAATTAATGCAAGTTTATCTGAAACATTCTATAAGAAAACATCAATCAGAAATAGAGACAAGGAGCCAGAATCTGCCTTACCTTTAGCTTTGTTGGCCTGGTGGTCGCTCCATAACCTCTTCACCCTGTCTATGAGCTCTGGCTTTTCACAGCACCCGCGGTAGTCCACGAAGTTGTTCACCAGGAGCTCCTTCAGCTGCCGAATCGACAGCTCTTCAATGCACTGCACAGAAGTGATGTCATCTATGTGGGTGCGTCGTACAGCAGAAGATAGGTGATCCTGTATTGTGAATTTCAATCATACAACACCAAAAAACTGTTAATCCTTTTTTTTACAATAAACCATTATTTGTAAAGTCTTTTTATAGTAGCTAGAGTTTTTGTTTTAGAGCTCTTGGTAATGCTAGTTTTCTATTCTTTTTCTTTGTACTCATTATTGGTAAATGAAAGAGTTCAAACAATAAGGCCTATAGCCTGGTTGTTTTCCAGGTCTGCCTCACTCCTATTCAGTTTTGTGTTGGTGGATGTCTTCTGTAGCTAGCTGATTCATCATGGGGAGGGAGTGAGGGGCAGGCTCAGAGTACATGTCGCATGCTCCCGGAAGACATCCCACATGGGCAATCTTCACTGGTTCCAAGGCCTAGCCTTCTGTGCATATGTTGCCTTAGCATTTTGCGCACATATTTCCTATGACCAAGGCATACATGCAGATTATATGGCCAGCACAGTGCCAAGCCAGAGTTTACTTTTTCCATCAGAGCTTTGTAGGCTCAGGGATAACTTCCAGACATGGGGTAAAACCCTGACAGTCAACCTGGATTCAAACCCAAAACCTTTAGAATGACAATGCAAACCTGTTGCAACCATACCACCTAGTATGCACTATTTCAATCTAGCAGTTCATAAAAACAAATGAACTTTTTTGCTATCATTACAACATGGTTTTTGTAAAACTAAATTTTTTTGCTTACACACACACACACCCACAAATATAAACCATGAAAACCACCTTAAGAAAATATATCTGAACAACCATTTAAGCCTTGAATCAATATCTCCAAATGGGGGTTCAACACATCTATTTCAGAACAGAGGCAGTAAAAACTTTAGTAGTAGTTTAACTGCAAAAAAATCTGTTACTTGTTTTCTTTTACTTTTATTTTTGTAAGACCAAATAAAGCATGTACATTTAGTTTTTATTTCAATAAGGAAATGGTGTGCTAACCTCTTCCTGTGTCTGGGTAATGTCCTCTGTTCTACCCCAGGCCTCTCTTATCCTTTCCACAGACTCTCTCAGGAACTCCTCCAGCCTCTCTGCGCTAATTTCAAACACGCCCTCTGAGCCCTCCTGCGAGGGGCGGCCCCTCGTCTCGTCTTCGGCTGGAGGCTCAGGCAACGTTTCTGAGATTAACGGAACAGAGGGGAGCGGATTGTTCTGTGTTGACGTGGATGGACCGTCGCTTCCGTTGACCATGGACTCGTTGTTACTGCTGACCTTTTGTACATGAGCCTGGACAAAAAGAAATTTTCTTTTAATATTTCATACATGTTTTTACTTGGGACTTAAAAAGTATGCTTAAGTTGTGTTTTAAAATATATAAAGTTTGTGTTTCTATATATATATTAACTGCATGCTTAGCTTGTGATTCAATATACATAAGGTTTAAGCTAAACATGCGTGAATATAGATAATGTGCTACTCCATTACAATTGGTGTCACTAACAAAGTAGCAGGGGTGGCAGCACCCAGGGATTCACCAGGTAGCACAGGGAAAACTAGGGCACCTGAACACATGAAGGGAAATATTCATAGTCAGTGAGAGCAAGTGGATTCAGGGAGAAGAGAGATAGAAGTGTTTGTAAATAGTGGACGATTGCATATGTTTTATCTAGTCGATGGAGAATTCATTCACTATTGTAGGGTTAGTATTTGTGTCGATAATGAATAATAAAATTCAGTTAATGGAGAAGTGGTGCATTAAATTATTAGCTTAATGGGTGTGTGGATATCTACATGAAGGAAGGAAGACGATCATACACTAACACACACAGGCTGCAACAGTGACATTTAATAGATGCCTCTGAGGATGTCACAAGAACATCACATGACAATTAGTAAAATAATAATATCCTCCACGGCATGGTAGAAGGTGGACGTCAGAGAGGCCATGTAAAGAATCGGACAGGGCTGCAGTTGACTCAACTATTGACAACCGCTCAAGATAGACAAAAGTGGAGAAAGTTGACTGCTAAGGTCATGAGATTGATGATGATCAATATTAATTTAAAAAAATTCTGTTAAATTTCCAGTAATTACCGTATATACTCGCGTATAAGTCACACTTTTTTTACAGAAAATTTCAACAAAATGTAGGGGTGCAACTTATACACCCGACACTGTTTTTGAAAAGTTCGAAAAACATCACTACTTTGTCATAAAGTTTCCTACATAACCCCTATAGTTCATTGGAGTTATGTATAATTATTAGGATATGCCTTTATTTGATTATGTTTGCTTTATGCATGATTAAAACAATTTTTTAAGGAAAGTTTCCAAATTAAGGTGAATATTTAGTAACTTTTATGTTAAAAAGGTATGCATTTTTTAGATATTAAAAGGCAGTGTAACCAGGGAAGTCGGGGTGCGACTTATGCGCGGGTCAATGACAACGTATAAGGAAAAAAATCTTAAACTAGGGGTGCGACTTATACACCGGTGCGACTTATACGCGAGTATATACAGTAAGTGTTAAATGCAAGTGAACATATACCGTAAGTCTTTTTATTATAACTTGTCCAGATATAAAGTCTTTAAAAAAATATGAGCATGCATGGCTTCCTGTTATATTTCCAGGTATCAAATTATAAAAAAGTATTCTTCTTCTGTTAGCTAGTCTGCAGAGCTGTTTGCTCTCTTGCAGTCAATGCCAGACAAACATATTTACATGTTTTTTTTCAGTTGCTCCATATTGCTATATAGTGTGTTGGTAATGGCAGGATGAGGGGGCAGCAGAGTGTTTCTGAGGTAGGTTAGCTCAGGGCATTCAAGCAGGAAGTGGTCCACAGTTTCTTGTGAACAGGGGCAATGTCTGCAGTTAGGTGGGTGAGTTGGGTTTATTCTATTTAGGTGCGAGTTCAGTGCTACATGTCCTGATCTTAAACCCCAAAATAACAATGTCATAAATAAGTATGAACTTGCATGTCTTTCTGTTATATTAAATATAATTATATCTCCAATCTAAGTTTTCTATTGGTCAACTTACTGCCATCCGTTTGACCAGATTTTCATGTTCCTCCTGATCCTGCAATGATAACCTTGGCTGTTTGCAAAACTGAGCCAGGACCAGCTCGATCAGGTCGTGCTTCTCCCTGCACTCTTTGGTGGAAATGTTCCTGGCGTTGAGGAAGCAGGTCATGTCCTTCACCTTCCAGGTCTGGAGGTCGTCCCTGGAGAAGCGGCCCGACACCAGGAGCTTGCACTTGGTGCACTGTCGGCCCATGACTGAGTTTGGCGGAGGCTTCGGCAAACAGTTTGAGCAAAAGTATCGACGGCACTCTTGGCAAAATTTCTGGAAAGACATTAAGCATCCAATGATGACTCATTAACCCTAAACATGAACAACACATTCAAAACCATAAAAAATTCAAACATTTTATTACTAAGTATAAAAAAAACAATCTAATCTCAAGGACTGTCCCAGTTGTCGGCAACTTTTTGATAACAAAGGGCCAAAGTAGGATTTCTAATTTATTAAGCTTGCCAAAAAGCCGAAAGGTCATCCTGCTTTAGCAATGAACTTCTTCTAGAAGTATTTGAATTGGATTTTTTTATAGTCTTCTGTGTGCCATTGAAAATTGCCATAGGTTTCTGACCCCTGGACTAACCCATTAAAGCGTAGTTAATAAAAACTAAAAAACAACAATATATACAAGTTCTCTGTTCTCTCTAAAATATATTTCAGGAAATAGGTTTTCACTTATTTACTGATAAACTCATAGAAATAGAATTTTTGTAAGAAAATTTTTCTCTAAAAACCTTTTAATTGAACATCACATAGCATTGAAAAATGTGTGTCTTTCAAGTACTTACTTTTCTCTTGAAAATAGTGAAATTCACTGAGCAAACTTCACAAGACATCTTTATCTGTGGCTTGGCTGCCAGAATGGACTGTGAACTGTACTGCGATGATGTGTGTTTGTTGTTGCTGGAAACGGGTGACGTTTGGGTGCAGCTAGTCTCGGAATCTTTGGCGTGACCAGCCACTGCCCCAGCCCCCATCAGAGAGTGACCAGCGAGGCACCTTTTTACATAGTGAGGCTCAACCTCTCTGTGAAGATATCCAGGCACAGGCTCATGATGCTAGAAATATAAGGATTAAATACATGAGCATGCCTGTTCCAAATTTTTATTGACAGAAATGTAAAAAAAAAAATTTTCTAAAATCAATATCCACACTTTGTGTGTTTACCAGTTCCTATGGCCATAGGGATTGTGTCGCCAGCACAATGGCCACTTAATGGCCAGCCATCTTTACTTTACCCCAACTGAAGTCACGTACCCGTCAGAGCTGGGTTGACTCAGGGACACCCTCTAGACCCAGGATCAAATCCTAGTTTTAATACAGGATTCAAACCCAGGACCTTCTGTATGCCATCTGATTTACAAGAGTTAGTGTCGCTAGTGACTAAACAGGGCCAAACAATAAAACAAGTAACCAAGACAATGGTTTAAAGCAGGGGTCGGCAACCTTTTGATAATAGTGTGCCAAAGAATTTTTTTTAATCATTCAGCATGCCAATATTCTAAAAGTCAACAAGCACCACCAATCAATTTCTTGTATAAAAAAAAAAAATTAAATTTACATCATAGGGGGTCCTCTGCTACCATTGATATTCGCTTTGTTGTCGACCCCTAGCTTAACGCATGAAATGATTTTTTAAAACCATAAAAACAATAAAGAAAACTCTTTCTGGACATTCATAATGTTACAACAAGACTCTGTGAGTTAAGCCCCCTAGCTTTATGGCATACAGTAACCTATTTGGAAGCCATTAAATAGCCCATTAAAAGTTCCCTCAGTTACACCAGGTGAAAAAGTACACAGCTACTCAAGTGGGTCATTATCTCTGCCCTATTGATTTTGCTCAGCTGCAGGTAATGAGACAAAGCAATCAAATAGTTACCATTTTCTCCCACTATAATTTACAATGGATAATACTTAGTACTGAGATTAAAAACAATGTTGTTGTTTTTTTGTTGTTAAAGTTAACAAATTTATATGTAGCAATAGCAGTACAGTCAGTTTACACATCCATCATTCAGACATTTATTTATCAATTATTTTTTAGATGTAATAGACACACTAAATATATTTTTATAGATATGCCATCAACTTATTAGTCAAATGCATTTTTGTACTCTTTCTTCCTGAGTGGCATCCAGGCAGGGAATGGGTTAACTGAACAAACCAGGAAAACCAGTAACTTAACATCATTTAAAACACTAATAGAAATGCAGGACTAGACTCAAACCACAGATGTGCATAGGACGCAATAATCTTCTTTATAGAACGAGCGTCTGTAATGTATAAGATAAGAGTCATCAATAACACAGGTAAAACTAACCAATTTAGACCATTTATAGTATATTGGGCTAATGAAGCAGAACTAAGTTATTCTGTCACCACATACACAGAGATATTGTGGCCAGCAAGATCCCGGTCGCTTTTACTTTGCCAGACTGATTTTAACACTGTACCAAAACTAGGCCCTGTTAGGGACACCAAGCTGAACTGAACTAAAATTCTTGATTTGAATATGAGACCTTTGAAATGGCAGCACAGCGCAAGACCACCCAAGATCCAGTGACAAAATATGCGTCCATTTTAATTAACTTCATTATGATAACTTTTATGTTTTGTCATAAAAATGTATTTCTACCAGTACCATAGAAAAGCAATTCAACTGTTGCTAATTTTCTCTCAACAGAATTTTGAACATTATAGAATGATTTACAATACAGATCAGGTTATATGGAATTAAAAAGTAGGAAATTGTTGAAAATCAGCTCATATTTGATCTCTAATAGAGCCTTCCAACAACAAAGATAGGTAGTATAAAACCTTTTGCTTACTAATGACACTAGGACCAATGAAGCAGCATTCCCCAGTTTCTGTGGCCATGGCATACTAGGGATTTGTGTGGCCAGCACAATGCCCAGTGGTGAAGTGTGAAAACCACCAGTACGATTGCATCAAGAGCACACCGGTGGGCTAACGCATGGAGGACAGCCCCTGCTGTGCATCTGAGGCTCAGTGTATCGCCGGGAGGCCCAGAGGCTCGGTGGGGAAGAAGCAATGAGCGCAGCGTTCCCACCTCAACCCCATCCTGATGCCTGGATGCTCATACCTATAGTATGGGATTTGCGCTACCGGGCGACACTGCAGATATACGGGCGAGTCACCACTGTAATGGTCCGAGGGGAATTCCGCAGTGTGAAAAGATAGTGCATGTGGCTGTAGAAACCGTACCCTAGGTTACACGGCACGCCACGCCGAAGGTGGTCGGCGCCCTGACAGAACCTTGATATGTTCCCCCTTGGTTCATCCATGAACATTATTACGTTCTGGACATAAGAGCAGGGAGGCTCGTCTGTATTTTTTTAAGGTAATTATAGCATGGTACGCCAGTCAAGTGTACTGATGTTTGGCCACTATGCTCCTTAAGAACGTCTTTAACCCTTCCCGTACCGACCTACTTCTATCTATGCTATCTTCAGTCCCACTATATACGTGACAGGGACTGTAAGGGTTAAAATAAAGCCTTAAAAACACAAAAATGGATAAAAGAATTTTTTTAATGTATCAAAAAATCAGAACAATTTAAAAAAAAAAAAGAAACCCAGTAAGGATTAGCTTTCAGCTTCAAGTAGATAAAGCTGCCTTTGTTTAAATCTTTGTAAATGATCTCTGTGATAAACACAGTTCATGACCTCTTCAAGTATTCAGACAAAAATGTCAATAGCTGGAGGCTAGTTAAAGGTGATGACTGTAGATGTGAGGAACAGACTCATTTTTGATGTTGTCATAATTTAAACTTTTATCGATGACTGACTGTGTAGTTCTGCTTGATTTGTAGCCATTAAAAAAAAAATATATTTTAAATGCACTGCGACAAGAACAACTTCATCGATATAGTTATATAGTTCTTCAACTGTATTTCCAAAGAGACATACAATTGTGACACAAATGCACCAGTAGTGAAAGCCATGCACCACTGAGGAAATCTGTGGCATGATTTTGGGGGCCAAATTAATTAGGCTAGCTTATGATAAATCTAATGGGTAGGTCTATTTACATTTCACATCACATCTAACATCAGCCCTAGTTTTATTTGTGTGACCAAATAGCTAAGAATGTTTCTCTAGGCAAAACAAGTCAACTATAAAAAATATGTAAGAAAATCGTTAGATTGATTTTTTTGTGAATGTAGGCTATATTGGCTATATAGGCTATGTTGCCGGTGTGGACGGCAGGGTCTGCGGTGGAGTGGCAGGGGCGGGCGTCACCTTTGGGCGCCTTCGGGGGGGGGGGGGGGCGTCTGAGACGGGGGGGGGTCTCCGTCTGGACACCGGGCTTAGGGTGTACAGCGCCGCAGTGCTGCCGGCGTTGCTGTGTGCGAGCGAGGCATGGACAGTGTGCAGCGGGCATGCAAAGCAACTAAATCACTTCCATGTTGCTTGCCTACGCAAATTACCAAAAATACGTTGGCAGGGTGGGGTTCCTGACACTGGGGTGCTTCTCGGAGCAGGCACGTCCAGCATCCAGACTCAAGCTTATGAAATCCCAAGCGCGATGGCAGACATGCCTACCCCTAAAGACTAAAAAGAGGAACAATCTTGATGAAAAAGAGGATTTTTCATCAAAAAAGCGGAACTCTCTTTAGCTGACAATCTTTTATAACAAAAAAAAAAATATATAAAATAAAAAAAAAATAAAAAAAAAAAAAAAAAAAGCTAAAATCTGGGCCTATTATTAGATTTAAAATGTAGGTAGGCTTACGTTTCACAGACAATTCGCAATGGATCTAGATCTAGTAGGCCTACAAAGAACATTAAATTCACATTTGCTGAATAAACTCCTCTGAATATTCCTTCCAATAACACTGAATTAGTTCTTTTACAATTTGAACGAGTCATATTTAAACTTTCTGAGCCAGGACGTTGAGACATTTTCACAATCTTAGCAATACAGTAAAGGAAAAGAATATTAATTGCCAAACACGAGTAATACCGCAAAAAACGTTAGAAAAGCCCACAATATCTCTTTTAATAAACCCAGAAAACCCAAGTAATGATAATTATAGCATTGCGACTTTTTTGTGCCTTTGTTTTATCAACCTAGAAACGGACTATATTTCAACCCATGAAAAACCCAAACTTTCCAATAAACTTTCCAATTTGGCGTAACAAAGTGTGTTTTTTAATCAAAAAGCGGAACAAATACGCCAAAAGCGGAACGGTAGGCATGTCTGCGATGGGCTGGCCATCTAGTTAGAATGCCGGACAGCAGACTGCCAAAAAAGCTCCTGTTTGGCGAGCTGGCACACAGGAAAAGAAGAACCGGCGGCCAAAAAAAGAGATTCAAGGACAGTTTGAAAGCAACCTTGAAAGCACTCGACGTAGACCTAGAAAGATGGGAGGAACTGGCAACTGATAGAAACAGGTGGCGCAATATCATGTCGTCCGGGGCACAGTTGGCAGAACAAAACAGAATCTCCAGGGCCTGAACAGAAACGAACAAAAAAGAAAAGCCAAGCAGACCTGCAAGGCGCTGCCAGACCCCACAACCGCATCTTTTGTCGGCAGTACCTGCAACAGATCCTTCAGGGCCCGCATAGGACTGATAGGCCACCAAAGAGGCCACAAAGCGACTGGTAGACGTGGTCATCCTCGGAAATGAGGGGCGAACAACAACAACAACAGGCTATGCTATGCCTAACTTTATAAGGCCTATGGCATGGGCTATCGTCTACGGCATATAGCCTAAAGAAGAATATAAGCAAATCGGCCTAGTTTATATAGAGTTATAGAGAGGTCTATATCATACATATGTATTATAATGTATTTAAACAGTAGGCTGAGTTGGCTATGTATTTATTATAATTTGTATATTGATATAATATTATTTTATATTTTATTTAATTTATTATATGATTTTCAAAAATAAAAAGTAAAAGTGTATGTTAGTAGTATGTTCAAGTTTTAAAAAACGTATAGGATAGGTAGGCCCTATAGGCCATTCATATGATAGGCATATAGGCCTACTGTATATAGATGCTATAGGCTAAGCCTACTGAATTATCATATATTATTATTATATAATGAATCATATATTATTATTATAATATAGTAATATTAATATAGTATAGAGTATAGATATAGAGTCATAGACCCTACTAACTTTTAATTTAATTCTAAAATATAAACAGTGCGTCCATGACTTGAAACTAAATGGTATTTATTAGGCTGTAATCAGGTGTTAGCATAGATAATAGCATAATATATGATGTTATATTGGGAAAACCCCATCCTAACTTCGAAGCTTTGAATTTATGATACAATCCGTAGAACTAATGATTGTAACATCTCATTGTCATTGTCATTGTTCTGGAAATAATGTTTTTAGTTTTTATTTACAACTAAATACAGATTCATGATACAAACAAAGCCTTACTTATTGTAAAGAAATTCGATAGAATTATACCTATAAATTTGATAATCCAACCGACAAAGAAAAAATTAGTATCCCTCGAAAAATATGTTAAAAATTCACCGCTTGGTAAATCTTGTGATCGTGATTATATGATTATGAATAGGCTGAATGTCGTCAACGAAACAGGAATTATATTATATTATTTTTTCATGAGAAGAGCTACAATTTCAGTCTACACTACAATCCATAATATCCTACTTTGTGCGTGATGTCGCATTTTTTGTTGTTGTTGTTGTTTGTTTACATAACCCTTTTTTTATTGGTTTAAAACAATATTTTGGTTGATATGGTTATTAAAATATAATTATTATTAGCATCTTTTTTTTTTTTAAATTCTCACACAATGGCGTTAATGTGCAATTATTGAAAAGAAAATACACCTTTAAACCTATTAACCCTTACAGTCCCGTGCGCGTATATAGCGGAACTGAAAGCAGCATAGATAGAAGTAGGTCGGTACGGGAAGGGTTAAAAAAATAATAATAATAATACCGCTTCCTCTGTTTTATCCGTGTTTTCTGTGTAATGGAATAAAATCGAATGGGATTGAAGGGATTGTATAATATAATAGATTATAGCATAATATATGAATATAGATCTATATCTATTTCTATTGTACTAATTGTAGTAACACTAAAATTTAAAATAATGGGCCAGTCCTGGCTAATAATAATATAATAATGACAACATAATAGCTAGCTTAATACGCCCTATAATACCGGCACTGGTCTATAAAAAGATCAGTGAATACTGCCTAATTGCTGCCTATAACAGCGATGGCGAACCTATATGGCACGCGTGCCAGCCATTTCTGTGGGCACGCGAGCATTTACCAAAATTGTTATCTTTGCATGAAAGAACTCAAGGGATAATTATCCACAATTTCTGTTATGGAAGCTTTTTTGGCACAAGATAGATATAAAAGCAGAAAAAGTTGTTTCAGATACAAGATTTAGTGTCGGGGCACCTTGCATATTGGGAGACGCATCTGGTTGCATATGCCACTACTGTACCCATGGGCCTCAAAGCGGCGTAGTGTGTAAACCGCCAGTAATTTCTTTGAAACACCGGCGGGCTAACGCATGGGGGACAGCCCCCGCAGCATGTCCGAGATCCATTGCACTGCCGAGAGGCCACCGGGTCTCGGTGGGGAGGAAGCAATGGATGCTGCAACCCCGTCTCACGACCCACCCGGTGCCTGGATGCCTGTGCCTATAGTACAGGATTTGTGCTACCGGGTGACAATGCAGATATACGGGAGAGCCACCACGATAATGATCCTTAGGGGAACCGCAGTGAACGGTCGCTGGCCTGCGGAATCCTTCCCTTTTACATGGCACGCCACGCCTTCGGCGTGCCGTGGGGTGGCTGGATCCCGGACAGGGTTTTAAATAACCCACTTCTAAAGCGTTACGCCCCGGCTTAAGAGCTTCGGCTCGTCCGGGTTTTGAGACTTTTTTACAAGGTTGCATATGCCTACAGTTCTAAACACCCATTCGTTCAGTTTAACTGTATTATACACCAAGAATTCTTTGTGCCAAGGATAGCAGCAAGAAATTAGATGATAGGCCTATGCTCAAAGATGTCACAAAAATGGTCAATTACATCATGGTTTGTGCTCTTAATTCTCGACAGTTTCACGCACTTCTAGGTGAGGTCAATGCGCAGTATAATACTTTACTCATGTACAATGATGTTAGGTAGCTGAGCAGAGGACGAGTATTGGAGAGATTTGCTTGGATGAAATTAGGCTGTTTATGATTCAAAAGGGGCAGCATTATCCACAGCTGATGTGGTCTGGCTTACCAACTTGATGTTTTTTTTTACGGATTTTACAGCACACTCAAATAAACTGAATGCAAAAACTACAAGGTTCAGGAAAAACAGCAGAAATGATGTTTTGTGATATCAGAGCATTTGAAAGAAAATTACAGGCTTTTTGGAATAGACTTACAAAGTGTGCAGCTGAAATATTTTCTAAATGTAAAAATGCATTTACAAAATTCTAAGACATTTACCGACAATCCTTCAAGCCATCAGGAATTCTATAAGGAATTTTCTAGCATTGTAGCAGAGGAGAAATTCAGAAATAGTTTAGCACAGTTGCGTAAGATGGAGACAACCCTCTGTTTTCTTACTTCCCCAGATAAGCCAAATTTGAAGAACTTGATCTTTCCTACTTATTGTGGTTAGATTTAGAAAATCTGGAAATGGAACTATTGGAATTTCAAGAAAGCTCTAGGTCTATCTGGAAAAATAAATTCTATTATCTGCTTGAAACACTTGAGAAGATAGAGTGTGAATAAAGGATGGCAATAAAGGACAGCACATTTGATAGCTCTGATGATGAAAGTGTTAAATTATCTGCCAAATAATTTCAAGTCGATGAAAGCACTTGTGATTGCACTTCTTATTTTGTCTGGGTCATCTAATTCAGTTTTAAATTAAGCTTATATCAAATCTGATACCAGAAACAGACTGACAGATGACCTGAGTGCTGCATGTGTCGCTCTTAACGTTACGGTTTATGAACCAAGGCTTGACAAATTATCAGCATACAAACAAGAGCAAAAATCACATTAACTTATGCAAAATCATGCCAAATGCACACATTTAACTGTAATAATTGTAATTGTGTAGGCCTTAATTGTAATATATTTTTAAATTTTTTTTTTACTACAGTTCATGTCTTTTGAATATAAAATACTGTTCGTATCATTCAATGATCTGTTAATTTGTTATTCTTTTTGGACAAAAGATGTTAATTAGTTCGGACAACGGATGAGATGGGTTTTTTTCGAAAGTAAAACCTCAGTAGTTTGTTTTAATTCCCGTATTGGCACGTTGAAAGAAAAAAGTTGGTCTTGTATTGCACTTTGGGCATGCGGCCTCAAAAAGGTTCGCCATCACTGGCCACTGGCTACCCTAAACAATTAATAGGAAGTATATATAGGCCTATAGGATTTATTCCTATATTTATAGGTTAGCTTATACTTATTATTTATAATAGGCCGAATTATTTAGGCCTAGGCCTACCTATTTAGTAAATATGTAAGCTTATTCATCCATGATTCTATTTCGGGAAAAGTAAAAAAAAAAATGGGTGGAAAATAATTTCTTTTCAAAATCCAGGATTAAACTGATGTAAGCCTGTGCGCCTTTTTTATAAGGAGGAGGGGGTAAGCATAATCATATGCGGGGGCAAAGTTATAGATATATCTTAAGACTAAATTAAAAAAAAAACAGAATCGGATAAGCCTATATGGCATATGGATGGACTGCATATAATAGCCGGCTGGTCCAGCGGTTAGTTCACCGGACTGTCAACCAAAACCAACTGACACGTCGCAGGTTCTATCCCTGCCACCGTCGACGTAGTGGACGTAGTAATCTTCTATCTAGAAGGAACGTCTGTAAACTTATAAGTAATATAATAATATGCCATATAAGCTTAGACATTGACCTCATTATAATATTGTTATATATATTGTAACGTATAAATAGCTCCCTTGATTTTTTTTGTTTATCTCACCTTTTGTGACTCGTGGTCAGCGTTTTTTGTGCGATCCGAGAATGACCCTTGTCCGCTTGGATGGAAGCGTACCCCGTGTGTACAGTAGCAAGTATGTAGGACATTGGTTCTCAACGGGGGCGTTATCGCCCCCCCCCCCCCGGGGTGGTGAGAAGCTTTAGGGGGGGGGGGGGGCGCTGACATTCCCGGGGGGCGATTGGGGGGCGTTGAAGGAGAAGTGGGCGGTAAATACGTACCTGATATAATTTGAACGCCTCAGCTATATGAATCGATAAGTTTTGGGGTGAAATATGATGTAAACGCAAGTGCTGCTAAATATCTGATATCCCCAATACATATTATTAAACTAATAAGAAATTATAGGAATCGCCATGACTTTTCGATGAAGTAGGGGTCAGTAGGCCTATTTGGCAAGTATGGTGTGCGGCCGGCTGGTCCTATTGTTGGTTCACCGGACTGTCGCCCTAACATATGCTAATATTAATGATATTTTGATATCAGTTTTACCGCATGTCCTTTAATCTGTTTGAATCTTTTATAGTCTAATTGTCAATACCGTTAAACGATATAGATAGTACGAAGTAATCATACAAACTGGATAGTTATTGTAATGCTTAAAAATATACAAATAAATTATTTTAGTCTTATAATATTTATTTAATTTCAAATACAGTTTGATCATTTCAAAGTTATAAATGTAAACCATTTATTTTTTTATAAAAGAAAAGAAATACAGAAATATTAGCTCCAATGAAAAGGGTTAATTATTTCCTTTTAATTAACAAATGTTTCCGCATTAGATTCAATAGTGATGCCGAACAAGTTCTGTTTTGTAATATAACAAATATTACTGATTATTATTATTTCTTTATATACATTCAACATTATGGTATTCATAACAAGATTTAATTATTAGAGGATTAAAATAATTTACGTTAAACAGTTGTATATAAACATTTCGTGCATTAATTGTTTTGTCCATTAAAGGAGTTTATGTTAAATATTAATAATTACAGAAATTACATGATATATTGCTATTAAATAAGTCTCTTATATTTCTAAATAATAATACAAAAAAAATTGTTTTTAGAATCAATTATTTTTATGTTTAATTAAAATCAGGGCCGGCTGATCCATATAGGCGAACTAGGTGGCTGCCTAGGGCTGAAAATTTTCGGGGGCGCAAAATTTAGGATTTTTTTTTAAATTTGGGATTTAAAAATATAAACTATATTAAAGTTTAGTGCGTCTGCGCGCTACTAGCAAAGGCAGATGAATTACTAGGTAATGAAAGGCGAAGGGTATTTAAGTTGTCTAAGAAAATAGGAAAGTATGCCCTAACAGTAGGCCTACTTAGTTTGGCAACCTCGCTGTGCGTAGCGGAGTGCAAAAAGGCCACTTCTCAATCACCCCGGCCAAAGCCTGGATGCGATGCGGCGGGGGAAAATCATAGTGAAGTGACCTGGCCGTGTTCTTCATATCAGTTCGTGAATCTAAGTCGTGAGGGCGCTGAATAGTTTGTATTGACAGTGAAGGTGTTTTTGTGCATTTTTAGACTGCTAATTACAAGTAGGCTACAACAGGAGTTTGGATTGACAGGTAAGCATTGCCCTATACATTGGGGTGGGGGGGGGTGGCAGAAGGGGCATTTGCCCGGGGGTGACACTTCTAGGGGCGGGAAATATAGTCTAAATATAGCACTAAACAAAGCAATTACAGTATGCAAGGGGGCGGCGCTGAAACTTTTGCCCTGGGTCGCTACATAGGCTTGTGTGGGCTGTGCAGGTAAGTCCACTCTTGTTCATAATTATTGCATGATAATATTTCAGTGATCCCATTTACCTTTTAATCTCCAGTTCGGTTGTTACTTTTATTAATTTATTGTAAAGTTAGTTTATTCAATGTTTTCATATACGCGTATGATGTCAGGAAAACACTCAGGCGCTTGGTTTAAGAAAAGAAGAAAGGAAAGAGAACTATCAGCAAAAAAGACTAAAGGGTCTTTTGAGAAATATTTAATTAAACCAACTGACACATCTCTACTTAGAGTGGAAACAGATCATGAATCATCATCTACTTCTTGAACAACATTCCTGACCTTAAAAACAAGACTACATCAGAGGTTAAGTCGATGTGCAAAAACTTGGTAAAAGCATTAATAATCGAAAAAGATGAAGGTGTGAATAAATCTGACATTGCTGCTGTAGGACTGTATTCTGAACTAAAAGCAATTTCTCATCATCTCCATGACTCAGTATCAAACCCCGAAGAAGTCCTAAACTACATTTACCAACATAATCTTGAAAATGAATTTCCTAACATTTGTGTAGCCCTTCGTATTTTGCTTACGTTGCCACTTTCCGTAGCTCGTATTGAACGAAATATATTTTCAAATTTTAATCTAAGTAAACCTATCTGTGTAGTACAATGTGTCAGGATAGACTTCGGGTCTGGCGACAATTATAAATGAAAGTGAGATAGCAAGACAGTTAGACTCATACAAGAATTGGCTAAGCAGAAAGCAAGAAAAGTACCATTAGGGTTTAATTAAGTCTTTAGGAGTATAAATACTGTTAATAAATACTGTTAATCAGTATTTATATGTGACTTTTGGACCGTAGTTAAGAAAACAATAATCCAATACCAAACAATATCAAGTAGACTTTGTGTATTTTTAAGTGTTTTAAAAATATCTGTAATCTAACTGTTAGTTTATGTTTGTTTTTAAGAGAACTGTACATAATGCAATCATAAAACCTACAAACCCATATACCTAATGTAAAACTGTGTGTTATGTAACTTTTCTAAGAATAATTTAGATTTCTAATTATTAATCTATAAGTCGTCAAAATAAAGGGCTAAATGCAAATCTATTGTTACTTTTCATTCAACTGTTTTATTTACATATCCCAGTCATTAATCGAAGGTTATAAAATAAAATTCTTTGTAAAAACAATTATTAACAAAAACACATTTCCGAAGTTCCATACCCGGCAGATCCCACCGAAGGCCCTTTAATTGAGGGCGCAGAATTCGTTTTCGCCTAGGGCGTCAAAAACCCTAGAGCCGGCCCTGATTAAAATTAAGTTGGGGGGGGGGTGAGCGGGAAAAAAATTGTCAAAGGGGGCAGTGAGCCGAAAAAGGTTGAGAACCTATGGTGTAGAAGTTTGAACATAGACTATAATGTACATTATAGTCTATGGTTTGAACGTCAGGCAGACAGTTGTTGAGTAGAGAGAGTAGCTCATGGAAAGTAGTTGTATTTTGTTTTATAGACTGTGTTAAGTTTTGTGTGATTAAAAGTATTATTTTGTTCCATGAATTCTCGTTATTATTTCTCTGAACTGGAGTATTAGTGATAGAACATAGACCCCGCACATACGCACATACTTTTATTCAGTGCTTTTTTTGTGACGGTACGCACCGGTACGGCGTACCGGCACCTTTTTCAATGTGGGGAAGAAATTATTACTTTTCTTGTATTTTAACGTTTATTATTAATTTATTATATTATTAATTTGTTAAAATTGAATTATTTTAAAATTGCGCACAATAAGAATTAAAATATAATCACTGAGTACCGGCACCTATTTTTTTTTACAAAAAAAGCACTGCTTTTATTAATATTAAAAGTTATATAAAGGCGCACATATAGGCCTACTCATAGCCTACTATTTGTTCCTAATATATATTATATTGTGTTACGTGACAGTGTATAACACTAATCATTTAAACCATTCATCTATTAATCTTTCCCCTCAACATAATATTCCCACTTAAAATAATTTGAGTGTTAGGACGCGACTAGTTATTTTCTCCTACATTAAATTATGCATTGGGTTATTTTTCCTTCGTCTTAAAACAAAAGACAGAGTTAAAGTCGCTTAATAAAAACGACGCTTCATTCATAAACCGGCTATAACTGGATTAGTCCTAGACATTGTCTGCTATTACAGCCAATAGATGGCTTTGGTCAGCCCGCGAAGGTTACTACTAATTATTCATAGAATTGACCTGTCCATTAAATGCAAGCTTCCGAATGGATAGAGGCAAGGGGGACCGTGACGTCATATTCCCGCTCTTGGATTTTTGGCCGGGGGAGTATAAAAACAGTCTCAAGCCTGGCCTGCCGCGCATTCGACAGCCTACCTTCCGACTTGATAAGTCACATTAAACTAAACATTGCTCTATTTGTACTCCATGAATTGAATTTTACACAGTTTTACTTGTTGAATAAAAGTTTTCTACATTAAATTTACACGTCGAGGAGTTTGTCTTGTTTTGAATGCAGTTGCTTGAAGATATTTTGAATACTAATCTAGATCGACCAACTTGAAGAATCGCTGCAGTTATTTCTATGTCAGAGAGACATAGGTTCCCGTTGGACCAAATTAAAAGAGCTCCAGGCTAACAATAGTATAAAGGCTTTTTTAGGAATACAATTAAAGTCATAATAGGCATAATTTATTATAGCCAATTTTTTTTTTTACATTACAGCAACAAGACAGAGTTGAGACGACTGGGGATTTGGGGATGGAGAATTGATGTGATGACCATGCAGGACGTCCTACGCGTCTAGTCAGTACCCTTTGCTACGCCGTGGCCACTGGCCACAGGAACTGGTGAACGCTGCTTCACTAGCCCTATGATCAGTTTTTGGTCCGAAGGGTACTTGACTTTTTTTTGTTTACCCTTAATTGCCTATTGGCATGCCATATTGGTTGGGGTGGCTAGTCTCGGACGGGATTCCCCCCCCCCCCCCCGATCTACCCTTTAACATCGTTACACGCTGGTTGGTTCTGGGTTGTTTTTTTTTAACCATAAAAATTAGCGAACGCTAATTTTCCTGTCCTAAAGAGCGATTTCCGCAAAAATTTGGTAAAAAGTTTGAATGCTAAATTTTGCCCCCCCCCCTTCCATCCCCTCGAAAAAAATCCTGGCTTCGCCCCTGATTGGCATAATACGCCTTTTTTTTTGCTGTTAATCTTACAAATCATTTTTTAAGCAATTGAGCTCTTAAAAACTAACTTAACCTTTGACAGTGGCGTAGCTAGGGATTTGGGGGCCCGGGGGGCTTGACCTCTTTAAAAAAAAATTTGTACACTCCTTTGGGGACACTCAAGTAGGGGCCCGGCGGGACTTTCGAATTTGGACCCCCCCTCCCCTAGCTACGCCACTGACCTTTGATCATATTTTAATCTTTTCGGTCTTATATATCTACCGCTAAGTGGGTCATGTTGTAGTAATAAAAGTAGGCCTATTTAAAATTATTTTTTTAAACTGTAATCTTATGGCAACTACACTTACCATTAAATAAAAATACAAGAATATTGCAGTACAAATTCATCAATAAATTATTTTAAAAGATGTCAGACCAAAGCAAGAAAACGTAAGCCAATATGATTAGATAGATATAGTCTATATAATTTATTTTTATCTTTTATGACTATTAAATTTAAATGTTTAAAATTGTTAAAGTCTTTTAACAATTCTGATGAATATCTCATTTGTCTCATTATAGGGAATCTCACCACATAAATGAGGAAAACTAGATTGGATGGATGTTTCACGATTTCATCATTCATGAATTCATGAGCTGATTAGTACAGATTATGTAACATTTGTGGTAAAAAGATTTATTGGAGTGTTTACTTAAAAGAACACCAAAGATGTCATTTAGTGGAACTCCCCTTTCAGTGTTTGATTTGCAATAAAAAAAATTCAATTCCTTAAGCTATGTAAAGTTTAAGTACCACTTATGGAATCATACAGATGAAAATCCTTTTAAATGTGACATTTGTAGTAAACAATTCTCTCAAAGTTATCAATTAAAAATACACCAAAGAATGCATTCTGGAGAAAAGCCTTTTTAAATGTGACATTTGTACTAAACAGTTTTCTAATAGTGGAAATTTAAAAATACACCAAACAATTCATTCTGGAGAAAGCCTTTTAAATGTGACATTTGTAGAAAACAATTTTCTCAAAGTGGACGATTAAAAATACACCAAAGAATGCATTCTGGAGAAAAGCCTTTTCAATGTGTCATTTGTTGTAAAACATTTTCTATTAAGATAAGTTTAAAATCACACTTGTGGACTCATATAGATGAAAAACCATTAAACTGTAAAATTTGTAGTAAACAGTTTTCTCAAAGTGGACGATTAAAAATACACCTAAGAATACATTCTGGAGAAAAGCCTTTTAAATGTGACATTTGTAGTAAACAATTTTCTGTAAGAGGAAGTTTAAAAAGTCACCAAAGAACACATTCTGGAGAAAAGCCTTTTAAATGTGACATTTGTAGTAAACAATTTTCTGTAAGAGGAAGTTTAAAAATTCACCAAAGAACACATTCTGGAGAAAAGCCTTTTAAATGTGACATGTGTAGTAAACAATTCTCTGAAAGTGGAAGTTTAAAAATACACCAAAGAATCCATTCTGGAGAAAAGCCTTTCAAATGTGACATGTGTAGTAAACAATTCTCTGAAAGTGGACATTTAAAAATACACCAAAGAATACATTCTGGAGAAAAGCCTTTTAAATGTGACATTTGTAGTAAACAATTTTCTGTAAGGGGAAATTTTAAAAGTCACCAAAGAACACATTCTGGAGAAAAGCCTTTTAAATGTGACATGTGTAGTAAACAATTCTCTGAAAGTGGAAGTTTAAAAATACACCAAAGAATGCATTCTGGAGAAAAGCCTTTTAAATGTGTCATTTGTTGTAAAACATTTTCTTTTAAGATAAGTTTAAAATCCCACTTGTGGACTCATATAGATGAAAAACCATTAAACTGTAAAATTTGTAGTAAACAATTTTCTCAAAGTGGAAGTTTAAAACGACACCAAAGAATACATTCTGGAGAAAAGCCTTTTAAATGTGACATTTGTAGTAAACAATTTTCTCGAAGGTATCAATTAAACATGCACCAAAGAATGCATTCTGTATAAAAGACATTTAATTGTGACATTTGTAGTAAACAATTTTCTGAAAGTGGACAGTTAAAAATACCCCAAAAATAAATTCTGGTGAAATTAGTAAAATCTTTTTAAATGTGAAGTAAACAATTTAACCAAAGTGCTCAAAGTGGACTATTAAAAATACACAAAAGAATACATTCTGGTGAAAAGCTTTTTAAATTTTACAATTCTAGTCAACAATTTTCTGAAAGTGACGCTTTAAAAAAAAATCAAAGAATTAATTCTAAAGAAAAGCCTTTTAAATCAAAGAGTACATAATAATAAATAATAATGATCAACATGTATAATAACTGTGAGTTTGTTTACATATATATATAAATCTTTGTATATGTTTATAGTTGTATATATATATATAGATAGTAGGCTGTGTATGTAAAAAAAATGCTTACCATTGATCAATTTAAATAGTGCTTACACATGACCATATCTATATACTATATATATATATAATAAAGTATGTTGTTTGTGTCTTATCTGACTCCCATTAGTTAATTTAAAGACACATCCCATTATTGTCTCATATTTACTTTTGTGTCCTCACTTTCTGCATGTGTCCTCTTTAACAAAATGGTTAGAGTCCCGGACTGCCATGCAGGTGACCTGTGTTCTTTTTCCCATCTGAATTTTTTTTTCTTTTTCTGTAATAGTAGCAATACAAATTTATATAGCACTACTCATAACAATTTAATTTTACATTTCTAGTCAACAATTTTCTGAAAGTGAAGCTTTTAAAAAAAATCAAAGAATTAATTCTAAAGAAAAGCCTTTTAAATCAAAGAGTACATAATAATAAATAATAATGATCAACATGTATAATAACTGTGAGTTTGTTTACCTATATTATATAAATCTTTGTATATGTTTATAGTTGTATCAAGGACTACTTAAGACAGGACGTTCAAGCTTGAATTTCTGACTTAGCTAGCTAAGGCCAGTTTTTTTTACGGTAGCGATACACTTCCTTGTCGCGCTGAAATATGAAGTAAACTATTATTAAGTAACTAACATAATTAATGTCAATAATGTTAATGTGCCGGGCCGTTTACTAATGAGGGGTTAGGAGTGAGGGGGTTTAAAAGAGCATTTGAATATTATTTAAGATCTATTTAGATGATTGAATGATTAGGGCCGTACACATGATACCCTATATACTATATATATATATGCGGTTGGTGTTGACGGTTTCGTGTGGGGGGTCAACTAAGGAATAAAATAAAGTGAAAATTTTTTTCTGAAAAATCGTTATTTCTTTACCTAAAAAGGGAAAAATGTAACCCACCCATAAAATTTCTCACGCTCATAATTAAGAGACAAAGGCACATGCCTCTAAAAAAATGTGATTATGAAGTAAGTCGATAATTTGGGTTGAGAATTTTGCCAAGTGGTACATGTATACCATTATTATAAATACGATAATTTGATTTCTATATCTATCTGGCAAAATTTATTTGTGTTTTCATGACCAAGGAATATAAAGAATGTAAATTGACTGTGATATTTAAAAATAAACAAACATTGTGCTCTCCTCTCATATTTTCTGCTTTCAATAATGGTATACATGCACTATTTGGCACTTTAAACAAACGACACTTGTTGGCAGCATTATAATTACCTTTACAATTAACGACACCACATTAATTGTGTATTTTGATAAAAATACACGATCGAAAAATTAAAAACAAACACAGTGAAGTAAACTCCAACAACAAGTATCCATGTTTGAACCAAACTGTGCCTTCTATTCATACTCCTTAAAAAATAGTGCGCTCATGCTTGGTAATTATTAGACATTTTAGTGGCTATTTAAGATCGTTCTTTGTCATTAAATAAAGGAAAATGACATAAACCATTCCGACAATGAATCATATTAGTAAAGAAGTTTGTTAGTTACTTAATAATAGTTTACATTATATCACTGCGCCAAGGGAGTGTATCGCTACTGTTAAAAAAACTGGCCTTAGCTAGGAAGTCAGAAATTCAAGCTTGCACGTCCTGTCTTAAGTAGTCCTTGAGTTGTATATAAGCTTATATATAGATAGTAGGCTGTGTATGTAAAAAAAATGCTTACCATTGATCAATTTAAATAGTGCTTTATTTATAATAATTGCCTGCTCCTTATACCCTGGCCGGCAAACCGCGGTCGGCGGGGACCCAACTTATGCGGTCGAAATTCAAAGAAAATAAAGTCAAAGTTGTTACTGTATTGTTCTTTATATTATTCTTATTATTATATTATTTCAGAGGCGTGTAAGATTGTCTATTGAACAACAGTAAACATGAATACTTGAGTACACATAGGTTTCTTCAGATGATAAGTTTATTACATATAATACATCAATGGACGCAGCACATGGTTCACAAATACTTCTTGCATATAACTTGTCAATTGTATATAAAGATTTTCATAACATATTCTTCATTTATAGTCATATACTTATTATATCTTGAGCACTTTATCTAGCTCCTTATTGGATTCTTTATTTATTAAAACACTATTCAAAGTCTACAAGACTTAGACTTGAATCAATTTAAGTACCGGTATGACACAAATAGTTCAACAGAACTTATATAAAACTGAACCTTCTACCTCAAGAATCCAACATGTACGGATTATTCACACTATCATTCTCTCCCTTGTCAACTCTTGACCACTCACTCAAATCATGCTTTTCTTACATTCTTCTTTTGCACACTTCACTACTGTTTATATTTATTTAGAAAAAAAACTTCACTCACTGATTCAACCATTCAAATCATGTTGCAGTGAATAAACTGTACTGCAACAAAAGTCAACTCATATAATATTTGGAGCTTGTAATAGAGCGTTCTTAGTGGGCGTGGCTTAGGTTTTTAGTGACGTATTTGTGTAAATAAAGAACCCACTTGAGGTACAAATGTAACGTGGTGAAAGTGAAGTACTTCTTTATCATACAAAATTCACATCTGAATATTGGCTATCCTACTAAAAAATAAGGAGGTAAATATTAGTACTGTAGATTAATTGATTAATGTGATTAGGCTAGGGCCGGCTAGACCTATTTACACTTTCAATTTCACTTTATAGGCCTACACTTTTAATGTTTCGTAGGCTAGGCTACGATGTCAAGTGATAGTGTTGGGTGAATAGGCTATCTAGTCAAGTCACTAATAGGCTCACATCGTCTATGATCTATGTCTATGATAATAATAAAATAGCCTATTTTATTTAACATACATAATACAGCTTAAATCTTAATAAGACTTAAAACACAACACATCATTTAAAAAAAGCTCGAGCCTATATGAAACTTTATTAATACAGCGGCCATTATTACTTGTACACCATTACAGAAAGTAAACACAAATCACGTGCTTTTTGTCACGTGATTGCAAACGCCCTATATCCGCACACTTCTCGACAGAGATACCACAGATAGACCTCAGCGACGTTCAGCGCTCATTGCTCATGAACTTGCTTGATACATCATAGACATTGCTGCCCTTAGTGAAACAAGACTAGCTGGTGTAGGCGAACTCACGGAAAGGCTTGCTGGCTACTCATTCTTCTGGAGCGGACGCGACCCAATCGCAAAACGCGAGGCTGGAGTTGGTTTTGCGATTAAATCTTCTCTTGCATGCAAGCTCACCAGTTCCCCCAGAGGAATAAATGATCGCCTCATGACAATGAGACTGCCTCTTTGCCACGATAAGAAGTTTGCAGCAATTGTCAGCACATATGCACCCACAATGACAAACTCGGAAGAGACCATTGCTAAATTATATGAAGATCTCAACACTGTCGTCTCCGCCACACCTTC
This sequence comes from Anisus vortex, assembly GCA_949126835.1. Classification (NCBI taxonomy): domain Eukaryota; kingdom Metazoa; phylum Mollusca; class Gastropoda; family Planorbidae; genus Anisus; species Anisus vortex. The sequence goes on along the minus strand of OX421504.1, from coordinate 9,925,599 downwards.
TTCTGACAAACTGATTATTCTTGGAGACTTTAATGCTCGTGTCGGTAGTGACAACTCTTCCTGGGAAGGAGTCATGGAGAAGCACGGGGTTGGAAAATGTAACAGCAATAGCTTGCTGCTTCTTCAGGCATGTGCTGAATTTGGCCTCCTAATAACAAACACCGTCGTTAGCCTCCCTACTCGCAACAAGACATCATGGATGCACCCGCGTTCAAAACACTGGTATTTAATCGACTATGTCATTGTCAGAAACAGGGACCGACAGGACGTGAGAGTTACCAAGGCCATGTATGGAGCCGACTGTTGGACTGACCATCGACTCATTGTCTCCGAGATGAAAATCCACTTCAAACCAAAAGAGAAGACCTCAGTCCTCCAGAGCTCCGAAACGCCTAGACATAGATAGGCTTAAGATTCCTGATACTAGACAAACATTTGTCCACACTTTAAATGGACGCCTTGCCTCTATCACATTTGACAACAAGGACGCAGAAGCAGCATGGACTACACTACGCGACACAGTATATAGTACAGCCACTGAGTGCCTTGGACCCTCTACCAGGAAACACAAGGACTGGTTTGACGAAAACAATACAGCGATCCAACTTCTACTTGAGCAAAGACGTAAAGCACACAGGGCACTTCTTGATGACCCTATGTCAACAGCAAAGAAAACCGCCCTGGGAAACAGCAACATTCAGAAGCAACTGCGACAAATGCGGGACTCTTGGCTGTGTGCGAAAGCTGACGAAATTCAGGGCTATGCAGACACGAAAGACATGAAGAACTTTTATAGGGTCTAAGAGAAATTTATGGTCCTGCCACCTCAGGCTCATCCCCGCTCCTTGATGCAGACGGTACCACGCTTATTACAGACAAGGAACAAATCTTAGAAAGGTGGGCGGAACACTTCAAAAATGTACTTAACACGCCCTCACTTAAAAGCCACGAAGCCATCGAAAGACTGATACAAGTCCCTGTGAACAATACACTTGAAGCTGTCCCAACTATGAACGAGCTAATGGCAGCTATCCGCCAAATGTCCAATGGAAAAGCACCTGGCCCCGATATGATTCCTGCTGAGATTTACAAAGAGGGTGGTCCTGTGCTGACAGGTAAACTGCTTTGCCTACTTCAGACCATATGGGAGACAGAAACGGTACCACAGAACCTCAAAGATGCTTCCATAATTCACCTCTACAAACGCAAAGGCAACCGACAGGCCTGTGACAACCACCGCGGAATCTCACTGTTGTCCATTGCTGGCAAGATATTGGCTAGACTTCTACTAAATCGCTTAAATGCTCACCTGGAGCAAGGTCTACTGAAAGCCAGTGCGGCTTCCGTAAGGAACGCGGCACGATCGACATGGTATTTGCAGCTAGACAGCTTCAAGAGAAGTGCCAAGAGCAGAACTCAGACCTGTATTCAATTTTTATCGATCTGACCAAGGCCTTTGACAGTCAGCAGAGAAGGCCTATGGAAAATCATGGCCCTAGAAAGTTCATAGCCATGGTAAGGCAATTTCACGACGGTATGCAGGCCCGTGTCCAGGACAACGGAGAGATGTCTGAACCCTTTCCAGTGACAAATGGCGTCAAGCAGGGATGCGTTCTGGCTCCAACACTGTTTAGTCTAATGTTCACAGCCATGCTCACTGATGCATTTAGGGATGGACGTAAGGGTGTAGACATTAGGTACAGCACTGATGGCGGGCTGTTCAACCTTAGGAGACTCAAAGCAAAAACAAAGGTAAAGTCTGACACCATTCATGACTTACTATTTGCCGACGACTGTGCTCTCAACGCCGGCTCTGAAGCTGATCTGAAACACAGTGTTGAAAAATTTTCCAGTGCGTGCTCAAACTTTGGACTTACCATCAGCACTAAGAAGACAGAAGTCCTGTACCAACCAGCCCCCGGAAAGCCCTACGTCGAGCCAAACATCAGTATCAATGGTGAAAAAATCAACACAGTAAACCGCTTTACGTACATTGGTAGTACACTGTCTCAGGGTGTTGTCATTGATGATGAAATAAACTTCCGTATCTCATAAGCCAGTGCAACCTTTGGAAGTCTGTACAAAAATGTCTGGAACAGAAGGGGCATTAGCACCAAAACCAAATTAAAAGTCTACAGAGCAGTCGTGCTGCCTACTTTACTATATGCATGTGAGAGTTGGACTGTTTACCAACGACATGCTAAGCTCCTGAATCACTTCCACACAAAAAGCCTAAGAAAAATCCTAAATATCAAATAACAGGACAAGATTCCAGACTTTGAGGTACTTGCCAGGGCAGGATCCCAAGCATCCACACAAGTCTGATGCAGTCTCAACTTCGTTGGGCAGGACATGTTATACGCATGCCAGACTGCCGTCTTCCAAAGAGGCTCTTCTATGGCCAGTTAAAAAACGGTCAGCGAGCTCGTGGAGGTCCAAAAAAGCGCTATAAAGACATCCTCAAGGCATCACTCAAAGCGTTCTCAATTAAAGACGTCTCCTGTGAGATGACAGCCAAAGACCGTGCCTCATGGCGCTCAGCAGTCCATAAAGGAGCAGCTTTTTGCGAAGAGCAAAAACAGAGAGCAGCTGAGTCCAAGAGGCAAGCCAGGAAAGATCGTGCCCTAGAGCTCACTGTCGACGATCCGACCTTCCCCTGTACGGTTTGCAGTCGTACGGTACCTTCTGAGCAAGGATAGGCCTCATTAGCCACTTGAAAACCCATCGTACAGCCACACCCCAAACTTCATAGGACGACAAAAATGGTCATCGTCGAACACGACGGACGAACAACAACTCATAACAAAGTCTTGAAATGCACTTTACTTTTACTATATGTATATGTTATTAAAATTAATCGAAAAAGTGTGTTTTTATTATTTTTTATTTTGTTTTAAATATTGTCGGTTTGTTTAAATGTGTTAGGAAGTTCATTCTATGACGCTGTAGGAGTGCGCTTCAAATGTTTCTCTTTTTATGCTTGGTACGTTGAGCTGTACATGGCTTTTGTTTGAACGCAGTCGTCTTTTCTCTGATGTGTGTAGCTCGTCCATGGATCGCATGTACTGGTGAGATTGACCATGAAGACTTTTATAGAGCATAGTCAGAACTTTGAATTTTATCCTAAATGATATAGGTATAGCCAGTTTTGGACCCTATGTAGTTTTTTCACATCACACTCTGGCAGTCCAATGTATAGACAGTTTGCGTAGTCTAGATGAGAGATTACCAGGCCCACGATTAATGTCTCACATGCCTCTTTTGTTTGTTAGACTATTTCTAATACTAAGACTTATTCTCTGCAGATTCCTCATTGCAGATTTACATTTATTTTTCTTTCTCTTAAGGGTTAGATTTTCATCTAAATATACGCCGAGATATTTTATTTGAGTTGATCTATGGATGTTCTCATTGTTGACCAAATAAAAAGTATCAGAAATATTCTAACAAAAGAGGCATGTGAGACCTAATTAAACGTAGACCTGGTGATCTCTCATCTAGACTACGCGAACTGTCTGATTTAGCCGTCCAAATGAGGCTGTTTCCTGTAGTGTGGTGGAGCCACAGTTGAGAGCTGTGTGCCAGGTAAGACCAAAGGTAGGCGAGAAACCCCCAAGGGGTACAATAGCACACCCAACCAGAGGTACTTCCATGAACACCCCTTTAAAAGTACACCCGTGGGCTTAAGCATGTAGGACAGCCCTGTTACGTGTCTGAGAATCATTGAACTGCCGAGAGGCTACGGGAGGTGGTGGGAAACACTGAAACAGTCCGTCTCAACCACAGCCTGGATGTCGACAGGCCTATAGGCCTAGTCTGGGATGTGTGCTACCGGGCGACAGTGTAGGTAATATATTATAGGCCTATACGAGTAAGCAGCCACGTTAATGATTCTGTGGAATTCCGCACGTGTGCAGAAGGAGTGTAGACAGTACCTTTTCCTACGCGGAAAGCATATTGGTTGGGCGTGGCTTCTCTGATGGGATTTTGGTGTGCCTCCACCCCTACCCCGACCCACCCTTTAATATCGTTACCACCGATCTATAAAAAGAACGTTACACGCTGGGTGGTTCTTTTTTTTTTTTTTTTTTTTTGTGAGCATACAAAATCAGCGAACTTTGCTTCTCCTGCCCTAAAGAGCGATTTGGCATTTGCGTAAAAATTTTGTAAAAAGTTTTAATGATAAATTTTGGCCCCTGCCTCGAAAAACTTCTTGGCTTCGCCCCTGATAGGATAGGCAAATGATATGCCTATATTTTTTTTTCTATTAATGTTACAATACAACAAATCATTTTTTAAACACTTGAGCTCTTAAAAACAGTTATTAAACAGTTATTTATCACTTAACCTTTGATCATATTTTAATCTTTTCGGTCTTATATATCTACCGCTTAGTGAATCATGTTGTAGTAATAAAAGTAAAAAAAAAATTTTTTTTTTAAACTGTGATCTTTTGGCAATTACATTTACCCTTAAATAAAATACAAAAATATTGCAGTACAAAAGTATCAATAAATTATTTTAAACGATGTCAGACCAAAGCAAGAAAACGTAAGCCAATATCATTCAATATGATTAGATATATAATTTATTTTTATCTTTTATGACTTTTAAATGCTTAAAATTGTTAAAGTCTTATTATTATCCACTAAATTTATGTCTTTATGTTGCCATTATATTTAAATTATTTATTTGACAGCGAGTAAAACTTATAAAGAGTTTAGCGAGCCCACTCTTTCTCCAGTCTGAGCAGTCTCCCGTCTCTCTCCGTTCTGCAGCAAACAAATACTAATAATATTATAGGCTATGTAGGCTAATATTTTTATTGTAATGTTCACTGTTCACGGTTACTAACCACACTCACACATTAGTTATGATTACTAATGATTAGTCATTAGCCTAGTTGACATTAGTATTACTAATACTATTATTATTCATGATTTAGAAATTTAGATTAGGCTTAGCCCCCCCTTAGGCCTAAGGCCTAGGCCTAAGGCTAATCCTTAGGTCCTTAGGCCTAATTTAATTATCTAATTTTGTACAGTCCAATATCTCAAATCTCAGTTCTATATATTTTTTTCAGCAGACTGTCCTATATAATTTTTCATAGTATTTTGAAGTATTTATTATCCCGTCAATGGCCAAAGGCAAGATTTAGCAAATTTATATTTATATACAGTGCTTTTTTTCTAGTGTAACGCACCGGAACAGTGTTCTGGCACCTTTTATAATATACTACTAATTTCAGTGTTATTTCTCTTTATGACACAACGGACATAAATAGGTGTTCCGGAACCTTTTGTTTAGGAGTTCCGGTACCTTTTTTTAATAGAAAAAAAACACTACTTATATATATATAGGCCTTTATATCTATAGGCCTATATATAGATATATAGGCCTAATAGATAAATATAGACAAAGATAAATTATAGTATACATATATATGTGTATGTATATGCATGCCCAGTATTTATTATAATTTTATACAGGGCACTTTGCTGAAACACCAAACATCCAGTTCAAAACCGGACACTTGGTGACCTTATACATAGGTCACAGGTCACCGATCATAAGATTAAACTTCCAGACATTTTAAAGTTTGCAGAATAACATCCATTAAAAAAGTGGGGGTGATGACATTGGAATTTTGTGAGTGGCAAATCTATATAGAACAAACAGCTTAATTAGTGAAAGGAGAAATATGTTAAAAAATATGTATGGTAATGGTAAAGTTTAACTTCTTGGTGAAAGTGACATCAGAGAAACATATGGTGAACATATCAGTCTTAAAAACAAAATAACCATAACTTAAACTTAAACAAGTTTTCTCAGCACCGCACTAATGGTGCCCTTACTTACTTACTCATACTGCCAGGGACACCGTAGGTGCAAGGCCTCAACCAAACATCTCTTATCTCGATCACAGGCAAATAAATTATGACATAAATGGGTTCGATTATTAATGACTTAACCTTTTATTCATATCTTTTCCCAGGTTGTTAAAAGTGCTTTTTTAAATTCTTTTTTTTTTACCTTTGAAATAAATTAAATATATTTCTGTGAACATTTATTCCAGGTATGGACTTATCATTCCTAAAAAAGCAGGACAGCCAACAAAGAAATCAACACCGTCCGCTGCCTTTAATGTTTTTGGAAATGAAAGTGATGAGGTAAAGACCAAAGGTGGCTTAAACCGCTTAACTAATAATGTTGCATGGTGGTCGAGAGGCAGCTTATCAAAGGTGCTGGGTTTGACTCCTGGTGAAGGCTGGAGTGAGTCTCTGAGTCTACCCAGCTCTAATGGGTACCTGACATTAGTTAGGGCAAAGTAAACATGGCCGAGCATTGTGCTGGCCACTTGACCCTTAGGTATGCTGTGGCCACAGAAACTGGTGAACGCTGCTTCACCTGCCCTTTGTATTAATTTGCCCTGGATTGCTTTAATTAAAAACTAATTCCAAACTTTTGCAATAGCAGTTTTACATATTTAATTACAACAGCTAGATTGTAGATTGTGTGGCCATTTCTTTTAATATGATCCACCGGATGAATTAAAAGTGCATTAGCTGGCATTGATGTAACAGCTTGGCTTAAAAGGCAAATCTGTAAATATTGATGGCTCGCCAGAGTTATGACAGGATAAAAAAGAAGGACTTCTGGCAGAGGACGAAAACAAGACCCCAACAGATAGCTAGATGGAGATGAATTGGCCACTCTCTCAGAAAGCCAGCTGAAGACACCACGAGACAAGCTCTTCAATGGAACCCACAGGGCAAAAGAAAAGCTGGCAGGCCCAGGACAATGTGGAGAAGATCGTGCAAGGAAGAAATGAAGCAGTGCTGCATGACATGGGGTGAACTAAAGAAATCCGCTCCAGAACCGAGTGTTTTGGAGACTTGCTGAGGCCCTTTGTTCTACAAGGATGGCAAGGAAATAAGTCAAATAAGAGAAATGAACTGAACTATGGCTGATCTTGTACTTTTATATGTTTTATGTATTTAAACGTTAAAATAATACACTCTCTGTCCCCTAAACATTCTTGAATGCCATTCATAAAAAAAAAACAAGCATAGTTTAGAAATATTCACAAACTTAAGCTTTGAATTCTTATTATTTACATTAAACATTCAATTTCTTATCCATTGAGAGTTATGATACCAGGAAGCTGTGTCTAATGTATCCACTGTGCTGCTATGCAAATCATGGACTTGTTTAGTTATAATGAATAATGCAACTAGCTGGCCCGTGTAATCAGAAATAAACGGACTATGTTTAATGAAACAAACTTCACCAGAAAGTATTAAAACACAATGCAAATATTTTTTTTGTACATTTAGTGCTTTAATTTATTGAATGAAAAGTTTATTTGACAAATATATAAATAACTTTTCAGGAAGACGGTGGTAAGCCCGCCACAGCTCCAGCAAAAAAATATTCCGGGCCAAGCACAGTGAAAAGACAGGTTTGTAGAAGAAATGCCCTTTTTTTTTTATTATTGATTTTCGTTATCTGTTTAGTCATTTGAGTTAGATTCTCAGTTAGTGCGAATGTGTCGGTGGATAAAATCACCCTGACAGTTCTCAGTGTGGATGGACACATAAAGAAGTCCTAAGGAGTGCGCTTATTTGAATCGCGTGCCTTCACTCTGGAACAGCTTGCCTTCACTCTGGAACAGCTTGCCTTCACTCTGGAACAGCTTGCCTTCACTCTGGAACAGCTTGCCTTCACTCTGGAACAGCTTGCCTTCACTCTGGAACAGCTTGCTTTCACTCTGGAACAGCTTGCCTTCACTCTGGAAAAGCTTGCCTTCACTCTGGAACAGCTAGCCTTCACTCTGGAACAGCTTGCCTTCACTCTGGAACAGCTTGCCTTCACTCTGGAACAGCTTGCCTCAGACACTGAGGGATTCTGAGACAAAATAGTCCCTTAAAATAGTGCCCTTTAACTTGTGTCTGTGGGCCTTCTCTAAACCTAATATCTAAAAATGTATTTAATAACAAGAGCAAACTGAGCTAAATGCTAAATATAATAGCATGGAGAGACAAGCTAAAAAAAGGACTACCATCCTCATCATCAAGTAATGTTGATTTGTAAATCTTTGAAATTATTAGTTCTCTAGATTATATGTTCAGCAGTTATTCCAACATTTTTGGGGAAATTAACTTGCCTAGTTTTATTTTCGTCTTGCGTCTTAGTCAGCTCAATTTATCAACGTCATTTAGTAGTTTATTATAATAGGCTCGGTGGCCGAGTGGCAGTGCAATCGGTTGGCATACTGAAGGTCCTGGGTTTGAATTCTGATGAGGTCTAGCGTTTGTCCTTGGGCCCGGAGGGTGTTCCTGGGTCTACCCATCTGTGCTTGGTGCCTAACATTAGTCTGGGAAAAGTAAAGGTGGCTGAGCATTGTGCTGGCCAAAAGCAATTCCTTGAATTCTTCGAACGTTTTAAAATAATCATTGAACAAAAAGCAGTACAATCATGCAATAAAAGAAAACTAAAAGTTTATAATTTAATTACTTAATACAGCCAGTAATTTTAACATACGACTCTTGTAAAAGAAACAAATGACTAGCTCAAGTTATATCTCTTCATTTTTAACTTGATTCTTAATTGATCATTTTGTTTAGATCTTTTTACTGTAATATCCCAGGTTTTCAGTCGTCCATCTAGGGTCTGGTTCACTTTGAAGTAATACACACAAGCCACTCAATGAACTTTTAAAGAAGAATTTAATGCTTGAACTTATTTACAATAATTACGTTCATAACACTGGTCGATAATAAGTAGCTTATTTATTGCTATGCAAAACCATAACAACAGTCTACACCTCCGCATGCCTTCATATAGGTTTTAGCACAGAAATTGCTAGAATGGATTTTCCCAAAAATGTTTATGCATAACATTAACTTTAACTGAATTTTTGATGCAATTCTAAATATAAAATTAAAATTATTGAATTACACACATAAAACAGTACAATTACTTTTATATATATAAAAAAAAATTGTTCTCTTTCTCTGAACATTTCATTGACAACAGACTCAGATGGACATTGACAAAGCCCTGCATGAAGACCCCACAGTGTATGAATACGACTCAATCTACGACGATCTACAGGCTACTAAACCCCAGGCTGGGGCAAAAGAGAAAAGCTCAGTGGAAAAGAAAGTGAGTGTTTACCCCATATATATATAAGCCTAAGCTAAACTGATTCTAGGGGTTAGAGCAATGGGATTAAATTCTTCATAAAGCACATAAATTTGTTTTAATTGAACAGAACAGTCCATAACTTAAATTTTATAGCAAAATTGTTACCTTTTTGTGTGTGTAAAAGTATAAGTAACATTGCATTGTATTTCAACTGTTCTATCTCTGAAAGCCTAGGTACATCTCTGGTCTTCTCAAGGCGGCAGAAACAAAAAAGAAAGAAGATGAAAGGCGCAAAGAAAGACAGGTCAGCAGAAATTAAGTTAACTATGGGATTGTGTGACAGCCGCAATGCCCAAACAATGCCTTGTTATTAAGCGCAGTGAATTTCAGGAAACACACCATGAACATGGCACTAAGGGCTAAACAAGGGACAGCATTCTGAGGGACAATTTCTGTGGGTTTTCATTGGTTATCTTTATTTATTTACTTTTACTACTACTGTCATCTTAGGCATGGGCGTTGTTTCTTGTTTGAAGTTGATTTCTTAGTTTGAGCACCTAATCCTACTGGGCAGACTGTGTATTAAATAATAAAAAATTCCTTTATTTCCAACCAAACAATTATTGGTTTATTTCTTCTCGACATATATCTTCAGGCGCTGACAGTAAGTAGCCTACATATAAAACAGCATGGTACCATTCCGTTTACAGAAAAATTACAATCACATGAATTTAACTCACAAACATTCACACAATCACATTGACTATATACAGATACACACATGCACGCATACATCATAGATAAGAACTGACAGATGGCTTTAAATTGTTGTTTGTTGGGCTTAAAAATAGCAACTTTCAAAAATAATTATCAGAAGAACAATTTTCACTTGTTATCATTTGTCTTGCACTTGCAGGTTCAGAAGGAGCGTGAGGCAGAGGGAGAAATGTTCGCAGACAAGGAGAAATTTGTAACCACGGCATACAAGCAGAAAATGCTGGAAATGGCAGAAGCGGAAGAAAAGGAGAAAAGAGAGGCTGCTTTAGAAAGTATGTGGGCTGATCATTAACCCTTCCAGAACCCAAAAAATTTTTTGCGACACATAGCACAACATTCTGACTATCATTTTACCCATTAATGCTTTAAGTAATAGGTACTATTTCCTACTATGCCATGTCATATTTTTTTTTAAAACAACTAAAGTTCCATGTACAAAAAAAAATCAGTAAATAGTCTATTACATTTTTTTTTTAAATTATCCACTTACAAATATACATTTGGCCTGTAACTGTGGTGGAAGATCCCTAAGGGACAATCCTATTGATTGTCTTGTATAATTAGATACCTTTGCAGTTTTGTTAGAAGGAAATTATGTGAAACTTTTACATTTACAAATGTATTTAAATAGCTTTAACGAACAACAAAGTATTGTGATTCCTCTTACTCTTAGATTTATTGGATGTAACAAAGCAGAAAGACATGAGTGGTTTCTACAGATACCTGTACAGAACCACTACTGGGAATGAGGCACAGACTGGGGCAGGAACTCAAGACAACACAGAGATTCCAGAAAAGTAAGTCCCTGCTCCCTTTCAAACAACATGGATGGCGTGGGGGACGTGCCCGTTGACCAAAATGTTTTGACAGAAATGAAAAGAAAAAACAAAAAAAATTCACACAAAGCCAATGGCCTAGTCATAGGAGTCTGCCGCATCCCTTCATGGGGTGATACATTTATAACACATTACTTTTATTGATGCAGAACTTTATAATTATAATAAAATGTTAACTGTGTTTATAAGCACAGAGTTTTTAAATTTTTATATTTATTCCATACAGTGTTTTTTTTTAAGTTAATATATTTAGTTTCTAAATAGTTTTTTGGTCAGTTGGGATTTATCAGAGCTTGCTAAGATTTAGGGTATAAAGCTCAAACTTGGATGGAGTTCAATGAACAAAATTAAAATTGTCCTCACAAGTTTTATGGTAAAAAGCTAATTGTACATTCCCAAAGGCAAAAGAAGTTATTTGGTCAGAAACGAATTCACACTCTTTCCATACCTTAACAAATAGTTGATTTGGGCAAGCTGGGGTTAATGGAAGTTATAATTAACTTAACAAAAATGGAATACAAAGACTTTATACTTGAATCCTCTCACCCCTGTCTCTTTTACATTTTATTACACAGTCGTTGCCCTCCGCCCTGTGCTAATGCCACTAGTAGTTTGTAGGGTCTATGTGAGGAATTGGGTTGAAAACCTGGTGAAGACTAGGGTTAGTTTCCTGAACTGTATGGTGTCGCTGAATCTACTCAGCTCTGATGGGTACCTTACATTAGTTAGGGTAAAGTAAAGGCGGCTGGGCATTGTGCTGGCCACACATGCCCTAGTATGCCGTGGCCACAGAAACAGGTGAGCGCTGCTTCACCGGCCCTATGATTTGGTCCGAAGGGTACTTTATTTTATGTGAGGAATTAGAGGTAGTTAAAAGGAGACCAGTGCTAATCATAGTTGGACTATATATTTCTACAATCATTAATGTAAGGCGTACAACGTAATACTTCACTGAGCAGCACACATTCTTTTTTCCATTTCTTGTTGTGAAGCTTTCCAGTTGTCATCAGGGTTGCACTGTTTCCTAATTCTATTTTTTTTTTTTAATTCAATAGGGTCAAAGAAGAACCGACTTCACCACAGTCCGAAACAGTACATTCATCAAAGTCAAAAGCGTCGTCTTCACCCAAGTCCAAATCAGAGTCTTCAAGCTCATCTGATTCAGAAAGGTGACGTTGAGAAGAATTATATTTATACTTTTCTGAAGCATGAAGAGAAATTCATTTTGTTGTAGAAAATAGACAACAATAAAACTAAAATCATTTTATTTTTATGTATTTATCTTTAAATCAAAACTTTCTATAAGGTGCTTCAGGTAGTATTAGCAAATTTGCTTATTTAGCATTTTAACATCCTTTATATATATATTGCTTCGAAATTGATTTTGACCTAATTTTTTTTGTTGGAATCATAGGATTGAATCCTGATTTTTTTAAAAATAAAAACACCTGGATTCTTTTCTCAGGTCACAAATTACACAGCTTTTAAAAATCTAGGCCTATGGAGCACTAAAAAAAACGAATTCTACTAAATTTTATGATTTCTATTCATGTGATCATTAAAAGAATTTCCTAAAGGCTTTTTGTAAATATTGGTCCGTTTTGAGACTTTTCTCCATTTCATCCCAATCACACATTTGGTTTTCTAGACATGCACAATAATGTGCATTACTGGGATAACACAAAGTGTGCTGGTGGAAATAAAAGAAGTTTCGCACTAGTGAGAATACTAAAGCCATGTTTATCTTTAAACACACATGCACAAAAAGCAAAGAGTCATTTATGATCAATTATAGTATATACATCTACATATAAATACTAGCTAAATTGCCCAGCATTGCATTGTGTAACAATTAGCCTATTTTTTCATTTTTAAGAAACACCTTAACAAGGATTGAACCCAGTCCACCCGAGCGGCGAGGCAAGGATTCTAACCTCTATATTATGGGGTACACAATGAGAACAAAGAAATCGCAATAGTTAAATAGGCCTTAAAGGCAATGAGGTTGTGTGTCTTGATATTTACCAATGGGAATCAAAAATTGACACAAACATCCAGCTTTATGTATATAGATATAAACACGTATATGCTAATTTAAATAGAGCATTTTCTCTACTTCAGCAGCCATGAGAGTTCTGATGAAGGTCCAGATGAAGACAAGACCAAGGTGGAGTTCTCCAAACCCAACAGACCGCGGCACGGGGGGAAATTCCGCCAGCACAGGTCGGACTCTTCTTCTCCCGAGCCAGATAGGAGTGACTCCAAGAGGCCAGCGCCCCCACCTCGACGTGACTCGGACCACAGGAGAGATAGGCACGGGGATCCTCATCATGGCGGCCAAAGGAAGAGGAGGTCATCCTCGCCCTCGGAGGAGGTGAAACAAAAGTCACGGGCCTCGCGACCTGACTCAACAAGGAGGGAGCCGAGAGACCGGTCTAGGTCTAAAGAGAGAACCAGGAGCAAGCGCTCTGGGTCACGTGATAAAAGAGAGACTCACTCTGGCCAGTCGAAAAGAACGAAAATAGAAGCAACGCCGCCGGTTGCTGTCGATAAGGTTACAAATCCATCGTCGTCTCCACCAGATGACCCCAAAGCTGCTTCACCCACGGAGAAAGAAAACGTGGCAGTTGATGAAAATGTGAAATCGAACAGTGTAGCTATGGGTCCAGATAAACCCCCAGTGAAGGAGAAAACTGAGCCTGTGGACCCCAGAAAGAAAGTTTATCCTCACCACAATTCCCCCAAAGATATCGCTGAAGCCAGAAAACGCTACCTGCAGCGGAAAATTGCCAGAATAATGGCCGGGTAGAGCAATGTCTCTGTTTAAGTTGAAACTGTTGTTCTTGTATACTTGTACATATATACACAAATAAAAAAATTTTTTTCTTTTGTATTTAAAATGGCTAAAAGATTTGATTTTGCATGTACTATGGGTGTTAGTGATTTAACAGTTCAACGCAAGAGTGCAAAGCAAACAGCCAATAACCAGTAGTTTAAGGTACTTTTCTAGTTTTCATACGTACTTACCATACCCTCATCTTTTTACTGATTTTTTATGCTGTCCCATGAATAGGAAGTCTAGCAAAGTTGATTTCTCACTAGAAAAAAAAAATAATGTGTAAAAATGGTTGTCAGGTTGCATTTTTATCTTTGTAATGCATGCATTTATCTCAGCCAGACTATTTAAATTTTGTTTTTCAGTCCCACACATTTTCATTAACAATGGCAAACAAAAATTATTCAATTAGTAAGATATTTAAAAAAAATAAAAACCGTTACTTTGTTTTTCTTAGCTCTACTGTGAGAACAAAAATTGCTTACTTACTAATCAAAGTAATAGCTCATAGACTAATTGTAAATATGAATGTGACATATAAAAGCTGACTGGTGTTGACATAATATGCCTTTATAAACAAACACGAATTATTCCACATAAAATGGGTTAACTAGATCAAAGCACTAGATTTTTTATTTTGAAAGTCAATATAATAAATTTAACGGTTGTCTCTCCCCCCCCCCCTTTTTTTTTTTTTAAGATTACTTCCCTTGACTCTTGTAATGAGTTTGCCGTGTCTGTCAACCAGTCAGGATAGAATTATGGGCCAGTGAAGCAAACTTGTTTGCGGAGAATGGGTCAACGTGACATTTTTATGCCTTGTGTCTTATCGGAAAACTGAGTCACTCCACGGAAGTCTGACTCAAGAGAATTAACTCACAAAAAAAAAACGTGTCGTCAGCTCACTAATTTCAATGACACTTATAATTGTTGGTTTGCTTTGTTTGTTAATGGCTTGTGTACACATTGCCCTCTAGTACATATACATGTCCAGTTTGTTTTATGTTAGCAATGAAAAGGGGGGGGGGGGGTAAGTGCGTTAACTCTGTTGGATCGAGGTCTACTTGAAATGAACGGGAAACCTCTAGTCTAGTATTCAAGTGTACTGTAAAGGGAGACTACTCATCACAATAACTTTTTAAAAATTATTATAGAAGTTAACGTCTGTGACTCTATAAAACGATAGAATAATTAGATCATCTTGTCTATTTCGTTGAATGGGGTCGCAATAACTCAAAATTGGGCTAACGCATATTGTGCGATTATAATAATACAGGAAGTTACGCACTTGTTAGGCCTACACTACAAAATATATCTTTATGTATACACAAACACATATGCACAAAAAGCAAAGGCTATTTTTAGGTGTTATTGTCCCAGATTTTAAGTGGATATATATTTTTTTTTAAAAGGAGGGGAGTTCCTGATTTCTATTTTAGTGTGATGGTGTCATTGCAGTAAGGTTATAGGTTAGGTCATGATGACCTTTGAAGCACAACGTTTCAGTGTAAAAATAAATTTAAAGGATTGGAAGGGGGGGGGAGTTTATACGAAGATGCGAAGGCTGAAGGGACTGGAGACTTGAGTAGTTCTGCAATAGTGCAGCTTATCTCATGGGTTTCGCCTTCACAAAAGGAAAAGAAATTTTCATAGGACTATACTATACATGGACCGCTTGCTTTAGTTTTTTATGCTATTATCTTCTCTTTTTTTTTGCCATTCCCGATTCTAAATAAAGTAATTGTCATACTAGTTCCGTTTTATTAAATCGCATTTTTTTCGACTTTAAATGAATACTTGTAGGCCTATTAATCCTATTATCATTGACTATAATAAGATGGACCGCATGCTCTATTTTTAGAGCTCATGCTCTTTTTCCGTGCGCACACAACACTGATCTATAAATGTTTCCGCTCTGTACAACTTTCGATTTTAATTTTTCATTGAGAAAATCATAGCGATTAAATAAAACGGAACCTGTATATCAATAACTTTATTTCCTGTATAGCAATTACTTTATTTAGAATCGGGAATTCCGAAAATCAGTGTTTCAAGTCGTCATATAGCAGAAACACTAAAGCAAGCGGTCCATGTATATTATAGTCTATGATATTTTTATATTATGTGCTCGCGTTGGTCCAGAAGAGCAACTCTCTGATTAATAAGGTTTGCACGGAGTCGGGCTATGTTGTATAGGTTTCCATCCGCCCTATTATGGATGTTCACATCCTCTGGGCAGATTTCGAAAGCATGTAGGAGTAGTACAGAAAAAGAAAACGATACCAAAGAGTGAGTGTTGGTCCCAGGACGAACCCTTGTTTGACCCCAATACACAATGAGAAGGGCTTTGAGGTGGCGCACTCGAAGAGTACTGTGCTGTGCGTGTTGTTGTGGAATGACTCAATAATGCCGAGTAGCCGGGGAGGACATCCCATTTTTTTTTTGTATGCTGAATAGTCCGTTTCAGCAAAGTAGGTAAAATGCCTTTGTTAAATCTATGTAGGCAATGAATAGGACTTTCTGCTGCTCCCGACATTTTTCTTGCAGCTGGCGAAATGAGAATGTCATGTCAACGGTTGACCGGCCAGCCCGAAAGCCACATTGAGATTCCGGGTAGACGTTTGATGCCAGAGTTTGCAGGCGGGCCAATAACACTCTGGCAAAGGCAGAAAACAAAACCACGATAGTTATTGCAATCACTATGGTCACCATTTTTTTTCTAGAGGGTTACTATTCTGGCATCTCGCATGTCTTGTGGGAAGTGACCATATCACCAATAATCGCAGGTATGGTCGTGCAGAGGCTTTAGTAGATTACTGCAGTTGAGATCTACTGTAGGAATGTCATCGTTACCTGGAGCTTTTCCACTGCTAAGATGATCGACTGCTTAGCTAAGCTCCTCTATTGAGGGCAGAGCATCAAGTTGATCCAGCACTGGTAAAGCTGGAACTCTATTTAGGACAGAGTCAGAGACAACGTTCTGTGTTGCATAGAGCTCCAGGTAGTACTCAGCCCAGCGCTGCAACTGCTTGTCTCGTTCTGTGATCATCTCGCCTGTCTTCGACTTGAGTGGAGCTTAACTTTGAGATTAGTGGTCCATTGGCGTTATTTTTATGCCTTCGTACATTTTTGTTGTAACTCCCTGGTCGGCAGATATAACTTGAATGTGTTGGCGCAAAAAACGTGCAGTCTTCCGGGCAGTATTCGTGGGATTTCTGAGATTTTGCAGCGTATCAGGGCCTGTGGCAGCTTTGTAGGCCTTTAGGGCTTTTCTCTTTGCCTCCGTAAAGGGCATCATTGTCTCCCAGTGGGCTTCAAACCAGTCTGCACTTTTCCTTTCTTTCTTCCCAAGGACAGCAGTAGAAATGTATATGGTATCGCGAAGGTGAAGCCATGTGGCATCGACATGTTCTGGCACATCTTCTTTTGCTTCCTGGGGCTTGGGGACGCCTTTCTGAGAGATACGATCCGTGAGAGCTGACCCAAGCTGATTGTCCCTGATCCCTGAGCTATTAATACGGCAAGAGTTTATGCGTGTTTTTCCCTTACACTTAGAGTTATGTAGTTTCCTTGGGATTCGTTTTATTTTGTTTGCGACCAGGGAGTGATCAGCGTCGCAGTCGGCACTGTGGTAGCTTCGTGTTAGGAGTACACTGACCAGGTCTGAGCGCCTGGTGATAATAAGATCAAGCTGGTGCCAGTGCTTGTAGCGAAGGTGTCTCCATGACACTTTGTGGATCTCTTTGCAGTTGAAGAAGGTATTCGTTTCACACGGGCTATGAGCGCTGCATAGATCGAGCAGTCGCTGGATATTGTCATTCATTTTACCGATGCCGTGCGTGTACCAATAATGGTAGACCAGGCTTTGTGATCCGTATCTTGGACCAATATTGGGCTAATATAGTGTGCTGTTAAGGTTATAAGCTTAGTTCACCAACGTCCACTTGTACATGTAGGCCTACAGGTCCTATAGTCAAAACCAACCTGCTTTTCAGTCTTAAAAAAAACAACACACCACAAAACTAACACGCTCTATCCACTTAAGCTTCTATTATCCTGCTATTGTTAAAGGTGTTATTACCTCGGTTTTGGGGATTCTCTGAGTGTCACTTTTATTGATTGTTTTCAGAAGTATTATTTTGTGTTTTTTTTTTTTCTTTTTACAAAAGGCAACTCGCCAATAAAGAAAGTCACCGTAAAAAAAAAAAAAACAACGACAACAACAAAACCTACAACAACGACATAAAAAAAGTTAGCTTATAATTAAAAATACAATAATTTTTTTTATAAAAAGAAGTCTTAAAAAGCCACTGGAAAACAAACAGCAAACAAATACACACAAACCAAACAAACTAACAAAAAATCTCTGATAGCCACAAACTATACCAACGGTGTTGTAATGACGCTGTAAACGAACCCACAAAATAACGCCTGTCTGTGAATTCTAAATATAGGAACACTTTATAGACAAGTAGACTTAAAATGCAAAGTAGTTATAACACTTTAAAGTGGGCGTCCGTTGTCTATATGTCAATTATTTATAGTATCTTATATATTATAGACGCTCCTTCTATAATGACGATTATTGCGTCCTACACTCATCTGTGATCTGAGTCTATAGTCTTGCATTTTTATTAGTGTTTTAAATGATGTTAAGTTACTGGATTTCTTGGTTTGTTCATGTAACCCATTCCATGACCGGAAGCTACTTGGGAAGAAAGCAAAATAAAACGAATCCCAAGGAAACTACATAGCTGTAAGTGCAAGGGAAAAACACGCATAAACTCATGCCGTATTAATAGCTCGAATACGGCCCGGAAGACTGCACGTTTTTGCGCCAACACATATTTCGTAGATCTCTTTGCCTTTCTGTCCTCTAGTGTTTCTATTAGGGATGTTAAACGAAAACCGGAATACCGGATTCCGGTTTTGAAACCCAAAACCGGTTTTGATTTTCAAAACCGGATTTCGGTTTGTTGGTTTGAAGGTAATCACTACTTCAAGAAGCACACCTTTTTTTTTGGTTCTGATGGAAATAATTTTCAAAAATAATGTTGGATTCGCACAAAACAATTCTTGAAATGCCTTGCTATTCTTAGATATTGTTTCTTTTTTTTCCAAATACGAACTTTGGCTTGCGATAAAAACAACATCAAACCAAATGTTAAGTTACAGTTACAAAAGTTACAGCTACAATTAACATGATTTTTTTTTACTTGTCGGCTCATCTTTAAGATGTGCGCTCCCCTTTGATGTACACAATAGATAGGCGCAAACTAGCCTATCCCAGTATTTCTGTGACCCTGAACATTTCGGCTAGACACCACGTCTTTGATTTAATATTAACGGCACTATAACATTCTTTTGATTCGTGTTACGCGAAACCTTTCAATACATTATTTTACAAGTTACCATAGATCTATAGTCTATAGGCCTATGCCTCTTCAAATGCTTCTTCTTCTTGTTCAAATGCAACACTAATCGGTAATTTGATTATCACTATTGAAAAATTGAAAGCTTTTATCGGTTTTAATCAATTAGCCCAGATTTTTTTAGTTTTAAGGAATTTTATGGTAAAGAGTACAAAATAATATTGAATTCACACAAATCAACCCATTGAATGCAAGCAAACACAAATTATAAATTTAAAATAACGGTAAGCTTATTTTTCAAATATACCTACAAAACTACGCCCATTTGTTTTTTTTTCGCCTATGACTTGTGACATTGCGCGGGAGGGGGGGGGGAAACCGAAATCCGGTTTTAAACCGGTTTTATAAAATCGAAAACCGGTTTTAGAAAAAAAACCGGTTTTAACATCCCTAGTTTCTATCATCATCTCTGGCGCTACAGCCAATGGAGGGCTCTGGCCTGCCTCACCTCCTCCTTCCACTCGGACCTATCCATTGCTTTCTTTTTCCAGTGCTTTCCCCTGAACTGTAGGCTTAAAGTCACCATACATCTCTAACTTTCTATCTAATGTCACTCACACAAAAAACAACAGGCTTTTGATCCCAGCCAGAGCCTGCTCACCATGGCAACCTTAAACCCGATTAGACCTTTTATGGTTTTTATCTGAAGTTGAGCAAAGAGAGAGCCGTCTTCAGACAGTTTATCACACGCCTTGACGAAGCGGGTCACCAAAATTCAAGGATTTTGTTCGAGAGCTGCGTGTAAGCCTAGCCTACTTCTACGTTCTACAAACGACAAAATCGTCTGCAAATTAAATAGCAAATGAGAACATTTCTAAGTTCACCGGCGGCTCCTTATCTTATTTTATATATTACAGACGCTAATTCTATAGACTAAAGAAGATTATTGCTTCCTACGCACATCCGTAGTCTAATCTTGCATTTTGATTAAGCTTAGTGGCTTAGTGTTTTAAATTTTAAATGATGTTAAGTTACTGGTTTTCCTGTTGTTTTTTTACCTGAGAATAATTATTTTACGATATAATAAGAGTCTTAAAGACGACAGTATCTATCGATATTTTAAAAATGTTTTTCAACCACCATTTCAATATGAACATTATATTGCATCGCTCCCCATTTTTTATTCAACTAATTTATTTATTTTGGCATGCTTCGCAAAATCAGCTGCATCGACTAACGAAAATCGACTGTGGGTGTGGTTATCTAAGGGGAAGACACTCTGAATATATTTTAAGTGCCTCTCACCTGAGAGAACAGGAAAAATGGTGGACGCGAAGGATGTTTATACTTGACGACTTCAAAGTTTGGAAAACTTGGATTTAAAGTGATAAAGTTCATGTAAAAGTGAATGGAATAAAACAACAGCCCAGATGATTTCGGGACCATCTTTAATTTGTAAAGGATGTGGCGAGGCCATTATTTCGGAGCCGATCGTACAAGCTTTAAACAGCGATTGGCACTCAAAATGTTTTCGGTAAGTAGTATTTAAGTAGTAAGTAAGTTTACCGATTTAGTCCCCTTCGCCCCTTGGTAAGGTAGAAGTTACTAGATCATGTGTAGATAAAAAAAACAATAACAAGAGTAAAACTTATTTTATACTCGTACTTTGAAATGTAATTTTCCAAAACTAATACGTATAGGCCAATGCATTATGATAATATTTGTGTCTTGCGTCTCTACTATAATATAAGTTTAAGTTTTATTTTTAGCCTAACCTATATATTAAAATTAAATTATTAGACTTATATTTACATTGAAATACTTTTAATTTAATAGGCCTACAATTTTTTTCATTGACAATCAATGACAAGTCAATACAATCGAACCATGACAATTATTTTTTAGGTCTAATTTCTAATGCCTTTTAATCTGGCTAGATCGATTCACGTTCAGTCTAGATCTAGACTCTAAGAGTCTAGACTCTAGACTAGATAAATTAGTAATTACTGATTACACTATCACTATCACTAAGTCTAGTCTAGGTATAGTAAATAATAATATGACAAGGCCTACCTAACGGTATATAATACAGTAAATATATTAAATAGTGTAGTTCAGTTCTTGATGTTTTTGCCTTTGCCATTCAAATCCATCGTTAAAAAAAAAAAAATTAGATAGGCCCTATATATATAGGCCTATATATTATATACCGTATATATATAAATATACCATATATAGAATTAATTTATTATATATAAAAGGCATCAGAATTAATAAATATTTAAAATTTTCAATGGCCATTTAACATCTACTGTTTGGTTTTTTCCTTATCATTGTTACCCACAAATTGTTAGCAGTGCTTCTTCAGTTTTCTCTGTGAAATTTTTTGCACGAATTTGAACCCAGTACTCTTAGCATGGCCATACTAGGCGCAGCAGCTAGCCTAAGCTGTCATACAAAACTTTTCTTGTTTTTTTTTTTACCTGTTCCACATATCTAAGAAGATTTTTTTTTGATTGTGGTTATTGCACATCATATTCAATATGTTGTTAGTATTTGCTTTTTCCCCTTTCGGTCGGTTCAAAACTAAATGTTTCTGGCCTTAGGTCCCAAAGATTACAAGAAAAGAATATAAAATTGATGTCAGTATCACAGCCTAAGCCTATTCTATTGGTGACCTATCATTTGTATTTACCCTTTAACCTTTAGTACATGTCTTTCCATTTTTAGTTCCACTCTGACGGTTATCTATAAATCACCTCTGTATATCACAGTATTATGTATATGGAATCATTAAAAAGAAAATGTAGGTCCCCCCCCCTACATAGCTGAGATATATATTTACCCTGTGCCTTTAGTGCAGTTGGGCACTTGGGGTTACTTGACAATATTTCTCGTGTATTGTATTCACTTCATTTGTTAGTTTATATATATATATATAGAGAGAGCGAGAAAGAGACTATTTCTAGATACCTGCATTTGAAATAATTTTCATAGAGCCCTGTATTCATAATCAAGCAACCATTTTTACTCCCTTTCTATTAACTTGCATTGTCTGTCTGCTTGCTTGCTTGTAATCTGCTTGGATGTTTGTTAGCAAAAATTTGCATTGATTTTTTGACCACTTCCCGTCGTCCAATCGAGACGAAACTCGGCCAGCAGACTTGTCCAGACTAACAATACATTCTATAAAATTTTCAGCATCATAGCATTTGGAATAGTCACGAATTCATTCGACCAATTTGCGAATTGAGGAAAATAATTTACGTCAAACGTGGCTTCCTCTACCGGAAGAGACGGAAGTAAAAAAACTTTTCGGATATACTTATATACTATTTGTTGTAAGTTTGTATAAGGTTTCGTGGCCTAGTGGTTATGACTGTCTGCTTTCAACCGGGGTGACGCAGGTTCTACCCCTGCCATCTTCACTTTTTTTTTTATTATTCAATTTTAGTAAAACGAGATACGTAAATACGGTAAATACATGTTTCATTTCCAGTAGTCAATCAATTATTTAATTACATAATGGTAAACTTAGTTTGCAAAGAAAGGGAGTTTAATAAAAACTTTGTTTTTATGGGTTTAGTTTATTAATTATTAATGCATTTTTAATGGTGTTGAGTATTGTTGTTATTTGTGTGTATGTAAAAAAATATTTCAATAGATGAATTGATTTGACTTAAAACAAGAACTGAAAATGCATTATTGATTGTGCCAATCACCATGTTCTACAAAATGCTGTATGTCAATCATCAAATGTCACAGATAGACCAAATGTCACAGATAGACCAAATGTCACAGATAGACCAAATGTCACAGATAGACCAAATGTCACAGATAGACCAAATGTCACAGATAGACCAAATGTCACACTATGTATACATGGAGCACTGTGGTTCTGCAGCTGTGCCTTGCATGGGAATGCTTGGAGTCCTGGGTTCAAATCCGTGCAAAAAATGTCATGAGATTTCACTGGGTATGTGAAGCGTGTCCCTGAGTCTACCTAACTCTGATGGTGTCTGAAGTAAAAAACAACAACAATTGCAATGAACAGTATTTTATTTGTCACATAGTACTATGTGTATGTAATAAAGGCAACAGATGTAAATATTTACACATGACATTGGCTGCTTGAAAACTCAGCTTAGCAGACTGATTATAAAGATATAAAGATATATGAGATATAACGTAGGCTAACATCTTTTCGGGCGTTAGGGGATACTTTACTTACACATTATAATGTGCAATTTAAGGATCAGTTATATGCTCCACCTATGGAAAAACTAACGGACCACATTCTCTCATCATGAGACAATATGCAGGACCACCACACAGAGAAAGCTCTCCTCCATCTTCGTAATATGGACGACACAAAAACAGTGGTTGTTTTTGTTTAAACCATGACACACGTAGAATAAAATGTAGATCACCTTCTCAGCATGGTATAAAACCATGTCATGTTCAATATTTCACCCCTACCCCCCTTTTACACACACACACTTCTTAAAATCCCCCGTCACCTCCCTCTACCTTTTTACACCGGTATTTGTGAAAGAGAAAAAAAAAAGGGGGGGGGGGGAGGGGGGCCTATCGACCTTGTTTTCTTCCCTGATGAAGAGATAATTTTTTTTAATTTTAGCCCTTGTCATGTCAGACTTGCCTCCCCCTGTCTCATATCTTGAATATGTTGTCATTCAGAGACCGACGCTTGTGTACTGGTGTGTAGTAGGAAGCGATGGGTTCATTGGTGTGTGTCGTGGAACACACACGGGTTCATTGGTGTGTGTGTCGTGGAACACACACGGGTTCATTGGTGTGTGTGTCGTGGAACACACACGGGTTCATTGGTGTGTGTGTCGTGGAACACACACGGGTTCATTGGTGTGTGTCTAGAACACACACGGGTTCATTGGCGTGTGTCGTGGAGCACACACGGGTTCATTGGTGTGTGTCGTAGAACACACACGGGTTCATTGGCGTGTGTCGTGGAACACACACGGGTTCATTGGCGTGTGTCGTGGAACACACACGGGTTCATTGGTGTGTGTCGTGGAGCACACACGGGTTCATTGGTGTGTGTCGTGGAGCACACACGGGTTCATTGGTGTGTGTCGTGGAGCACACACGGGTTCATTGGTGTGTGTCGTAGAACACACACGGGTTCATTGGTGTGTGTCGTGGAACACACACGGGTTCATTGGCGTGTGTCGTGGAGCACACACGGGTTCATTGGTGTGTGTCGTGGAACACACACGGGTTCATTGGTGTGTGTCGTAGAACACACACGGGTTCATTGGCGTGTGTCGTGGAGCACACACGGGTTCATTGGTGTGTGTCGTGGAACACACACGGGTTCATTGGCGTGTGTCGTGGAGCAAACACGGGTTCATTGGCGTGTGTCGTGGAGCACACACGGGTTCATTGGTGTGTGTCATAGAACACACACGGGTTCATTGGCGTGTGTCGTGGAGCACACACGGGTTCATTGGTGTGTGTCGTGGAACACACACGGGTTCATTGGTGTGTGTCGTGGAGCATACACGGGTTCATTGGTGTGTGTCGTAGAACACACACGGGCTCATTGGCGTGTGTCGTGGATTACACACGGGTTCATTGGTGTGTGTCGTGGAACACACACTGGTTTAGTGGTGTGTCGTGGAATACACACGTGTTTATTTGTGTGTGTCGTAGAACACACACCGTTCACACGATTTCATTGCCAGGACACATCATAATAATTATCGGAGCGTCTTCCGTCTACGAAACATTTAAAACATCGCTCTTCGGCAAACTTCGATTCAAGCGAATTAATGAATATATTTTTGTATGCCCAGACTAGTAAAAAATAAAATTTCTCTAAAGGATGAAGAAATAGACCTAGATCTAATCCAGATATATTGTTTGAATTTTATTTTATGAAGCTCGGATCAAGTCTTTTTTTTTTTTGCCCTCGCCAGATCAGAGGGAGTTATAGCTAGCTTCGCTTTCATCCTGGTATTAACGTCACTGATGCGTGAAAGAATTGGAAAACTTAAGCGCCGTAGTAAAGCAGCGATGAAAAGCAAGTCTTGGTGTCTTACTAAGTTCAGTCTGCTAGACGTGTAGCTGTCAGCGTGCGTGTATGTTTGACGGTTCAGTGCGCACATTTAAGAAAAAAGTGTGGATACTTTATATTATTTTTAAGGCCCACGTGTGTTTGTGTGATTGTGCGCACGCGTGTGGTTGGGAAATACGGGGTGAGAGGTTGTCACAATAATATAAACCCTCGACAACGTCTCGTCAAACAGCTTTTAATATCCTGTCACTACTGGCTTCATTTGACCGTGGGGAAAAAAATTCTGGGGTCAGATAAACTTGTTTGCACCTTTAGAATGGGATTATAATGTTCTCCGTGTGGATGTGTGTTTAGTGTATGTGTGTTTGTTTCGGTGTGTATGTGTGTTCATCGTGTATGTTTCTGTGTGTAAGTGTGTATGTTTTGTTGTGTATGTGTGTTCAGTGTGTGTATGTTTATGTGTGTTCAGTGTGAGTAGCTTATGTTTCGGTGTGTATGTGTGTTGATTGTGCGGATGTGTGTTTAGTGTGTGTAGCCTATGTTTAGGTGTGTGTATGTGTGTTCAGTGTGTGGATGTTTGTATGTGTGTTCAGTTTGTGTATGTTTATGTGTGTTCAGTGTGAGTAGCATATGTTTCGGTGTGTATGTGTGTTCAATGTGTGTTTAGTGTGTGTAGCCTATGTTTAGGTGTGTGTATGTGTGTTCAGCGTGTGGCTGTTTGTATATGTGTTCATATGGGTAAGTCTGATTGGTAAGTGACATTAGTTGAGGTAAAGTAAAGCCGGCTGGGCATTGTGCTGGCCATACAATCCCTTAGTATGCCGTGGCCACAGAAACTGGTTAACGCTGCTTCACCGGCCCTATAGATCAATTCTGTCCGACGGGATGCTTTACTACCCGATAGCAAAAAAAAAACCGAGCTGCTTTCCCCAAAACAAAAAGATGCAACACCTCACTCCTATAAGAACATTGATGGGTCGTGCTTGGGTGAGTCGTAGTTGCATAACGACCACATGTTCCACAGTCGGCAACTCGCTCTTCCTCTCCCTTTCCCATTCCTAATTGTGTTGTTCACTCGCACTGAAAGATAGTATTATTATGTAAAAGAAAAAGAAAAGTAACAGAGGTATGAAAAAAAAAAAGGTGATAACCGCGAGTCCATTAATCCATTATCGCACCACGGACAAGGCTTCACATCGTTGAGTTGGTTCTCTCTCTCTCTATCCCGTGCTCAACACTTGTGGTGGCTGAAACTCGTGAATCAAATATTCATGGCTTGTCTCCCCTGGGTGAGTTGTCTCCAGCCCGTGGTACGCCATTACATTACAATGTTGAGAAGTGGCCCCTTGTCGGTTTGGGGTATAAGGGGGGGGGGGGGGCTCAAAAAATTATTGATCATATTTAGCCTAATCGGGGAAAATAACAGATTAGAAGTTTATGACGGGTGGAAACGGGAGAGTACTCAATTACGAAAAGCCTTATCAAAAGGGGCGTGTGGGCCTCTGACTAGTGATAAAATAAGTCAAAAACTGTATTTATGGATCAATTTGTTCCAACCGCATTACTTCTATCGCTTAATTAATGTGGAAATTTCATCTTTCTTATTCTTTCTAATTTTATTGTTCTCGTCTTCTGAATCGATTATTTTGCTTTTCGTGTCCTGGATCAAAATTCCCCCTTGGAATTTGGCAAAACGCTGGACTAGGTAGGTCATTCAGACATTTCTACACAGAACAAAATACCCCCCCCCTCCCCCGCTTTTTTTTTTTTTTTTGTCCTCCCCCTAATGTTTTAAATGTCCTCTGTCTAGCCATATTTCAAAAGTTTATTTCGGAAATAAGGCAAAGAGTTTATATTGCGAGTTCTAATTTCGGAACACGTATCATAATATACATCTATGTGACAAACAAGTCCTTGCTCTATTGAGCAGAAATAGACTCATCAAGGGGCAGAGAAGCACGCTATGAAAAGCCCCGTTCTGAATTATCTCCCATAACATCGTCCTTACCGCGGCATACGGATCATGCCTGCAGAGTGTGTGGAGTCTTGTAGAGAGATGGCACCGGAAACACGGGATGTTTTCATGTTTGAATTGGGGATGTTAAAACCGTTTTTTTTTTTCAAAACCGGTTTTCGGATCTACAAAACCGGTTTAAAACCGGATTTCGGTTCCCCCCCCCCTGCGCATTGTGACAAGTCACAGGCTAGAAAAGCCAAATGTGCGTAGCTTTGTAGGAATATTTGAAAAATAGATCAAACTTAATTAGTGTTTGCAGGGTATTCAAGAGGATGATTTAATTTGTCTGAATACAATATGATTTTGTACACCTTACCATAACATTCTTCAGAACAAAAATAAAATCTGGGCTAATTGATTAAAACCGATAATAGCTTTTAATAGTGATAAAAAAATGTTTACACCGTGGAATTAGATCTAGATTTGTAAAATAATGTATTCATGAAAATAATCGCATAGCACCAATGAAAAGAATGTGTATTTAAAAGTGCCGTTCATAATAAAGCACAGACGCGGTTTCTAGCCGAATTGTTCAAATCAAAGGACAAAAACTAGTTTGCGTCTCTTTATTGCGTACGTCAAAGATTCCGTCGTCGTCGGCGGCATTCGTCAGTCTCGAGAGACTATGGTGTAGTTTCATCAAAGAGAAGCGGAAATCTAAAAGACGAGCCGACAAGTAAAAAAAAAAATCCTGTCAAATTGTAACTGTAACTTAACACTTGGTTTGATGTTGTTTTTATCGCAAGCCATAGTTGGTATTTGGAGAAAAAAGAAAGACAAAAAATAGGTCTGCTACTTGAAGTAATGATTACTTTCCAACCAACAAACCGAAATCCGGTTTTGAATATCAAAACCGGTTTTCAGTTTCAAAACCGGAATCCGGTGTTCCGGTTTTCGTTTAACATCCCTAGTTTGAATAAGTTATAAATACACCAGGCTAGAGTCTAGTTGTTATTTGAGTCTTCCAAGGAGGTTTAAACATGGAAAAAAAATAAATAAATATTGTATGCACCCTTTTCTTACTTTCTGTCTGTCTCTCGCTCTGTCTCTCGCACTACATCTCTCTATCTTAAACATCTCCCTCCATCTGTCTAAGTACCCTTCGGACCAAACTGATCATAGAGCTGGTGAAGCAGCGTTCACCAGTTTCTGTGACCACGGCATACTAGGGGATGTGTGGCCAGCACAATGCCCAGCCGCCTTTAATTTACCTCCAACTAATGTCAGGTGCCCATCAGAGCTGGGTAGACTCATGGGCAACCCCTCCGATACAGTGAACAAATATTAGCCTTTAACCAGGATTCGAACCCAGGATCTTCGATATGCCATTCGAACGCGCTGCCGCTCGGCCACCCGTGCCCCGTATAATATATATGTAGTCTAAAACTAATAATATTGGTATAAATTTATTATTCTTGTCGTTCTTCATCGGATTTTTACAATAATAAGGTTTCTCTTGAAAAAAAAGAACAAGTACACAACTAAAATGTTTTAGGTCAGCGTTATAAACCCGGACTGTTGCACCAAAACATGCCCAACTTGTAAAATAATCATTGCCAATGTACCGTAAAATCTCACGTGTAAGCCGCACCTATGTATAAGCCGCAGGTATACATTGGAAGGTGAAATGCAAGTAAAATTGTAGTTCACGTGTATAAGCCGCACTCAGAGTCTATTTGATGTACTTGTATGATTTCTTGAGCCATATTTTTTTTCTTCCACTGTTGTTGTTTTTTTGTTGTTGTTGTCGTATAGAAGATCAGCTATATATTATTATTTTTATACGTATATTTAAAGCCTGAAAGCCCAAGATCTAAATGAGAAAGTTATAAAGTGAATATCAGATGATATCCGAACCTAGGAAAAAAAAATATTTCTATTTACACGTGTATAAACCGCACCAATTTCTCGGACCTAAAAATTTTTTTTTTTTAAATTGCGGTTTTTACTCGAGACGTTACGGTATTTTAATGTACGTGTTCAATGGTTTCACTCGTTTAAAGTTTCACTATTTAAAAAAAAGAAAACGAAACAAATGTACACATTTTTGGGGGTAAATGTCTGGGTCTGTGTTTATCTTCCCATTTTTCAAAGTCTGCATGTCTCCTCCCCCAACATCTTCCCTCTCTTGTTCCCACCTCTCTTCACCATTATGTAAAACAAGCTAAATTCCCCCCTGCGTTGCCCGGGGAAAAATTACATAGACCTATATTAGCTACAGAAAAAAATAATTATAAACTACAATGAACATAGGGCTATAGACCTAAAACTTAAAAAATATATAGACTCTATTTAATAATTACTGAAAAATGTAGGAAATGAATTTAAAATAAATATTGTAATCGGGTTAAAAAAAGGGCATTTCTTTTTTCTTTTTAACAAAAAGTTTGGACTATCCCTGGCTGAGAATCGAACACCCGTCTCCAGCATGCGTCTAAAATATAATTATTAGATTTCATGTACCGAAAACATTTTAGGAAAGCTTTTGTAAGTCCTGAAATTCTTTTTTTTTTCTTAGTCCTTAACCATGACGGTCGTTGGGGGGAGCTAATGGACACTGGGTGTCCATTAGTCCTCTCTTGGGCTTGGTAGACTTGGCGGCGCCCATCTCCTCTCCAAGTCGGCGGTGGATTTATAGCTGTCTGCACCGATGGGTCGAACCCCTGATGCGGCGCTTGGGAGTCGAGCTCGCTGTCGACTTTGCTAACCAGCCGCCCAAATTATGTACAATCTTTAAAAAAAAATAATGGAAATAAATAAAAAAGAAGAAAAAAGTTATCAGTGGGGAATCGAACCCAGCATGGCAGACGGATACGCTAACCACTCAGCTAGGGAGGACACATACCGGAAGCAAGATCGCAAAAGTAAAGGTCACGTGTTTTCCAATTTACCAATAGGGATCGGAATCCACACACACAGCCTACTAGGCTATATATAGAGAGAGAGAGAGATAGATAATGGGTCGTGAAAGAGAATTTAAACAAAACAGAAAAACAAACAATTCGTGTCTATTGGCGTAAGGCACACCCTCTACATGGGGCTACGGGTACGATTTTAAACATTGTCATTGGGTGTGACCAACGCCAAACGTTCGTTCACAGTGCAAACATGGCCTTGGGGTGCCGGATTCATTGACCTGACCCACGTGGCTCCAAGAGTTCGGTTGGCTGATCAGGGAGTTTGGGGAGGTAGGGGGGATTTATTTAAACATCTGGCATTTCTAAGATATTCATCTAATCGGTGCATTGTCGACTATATTGAAAATATGATTCGTAACTTATAAAATATTTTTTGTTTAACACTTAACTTTTAGTCATTTTTAGTCGAATTTACAAAACTCTTCCTGTATGCCAGTTTCGACTTTAGTCGAAAATCATGGTGGTCTTTAAAAAATGGTTCAAAACCTTAACCTAATAGTCCAAGGTACAGAGTTTGGATCTTGTACCATTACTGGCATAACTTTCTTGACGTTAATCACCAGTCTTTTCGGTATTATTATTTGTAGAGGTCACATCGCGAAGCGTCCGTTATAACTTTACATAACAGTAGTAATATACGAATGAAGGATTAACTTTGACTAGAAGAGAAAACGTTATTCTCACTATTTACATGAGAGACAAACATAAAGTTCTAAGCAGCTTTGTGGATAACGTAAAAGCACTCTTTCCTTCAACGGATGACAAATTGAATTATAGACTCCCGGTTTAGTAATTCGATATGATTTTATTACAGAAAAACTATAAACTGTGGCTATCCCAATTGGGGATAATAATATGCACCGCTTGAATGCATGAAATAATCCCATAGCACAGAAATCACAATGCTTCTTCTTTGTCTTTCATGGTTTTATAAAATGTTTGCCCATTACTTTAAATTTAAAAAGAAATGTAATGCTTGGCTTTAAATATCTGTGGGAGCTACTATTATATGCAGTTTTGGTATGTATACAATACTGGAATATTAGATTGTATTCTAGACTTTGAAAAAGTCTTGAATTTTCCATCAAGTTAGAATGAATGTGTTTTTAATCCCTTTCTATTATGTCTGTCTGATTGTCTGCTTGCAAAACTTTGCATCGATTTTTTGACCACTTCCCGTCGTCCAATCGAGCCGAAACTTGGCCAGCAGACTTGTCCCGACTAACAATACATTATATCAAATTTTCAACATCATAGCCTTTGGAATAGTCACCAATAGCTTCGACCAATTTGCGAATCGAAGAAAATATTTCACTTAAAAAACATGCCTGCCTCTAAATAAACTTTTCTAATATGTTCGTTTTTACGAAATAAATAGAATGAAAACGACACAATGTAGTCGAAACAATAAATATCCCAGGACTTGAATTGCACTTTCGGTAGTCTTCCGCGTGCCGTTAAAATTTGCTCTGCGTGCCAAGTCTGGAACGCGTGCCGTATGTTGCCGACCCCTGTACTATACTATGCTATTATAATTTTTTTATACATGTTTTGAGCGTTTTTCCTTCCTTTAAATTGTATCTACATGTTTGTGTGTGTGTGTCTAATAATATCCACTGTTTCTTACCACTGAAAGTGAGTGCGAATTCCAGAGAAGAGGTCAAGGCCATGCCCCGTGCCTTCCCTCTACAAGTAAAGCGAACGGATAAATTGCTTGCCTATAATTCCAAGATATTGGTCTTGGGCGTCCCCTCGTTTAGCGATTAGTCAAGAATGTGTGTATATGTTAGGTTTAAAGTTCAAGAGTTCAACATGCCGTAAATAAAACAATTTGAACCGGATGAGTAAAGTTTGAGGGATGGGGGCAGAATCTTAGTGTCGAGGAAAGGTCATGGCCTCAAGTTTTATTTTCTCTAGCAGGCGTAAGAAAAATATCTTTCCTCTAGCCACTAACAAAAAAGGAAGGGGTGCTTTGATCGTAAAACTGTGGACAATCAGAAATAGTCTTGGCTTGTGATTCTGTCTGCCCTGCCCTGCTGTGCCATGCTGGATGTCTGCCCGCTGTGGAAGTATTTTTATCCTGTCTCACTTGGCGGTTTGTGTGGAGAGTTTTAGCAGATGTTTTTTTTTTTTTTTAAATAAAAAGAACAACTGAAAAACAAGAAAAGCTAAAACTACGAAACTGTACACAAACATTGGTGTTTGGCCACAAGTGACAGTGTAGAGCAGCTCAACCTTTACAAAAATTATTTTTTTTATAAAATAGAGAACCCAGTTAGATCTAACTGGTTACTGTTTACGTCCCAGCGGGCAAACCCCTTCGTATCAATGGGGGAAAAAACGTGGAAACCGTGATTTACTTGTTTTTCCCTTTTCGATACGACGTGGTTTGCCCGCTGGTACTTCGGACGTAAACAGTGAACTGGGTCCTCTATTTAAAAAAAAATTATTAGTGGTTTACCTATCGGCCGTAGTTTGATGGACCCACCACCTACCACCTTCACCACAACCTAGTGTCGAGGAGATCGTGGCGGTGTACAAATAGACTAGACAATGTGCGGATGGTCTTTGCTGTGTACATTGGTGTATGCTTTCGTGTGGCGCTTTGGAAAGGGATGGGGTGAAGGGTCGATCTGACCGTCGTTATTCTCATGCCCCCCCCCCTTTTTTTTTTCAATCATGCTAACCCCTCCCCCCCCCCCAACTTTTACCTTTCTTCCCTTCTAGTTCTCTGTGCGCGGCCTCTCTCTCTCTCTCTCTCTCTCTCTCTCTCTCTCTCTCTCTCTCTCTCACCCTCCAGCTGATCCAATAGACACCACCAGTATATAAAAACCAACAACAACAACACAACAAGTCATCTGTTTATTTCCACCTCAAACTCCTTCAAATCAGCTCACACTTGAATGTGTCACCACACACACACCACTTAAACAACAACAACATAATATATATAAATGAGCCAAAGTGCACTTTATATAAACAGAATTCAGGGGGTGAGAAGGGAGGTAATAGAAGAAGTAAATCCCTAATCTGCTAGGTATCCTCCCCTGGCTTGTTTTTACTTCCTACATAAATACATGTACAAAACATTGGAAGATGTGTGCGCTCTCTCTATCTATATATCTGTTCAACTATCTATTTATTTATCTATCGAACTATATTTTCTCTCTATCTGTCTGTCTTAGTATGTCTTCTATCTATCTATTTACCTGCCAGTCTGTCTGTCTTTCTGTCTGTTTCTACCTATCTGTCAGTCTGTCTCTGCCTGTTTTCTATAGTGTGGTGAGTTTGGGGGGGGGGGGTTGGTGTTGCGTTGTTCCCGTGCTTTCTGTTTATCAGTGCTTATCCACCCCCTCCACCGCCCCCTCCCCGCTGGCAGACATCTGTTAATACCTACTAAATGCGCGGTGCCGTGCAGTCGCTGAAGTGCGTGGGTGTGTGTGTGTGGGGGGGGGGAGGGGAGATGCTCACTCCTTGACCCTTTACAGGTGCGGCCTTCGTGTGTGTGTGTGTGTGATGTTTACATCTACACTTCAAGTAGGGTTAGGGAGTGGACACACGTTCATGATTGGATTTCTTTTCAAAGCAAACCACTGACCGACCAGGTCTGCCGAAATGTCGAGTGCAGAGGACTTTTTTTGTGTGTTCTCCAACAAGAAGTTCTATTCTGCTTATATATATATATGTGTGTGTGCGTGTAATATAGGTCTACTTGTGTGACGTGAAGTTCAACTTATTAAAGGTACACTTGATTGAATGGATTGTGTGTGTACAATAGACTGTATTTATTCAAACGTGGATATCGAATGACTGCTGTGAATGTGGATACCATGATGGTGCATTTATTACTCGGGTAAGTCAATACTTGTATCATTTCCCTTGGCGGCGGGGGGGGGGGGCGGGGGGATGGTTTCCCGGGAATTTGTGTGTGTGTGTAGTGTGTATCCCCCATAAAGAACATAGACAATCGTAATTTATGCCCACACCCCAACCCCTCTCCTCAAAAGCAACTGGGAGTTAATAAACATGTACTAAATTAACTTACATTACTACTCACTAAATCACCCACTAAATCACTCACTGAGTAAATTAATGAGTAAATCACTCAGTAAATCACTCAGTAAATCACGCAGTAGGTCACACGATCTCTTAATAAATCGCATTCTATTTTGAGTATTCCCCCCCCCCCCACACACACACCAGAAAGCAACATATTGGTTTGTTTACTTTATAAACTAAAAGGAAACGAGCTTCATGGGAGAGGGGAAGGGGGCGACGAGGGTCGCAGGGCGCAGTACGGACAGGAAGGACTAATTAATGAAACAAAACAAAGAAAGATTAGCCCACGGGGCAGGGGTGAGTTGTGGACAGTTGTGTAGGTCCCTCCCTCCCTCCCTCCCTCCCTTCTACTTCTCTTCTGTCAACCATGGCGTTTGGTTTGTTTGTTTGTTCGTTCCCCCGAGTAGCTTCATTATGTGACCACCCTCAAGTAGGATAGTAGCGGGCGGAGGACTGTGTGGTTGTAAACAAACACACCAGGCTCACACGCAACGTCACACACACACACGGCATACACACATGCACACTAGTATATGGGCCATTAGGTCAATGGTCACATCCTGACCCATGAAAAGAAAAAGCAAAAATGAATGTAGGTGTGGGTGTTTGAACTTTGAACATTGAGGAGGGGGGGGGGGGCTTAAGTCAAAAGTACATTTACATTTTTAATTTGAATTTTTTTACCTACTCTCTCTACTTAACTCTTTATATACGTTTTGCCATACTGTATGCCGTAACGTTATGGCTCGGCTTGATTTTACGTATGGAAAGAGTTAAGCTTGATGTATTCGTGTTGAAACTGAGAGTGTGTTTGTTGCAGGGCATCTCAAAATTGGGGACCTTTTTAATCCCCCTACTCAACCAATAGATGGATATAGGTTTAGCGAGCCTTGATTAAACAAACAGATGATACGTTAAGGATTATGTTAAGTCTTTTTGTTCTTTTTAAATTAGATCTACTTTATATCTATTTTTTTAACATCTCAAAATCATCATATAAGCTAAATCCTCCCTGCTCCACCCATTCCCCGCCCACCAGACTCTATCTTCTCACTCTATCGTCCAGTGGCACAATGTCCGACCATGGATTATGTTCCTTGTCGTCTGTTTCTTGTCTTTTGCTTTAAATCCACGCCACTGTTGGTATTCTGTACAGGTCAAAATAGTTTGTTTGTATTTTTGATGAAGTACAAAATGGTTTTTGTCAGATGCCACCACGGTTAGTCTCTCTCTTCTCCCCTCCCCCTTTTTTTTCCATATAGGCCACCGCCCCTGATAAGTATCGGGAGGAGAAAGGGTGGGGGGGGGGGCACGTCATAGACCATCCATCTTCGGA